>VWPW01004974.1:0-21882 GCA_013389825.1 Crypturellus undulatus | reverse complement strand
TGTGACCCACCTCAGCTGGCTGCTAAGCTGAAGGAGCGGTGGAACTGCTGCTTCGGCAGCCCGCTGGGCAGGTAGAGTGCCCCTGAGAAAGGCACTGTGGAAGACGTAAGTATTTTTGTATGCTGCTACCTTANTGAAAGGCTCAGCTTGTTCCAGACAGTTTTACACACCACAGAATCAGACCCCAGATAAACTGCAAGCCCTGCACACAAAGGCTCTTAATCTGTTGGGAGGAGAGTGAATCATATTCCTGAGAAAAAGGACTTTAAATTTTTAGCAACTACTCACCCTGTAAGAGCCTGATAGATGTCACCCTGAAAGTCTTTCACAGAGGTGAATCAATTCCACTGTATCTTGCACCATTTCCTCACATTGCTCTTTGTCTGTTTTCCTGAGTGAGTCACCTGGGTTGTGATCCTCGGTTTACATGCTTCTAAAATCTTGTGCAATGTTGTCGTGACTGCTATGCAGTTGGTAGGTGCCTTACGTGTTTGTTGCATAAGGCTTAAAAAAATACTCATATTTCAGACAAACAACATAAATGTCAGGATAAGTGCTTTAACATAGTAAGTTTGCAGAAGGTGGAGGCACAGAGAAAGATATGATGAACCCTGATTTTGGCACTTTGGCCAGACATTCATTAGTTTGTAATTTTTCTTTATCTTTCAATTCATTCTCTGCACTGTCTACCTGTGAATGATAAAGAAAGAGACGACACTGTCATCGTACACATGAACTGATGTGGTTTTACTGCATTTGGCCACACACTTGAATGAAATATGCTGGTACAGAGTGCAGCCACAGGTCTTATCTCTGCTGCTACTCCCTTTACAACGGCACCATCTTTACATCAACAGTTTTCCTTGCTTGGCTAGATAACATTGCAATCCTATCTTCTGCCCTTGGTCAGAATGCAGAGATTAAAAACACTCAGTTGATGCAAACGGTGGGTTGATACAACACACAGAATGGGGTGTAGATGTGCTTCACACAACAGAGAGCAGAACTGAAGGGGAAAATGTTGCTTGGAGGCAAGACGCCTCTTTAATTGATTATGGCAAGGAAAATCAAATACCATATCTGCTTTTCCTGGAGTATATTGAGACTGATCATAACTAACATCTGTTCATGTTAAGCAAATACTTGTCATGATTTAAACTTCTGTTTGCATACAACTCTTGAGTAGTGCATCTTAAAGTCATACATATTCATATAGAATGAAGAATGCATAATGTCTGCATAAAAAGAGAAGCTGTATGACTATATATGAAGACAACAACTACAATTCTCACAGCACTGTCATTGGTTATTTTTAAAATATTCAAGCATTATTTAAAAAACAGTAAGCTGAACTTAAACTACACTACGAAAAAAATGTGTAACTGAACCAATGCTGACTTGTTTTCCTCAGTATTAATCAATTTTAAAGTTTCCCTTTTTTTTTTTAGCTAACACCTTTTGTTAATTAGTTGTTATTTTGACCTCCAGTAACATGATCAGATTTCTTCTGCCTCTGGACAATTGAGTTATGCTCTGATCTCAAGCTCTAAGGGAAATGTTCAATTCTATGTTTTCCACAGTTGAATAAACAGTACCATGTATACTATCTCTTGTGTTAGAATAGCGTTGTCTTCACATAAGACTCAAATAATGGTATTAGTCATTCATTTCCTTGTACACATACACCCTATTGCGTGTTGACAGGTTTATAAGGATGCAGTGGCAGCCGTGGGCGCTGGGAAGCTCCTAGACGACAGCCTTTGAATCCTTGCAGTCCTGAGCAATGGTGCCTGAGTTAGTCTGTTTATTGTCTGCTTTCTCTCCCAGATGCTTGACTTGTCTGAAAGATTAATACATCAACAAGAGCGGTAAGGTCCAGGGTTGCACATCTTTAAGACATGTTTATTAGCAGATGGCACATGAGATTCAAAGGTCACTGCGCAAGGTAACATTTTAAAGTGAAATAACAATATTTATGTTCAAATACTATGCTGATGAGATCATATGGAAAAAATGTTTCTGATTAAATTAGTTTATAAAAAAACACAATATATCTATCGAAAATTCCAAATGCCACTTATGGTCTTTTTTCCTCTTATTCTCTGACTTCCCAAATAGAGAGAGAAGGCTACCTTTTTACTTAAGGGGACTAACAACTGGAAAAAAATCTATACTGGATTCTACACACAATCCATCTTTTTTAAATAATTGAAAATCCAGTGTGAAACTTGGGTCTATTGTCTGCTACTTAAAACTAATATTCCAGATATGGGTTTTTAAGATCTGTCAGAAATTTTATCTGACTTCTACATTCTCTAGGGTAAAATTCATCTTGCAGACACAAGGACTTACTGGCAGATAGCTATCTTCTTATTTACAGGCAATATCACGTGCTGTAACACATTTGACAAAAATCATGTTATGCTACTTACACAAAATCCATAAAATAAAGAGAAAATCCTTTCCTTTAGGATTTCCATAGGAGGACTGACTGCTGGATAGTTCATTACTAAGTAATGAACTGCTTATTACCAGTAAAGCTAAACCTGAAATCCTGTTTATGCTCTCAAATTGTGAAAAAAAATATGCAAATACCAAAGGAAATTTTTTTTGCACAGGTTTAAAAGGGCAGCTAAGCCCTTAATTAACATTTCTTATCTTCCATGCCACACAGGCATTAAAATGTAGAGAATTTAAAAGGTACTTACTTTTCAAGTGATCCATTTTCGACTTTCATAGCCCCTTCCACTGGATCCAGTCCTTGTTCTGAAAACTGTTTCAAGGCACTTAACGCTGCCTAAAATAAAAATGAGCCGTCAAAAACCCCACTAACATAACAATATTAACACCAAGTGGAGGAAGGTGGGTACTTTACTTTTAAATCATTGACTGTATTTTGAGGCCATTAAGACTACAGTTCTAATAAAGAAGCTGCATGAGAGTGCCTAGCCAAGCAGCTGTGTTTGTGCACAGGCTTGAGGGTATCTTCATCTTCCTGGGCATGTGAGAGACTCCCATTCGTGTTAACGAAGGCTGCATTACCTAGGTGAAGGACCTAGGGTAAACCTTTAGGATCCTGTGAAGTCTCTCGCCTTCTCATGTGCTTTCCTGGAGCCTGTGCTTCTTGGAGCACTTGTGGAAGGATTCCTGTCTTCCGGATGACTGCAAGAGTTGTGAGTTGCAGGAAAAGGGTCGGTAGGACAGTACCAACAGGCCAAGTCTAGATTTCAAAGAATTCAATGGCCTGCTGTCTTATACACAGCTCATTCAAGTGTGCTAAATAGGGTGAGCCAAAACAGATTGATTACAGAGCAACAACCAAAGAATGATCAGCTTAGATTTTTCTGCATAATCATTACGTTCTTTATTCTTTAGAGCTTCTCTCTCCCCTTCACTAGACCTGCTTTATTTCTGTAAAGCAAATTGTCCTTCCCTCCCCTAACTGCTTTGGCAAAAGAAAAATGACTTTTCATAATTAATTTAGCAAAGGTTGATTATGAAACTCATGGATAGCAGGTGCCTCCCTTCAAAAACGCACCCAGCACATTAAAACAGTGGAGGCCACCTCTGTCTTAGAGGTGAAATGTAAAATTAAACTGAAAAACAGATTTTTCTATTCAATCACTCTATTCAGTCACTTGCACTCAGGACTCATCACAGGAAAAAAGAAAGGGTGGGGTGCACCTTTTCTTTAGCATTATCATAGGAAGTACCATCTCATACACTGGAACTGAGTGCAGATCCTTCAGCATTGCTCTTCATGGTCAGAGCAACAAGCACCTTTTAGAAATGTAGGAGTTGCTCTCTTTTTTACTTGACAAGACAAAAAGACAAGACAGTTTCTATCTCCATTTCCCATTCCTCTTGGGCAACATGGACACTGTCCACAACAGGAGCTGCCATTGCAGTGAAGTAGCAGATCTGCTTTCACAGTAATGCTTTGTCTGGATTCTCTCAACAGCTCCTTTTCTTGAAAGGTATGTTTATACAACTTAAATATTATTAGACAATGTGTATTTTGGCAAGATAAATAACAGCACGAGAACTGCTAGGCTGCCCTGGACTAAAAGGCCATGTATCCCAGATTTGTCCAGAGCAATGACGAGTTTCTAGAGCTGCAGACGGCACTCCCATCCACAATCGATGCAGGGGGAATCTTTCTATTCTGCGAGGTTTTGCCCTAGCAAACAAAGATAAAGCTAAACATTTCTTAAAATGTCTTGCCAAAGCTCAGACTATCATCACTATTATTTACCTGTTCCCTTTCCTTTTGTCGTGTCTTCTACACTTCCTGTATCAGTATCTGATAGCTCCATTGCTACCTACTTACTTCTTCTTGCCAGCCCCTTACATCATCTCAAAATTCCCACTGCCAAATCTTTCTTGTTTCCTTTTTTTTTTCCAGGTATGGTATTATAATCTTAGAGAGAGAGGCTACCTTGCTGGCTTTCACCTAGTCGTGTGCTTGGCTATGGAGTAGTTCAAATCAAAGTAGGCAGAATTAATTCTAGCTAGAAATAACGAGCAGGTACGTGCAGTCTCCACCATTTTAACAGGGATGGTGGTGACCCTGCTCAGTAAGGTCCCACACTGGATTATGAACACCTAATGTCCAGTTCTGAGCCCAGGCAGGGCAAGGAGGACAGATGGCTGGTGCTGCTGCTACCGTTCCTGCCTCCTTCCCTCTCTCTAAGCTGGGGGACCAGCTCAGAGCCCAGGTTTTCTTGGTCACCTTTTGGAGAGACCCAGCTACAGCCCTTAGACAGAGTGTAGACTCCTGGGCTGTGGTTGCAAAACATGTTGTTTCCAGCCTAACTTCCTTCTTACTGCTCTCAGGTTGTTTGATCCCATGTCAGCCCATGCCATCCTGCTCCCTCAGCTGAGCCAGCACAACTGTTTGTCAGATCTAGCTGGGAAAGAGGTCAGACAACCAATTTAGCTTAAAAAGTACACTGCCAAATTAAAGTATGTATGAGTATATATACATTATAGCCTGGCTTAACAGGCACAAGGGACAGAGGTGGAGAGACAAGCCGAGGTAGGTATGAGCTGCATTCCCAAGTACTTTATTCCTGGATGATTCATTTTCAGACCACTTGAGATACTCACATCCTACTAAAGTGAGACACCAAAGTTTTAGTCAACTTAAAGCCTAGGCTGATTGCCTAAAATAGGTTTTCTGGATCTTGTTGACTGTATCTAGGGACACATCCCACTAGTGTTCTCCTAACTTGCAGCTTTGTTGCTGACAAGAACACATGCATTCTCTGCTTATGTTCTCCTTTCTTCTCGTGTTGGTTTTTCCCAATAAGTGTTGGTGAAATGATGACGTCTCATTTATTTCTTTTTATGTAAGGCAGTCTATGAACTAGTACCAGGTAGGGCTGCGAAGAGAAAAGGAAGCTGAGACATCTGCTACTATTACATTGTTTTATTGCTACTTCATCTGTTTCTTGAACCCACCTTGTTTTCTTTATTCTGTGTCCACATCTCGCTTCCTCATCTGATGTGTGAATTATAAACATTTTGCCCAAGAACTATTTGTTCAAGTTATCTGTCTGTACAGTGGCTAGCACAATGAGATCCTCATCACAATAAGTAGCAAGAAGTGCCAAGTAATACTTCAGTCAAGATTAGATCACACTTTGATCATATGATGTGCAGAGCAGTCTGATCTTGATCAGTGGTTGCTAAAATCCCCAGAAAATCAGCAGAGGAATTGAACCAACCCAAACTTCTTAATTCCTTTACAGAATTCCTCTGGATAGGAGTACACTTGTTACTTACTGCTGGTCTGCTTACTTGCACGTAAGCATGTATCATTACTATATTGATGTCAAGGAGGCAAATACAGAACTTGCAGAGGAAATACACAAAATGAAGGTGTGTAGTGACAAGGTGTGTATTGATAACCACTGTTTTATGCCATCGCAAGTTCAAATCCTAATACTTGTTATACAGTGAAGCCTCACTGCTCTCAGTTCTCCATCACACCCCGTTCAAATTATACCCTTCCCCAACTTAAGCATGACAGAAAATAAAGGGCCTCAAAACTACCATATTTCCGAAACCAAGTATTGGAAGAGGTGAGCGGCATGAAAGCCACTCCAACTACTCCATCATCATCATGGCTAGGCTTCGCGAACGAAGAATTGGGAAGGGCTTTACCCATGTTTGCTACAAGTCACATTTTTTACCATCCCTCATTGTCTAGTTCCCCACCTTCGCTTCTCTTGGGAGCCTACAGTCCTTCCCAAAGCTCAGGCTTCTCACAGAGGAGCTGCCAGTCCTTAGCATCTTCAGCCTCAGTCTCATGTCCCTCCAGGACATGGTCCCTGGTCTTCCACTCCTTAATCCTTCCATCCCAAAGTTCCAGTTTGCATAACAGCGGAGGAACTCATCTCTCATGCTCCATGAATCCTCACACACTTAGGCCCCCTTTTGTTTTTCCTGCTCCTAAATTCTCTCCCATCCAAGATTCCGCAGGTACCCTGAGCTTCCAGAAGTAAGCTCTCCTTGCACAGGTCCTCCCAAGCTTCTATATCCTACAGTCCCTCTTTATTTTCCAGTTTCCTAATGTGTTTCAAGTTAATACTTGCTATGATTTCTTTTGCATGGAAACATATCTATCTTCCTGTAAGATGTCTTAGGGGAAGCCTAATATCCTATTTCACGACTTTTTACAACATTTGATTTTGGAAAAGCTCCTTTCCATTTGAAAATGCTGCTTAACTACACATGACTGAAGAGTCAGAGATGAAAGGAAGAGTCTTAGATTATCTTAAAAGTTCCTGTTTTTCTTTCTCCTGGTTCTCCTATAGCTTGCTTATGTTTGGATGGATCAGAAAAGCTGGGAGAAGCTCCTAAATAAACAAGATTTTGGACCTTAATAGATGTACTAAAAGCTTCTCCCCACCCCTTCATGCCCCTGAGCAGACATGAAAATCCTAGATTTAGGAAGGAAGCTGGTAGCTAAGAAGTGGTGACCGGAATAGTCAGCAGAGTGACACAGAGCCCAAGTAGTGCAGAAGTGCAGTGAAGAAGAGTTACAAGGAGACACTGGGCTAATTTAATCCATGTTTCAATTCTATTGGTCCCAGTAGATTTAGACTGCTTGGCTTAAATATAACTTGTGAATGGCAGATAACTTAGTTTAAATGAAAAGGAAAGAAAAGAATGGAACATTTGACAGTGAATCTGGTGAACAATTTCCTCTTTTAAAGGCTCAACACTTCCTTCCATTGATATTTTTCTTACAATAGAGCATCTGCACAGATATAGAGAAATATTTCTCTCCCCCAGAAGATTTTACAACTGTTTTGTGAGTGAAGCCCCATAGGTTACAGAACAGATGTCCTTACACATTTCTTGTATCACTTGTTTTCTATGTAGCTACAGCAGTGCCAAAAATACGATGCCAACAGGATGCACTGCGCTGCTAGTTGTTTGTCTTGGCTGCCACTTCCATTATTGCTGTGTGTGTGTATGAGAATAGGGATGGATGTTTCCAGTCATTTTTTTAGCTTTCCTCAAGTCAATTAGCAATTAGTAAATAGCATTGAAACTTGTGAATATTCTTCCTGTTTCCCACTCTGGGGATTAAGCATCTTGTAATGGCAGTCTAGTAACATTAGATCATTCTTTTAGCAAGAACAGCAGACAGGCACTACACTAGCCTATGCACATTTATGCTCACAGACTCACGATAAAGGTTCCACATTTGTTTTAGCACAGTATGTGGCTTGTGTTTTTCCTCTTAAATCTTTATTCCATTTCAGATTATTCCATGAAACTGAAAATAATAAAACTTTGTAGTTCTCTGTGGTCCTTCCAGTTGACTTCTTTACTAAAGAGATCTAAAACAATCCTAATAAATACACTGCTTGACATTGTTAATCCACTGGTGAGATGTCTCCAAACTTCAGTTTCTTAAGTATATAAAAACATATTTATTCACTTTGGCCATAACCAGTGTTTCCTGAAGACATAAAAATACGGTCAGGAACAGCACTGGCGCAAAACGGTAAGAGTTGGGCTGTGGAGGGAAGGAACTTACTGTCTTTAGCAGCTGGGTCCAAGTCCAAGGTTGAGTCTGCAGAGTCAAATGGTTCACTGTAACCACCCTGCCTGTTGCCACTTGCCGTATGTGAATCAGGCTCAGGCCGTGTCTGAGTTAGGACTGACAGGACACTTACTTGCATGCCAAGTTAAAACGACTGGCACATGCAGACCCTGTCCCTTACTTCACTTCCAAGCCTACAGTTAATGCTGTACTAAGCACAGTAGTGAATTAATGCACAAGCAAAACTGGAGACTCAGCTCAGACACGTGCCCAGAGCGGCGGGGGATTCACAAGCACCCGGTGTCCACCTGCTCCCTGAGCTCAGGGCAGAGCTCTCCGCCTCTCCCAGACGGCTGAGGCCTTGGTGCAATAACGTCGAGGCAGAGCTGTCTGCAGCAGTAATGACAGTCACTTCATGACTTTTTAATACGTGGATTTAAATTTCGCATTTAAAGGCTATTGAAAAAACCCCAACAATATCACAGCTGTACAGGTGAGCTGGAGGACTTACTGTCCCGAAGCTAAGCAACTACTTAAATTTGTATGTATTAAAATTACTGTTCTTTTTGATTCTTTTTTTGCTTTCCTTTGATGAAGAAATTTTTGACCAAGTCTCTACCTGGCCTGACCTTGTCTGCACCCAAAACTGCATGCATGCACAAATGCACAAAAGCAGCATATATTTGCTTGTGTGGTATATCTATATACACACAAAATAGCTAAGATTTTTACTTCTTAGTCTATGTACTTAATCCATCTGGATTTACCATGTTGGCAACATATAAACTAAAAAAAAAAAAGTAATGGGTATTGTGAATCCCTTTTCCTCACAGCTTCTGTTACAAGTGAACTTACTATATCACAAGCAATAACTTCTAGGGGTTTTTGCCACGTTCCTCATAATGTGCCGTTCTCCCTAGTTGATTAGATTTCATGTGAACCAATGTTAACATCTGTTTAAAAATTAAATTTCGGAAGGGCTTTTCACACTGCACAATGTAAACCTTAATTAAATGACTTTAAGCCCTTTGCTCACACAGTTTATGCTACGCATAAAAACCACAGGGCTATAATCTGATTAACTCATGTAGTTTACATGGAAATAGTATTTTCCAAACTGATTAATCCCCGCACAAGGGCACAGTCACCTGATAGGCACAAGAATTAAGGATACTGATTGAACCTGTCAAGCAAAGGAGTCCAGTATCTTTGAACAAAGAACGGTGATTCATGGATGTAGCTTCAAACACCTCTGAAATAGTCCCAGCTACTAATGCTACCCCCAGGCAACTGATGCAGCCAGCATTTACATGACACATCATCCACGTAGAGCCTGAGCTTGCCAGCTTCCGTGGGGTAATCCTAAAGCAAGGATTAGCTGTTCTTGATCAATTTTTCCAATATGTTAAGCAGAGTTTCTATCAACAGCAGCACGCACATCACCTTCTTTCATGCAGTTTTCTTGGACACGCACACTCACAATTTGAATTCCCCCATGCTGCTCACTGTTCCCAAAGGTAGGTGCAGGGAAAGACTCTATGCAACACAGAATTTTATTTCTGTAGATTTTCTCTTTCAACAATCTATTTAAGCAACAGAACTAACTGAGTCACCAGGACAGAGAATCAGTTTGGCATTGGCTTATTTTAGCATGTGAATAACCACACTAGAAAGCTGACGTTCATTCTTGTGACTACACAGTAATTCCAGAAGTAATGGATGGTGGGGCATTAGCTCAGAACTCAAGAAACAGCTGAGTGATCATTTGGGGCAGGATAGCTGGGGGAGCTTGTCTGTTCTAACTTGCTTCTCGAGCTGCTCTTTCTATGTTAATAAGCACTAGTCATTCCTTGGAAAAAGCAAGGCCATCCAGGAAGAGGTCTAAATTAATTTAAATTAATCTTCTTCCAATTTTGTATCCCCAGCCAAAAGCTATTCAAACACTAACTCTCAGAAGGATGTAGCCATCTAAGTAATATAGAAGCTTTCATTAACTGGAGACTGCCAAATGATCACATTTAGATGGCTAATAGTTGGAGAGGTTGGCAGAGGTTTAAATCATACAATCCGGACAGCACCAGCAGTGAGAAGCTGCAGATTATAGAAAATTTTAAGAAATGTGACTTTAAAATGAAAACTGAACACAGCAGAATATGTATCCTCGGGCAAAACCCTGCACCAGCAGGGAAGAAAGGCCATGAATCACTGTCTCTTTCATCACTGATGACTGGAAAATATCCTTGTCGGCTGTGTTCTCAGAACATTTTAGGTTAGTTAATTATTTATTTATAAGCATTTTGACATATCAAATTCACCACCGCTATATCTTTGTGCACTGACTGTCATTAACCCTGTATGTATTGCAGGAGATTTTGATCCCCTGATTTTAGAGAGGTAGGCTAAAGCTCTTAGCTGTGTCAGATCTGGGGATCACTTCTACAAGAGGCTGCCACAGCCAAGCCTCTTCATTAGTCTGCCCTTCTTGTACTGTTTTTAACATCACTGCCACAGCTCCTGCTGCATTGCTAACAGTACGTAAAGGAAACAAAAAACATGCCATTTAACCCTAAGGTCAGGGAATGGCCCTGACCCATAGAAGTGTAGATGTGGCCAAAACTATTTTAACAAAATAATTAAATCATCTAATTAAATAATTGCTAATTTTTTAACAATTCTTAAAAAATTAAATCTTGTTTTAACACAACAAGATTTAAGCATTTTCTCTGCACCTTTGACAGGCAACTGTCAATGTAGAGTGGTCAAAACTTAAGGTATTAAAATATATTTAAGAATCCACAGAGAAGATCCACCCC
The DNA here is from genome assembly GCA_013389825.1 of Crypturellus undulatus. Lineage (NCBI taxonomy): Eukaryota > Metazoa > Chordata > Aves > Tinamiformes > Tinamidae > Crypturellus > Crypturellus undulatus. Next base: position 11,007 of record VWPW01004974.1, on the reverse strand, counting down.
AAAACTTGCATACAACAAAGTTCAAGCCATCAAATATCACTCAGGGCTTATTCCAACATTCTTACCCTTCCGTGCAAAAAAAAATGAATCTATAAAACACACTCACGACTTTGCACTTCTACTTGCAAGTACCTTCACGAGACAAAACGACACTAAAGAGCAGAGGCTGCTTTTAGAGAGGGTGAAACTGAAGCAAAGACAATGCACAAGCACATAGATGACTGGCCCAAGGTCAAGCAACAAAAGGATCAGCTTCAAAGAACACAGTTTTACTAGATTACAAGCATTTCATCAGATCCTTACATAGACAGTGGGAGATTCTGAATAGGAAATAGTAATTAACGATAGAGAATAAAAATGACAGCCTACTGCAGCTCTGATTTTAATTCAAGTCTCTCATTCTGGTTGCAACCAGCCAGCAAATTATAATCTTCCCATTACTGTTAGGCACTTTTCAGGAACCAACAGAGAAAAAGAACCACTCCTAAAAGCACAGGGCTGCTGAGAGCTTCTAATGAATTCATTTGTTTGGCTGAAATATTCTAAGGAACCTTCTTTTTACAATATTTTACAGATAGATCTTCATTTATTCTTTACTTAAAAGTTTGACCAGTTACTATATCTAAAGACTATGCTTTAGAATGGGAGCAATTTCCTAAATACCAGATGCCTTGTTCCTAGTAATTTTAAAAAACAACAACAAAAAATGTTTGCTTTCTCATGCCAGGACCATTATCTTAGATTTTACGTGTGTGTCAGACTGAACACGACTAGAAATTTCAATTTGAGAACAAAAGCAATAGATTACACTTAATGCAAATGACTGCCCATCGGATTATTTGAACAAAGAGGGAGTTTAGGGCTGTAGATTCTTGCATTACAAAGTCTTTAATGAAGCTCACTTACTTACTAAATTATAGTGTGTCCCTGCTTCCATGCAGCTCTGCTCTTGTGGTCTGGACTCAGCATTCGGCAAAGGGTACTCCCACCCTGGAGGCTCTAATGACCAACTGCCCTCTTCCTTCTGCAAGTCTTATTTTATAGTGTGCGTGTATGGACAGCAAAGTATCACATCTAGACTGACAGCTAAAAGTGTTGTCTTTAGTGTATATTGCATGTAATTTGAGAAATTTACTGTAGGAATTAGAGTGCTTCCAAAACACAGGCAAAAAGGTTTTGATTCTGAACTCACACTATTTTTATACAGCCTTAACTGGTGTTTTTCTCTTAATCGAAGTTGATTTAAGTGCGATCAGAGTCAGGCCCAAGAGCTACAGGCTAGACTTCTCATATGAAGCAGTTTGTAATGTAAATTTGTCCTTGCTAACTGTTGATGGCTTGTCCTCATCCCATTTTAACCTATAACCATCAGCTCCTTTAATGGAAGTGTCTATAAAGATCTTCTCTAAAATATGCTTTTCCAGCACACTTAATGTCTTTTAATGTCTTTCCAATTAAATCCAGATGTGAAAAGCTTAAGGAACAGTTCTCAGGACTGAAAAAGATGACATAAATCTTGCAGCTGACAGAGATCCCACTGAGCTCAGTTGGGGAAACTCACAGAGGACTTCTTGTGGGCCAGAAAAGCTGCTGGGTATAAAGACAGATGTGTATACTCCTATTAAAAAATTTAAATAAAAACTGACTCCTACAATGAGATATCCACAATTATCAGGGACATTACTAACTCAATCCCTCCATGTGCTGAGCACGTCCTGTGTGGTACAGGCTTGCTTCATCCTTTGGGGCAGTTTGTCAGATTGAAGAGAGTCTTTTAAAGAAAATGCCCCTCACCTTTCACAACTGGGGCTCTTAAACCAGCGCAGGGGCCGATCCTGGAAAATGCTCTGTCCTGCCCTCATACTGCTGTGGAAAGAATGTACCCAGCAAAGTGGGGCTCTGTATTTCTATCCCATCTCCCTTGCCTCTTCCATAATCAGGTTAGCAGACAAAATTGTGGTGCCATTTCAGAAGAGACCACAAATGTGCTATTAATTATAAATTCTTATTAATGTGACGGGAAACTGGGCATTCATAGAGCCTGACTGCACTGACTGGACAAGTGCTGTTTGTGCAGCTGTCAATTCTAGGCTTATTTTGCCGTAATCACTTGTATACTTTCAGATTTTTTTATTTAATTTTGCTTTAAACAACAGTAGATCATCCTTTTTTTTTTTTTCCTCCCCAACTGTTTGCAAACGTGGGCCCAGCTCAGACCACATCTTTCAGAGGCAGGAAATAGCCCCCCCCACACACAGCTTGTGTTGAAGTTTCTAGAAAATTGCCCAGTTTAACAACTTTAATTTTCTCCTGCCCTCCTGCTACTTATTTATTTATTTTGGAAACTGCTAAAATAGTCAGACAGATCAATGATTTTTAAAAAGCTCTATGATCATGAGACAACAAAAAGAAAAAAAATAGAAAAATGTTCCCAGACAGAAGAAAAAGCCATTTACAACTGAAGATGAAGTCTGAGGTTTATTTGTGACAAGAACTTCAGTAGAGACATTTTAGATGATAGTATTACTTAAATCCAATTTTCTAACAAACACCCATAGGAAAGATCTCAGAACAGTTTGGTATCATGAGTGAGCACATGGAAACATGAAACTAGGTACCTGAAGAATAATTTCACATACTCAAGTACCACAATAAATGACCAAACGCAGTATCTGGACACTGTTGTAGGACCAACACTGAAAGCGGTCGGCTCCTAACGGCATGCAGAGAATACTCGAAGATAAAATTCCTCCAGATCTCAACTTGCTTTAATTTCCACTGTGGCCAGCACTTTTCAGACTATTACTCCTTCAGGGCTGGTTCTGACTCCCACCAAAATCAATGCTTCATGAACATCACTCAGGAGACACCAGGAATGCCCTTCCCTTGGAATGAGCCGGCTGTCTCCGCAAGGATCCCAGTCTTGGCGAGCTCAGGGAATGAGCTCAAATCTCCTGCACTTTGCTGCCAGGGACCACCAGGCCAGTTCTGATTTATAGTTTTTTCTTTACAGTTTTATGATACAAGAATGTTCACTTGTAATTACAACAGTATTTTGTTGGCTCTCTGCCTTCACTTGGGTATGCACAACACCATATCCTTCATTCCAGCTTTTTTATGTCAGGATCCAAATTTGGAGAAAAAAAGTACATCGTAAGTATTATGAAGATGCTGCAGATCTGCAGAGATGATTAGTATGTATTTGTTGAGGAGGACACATGACCATTTGGTTATGACACTGGACAAGAGTCACCACGAGAGTTGGCCTAAAGTATTTCAAAATTCAGAAAAACACTAAAACCAGGAACAAACCTTTTCAGGGGAACAGATTCTCCAGTTCAAATATCACAGATAAGTGCCATACTTATATAATCACTGGGCTAATGACTGTGCTGGGGTGGTAGGTTCATAGTTCCTTGTTCCTCCGCATGAAAAATGTCAAGAGGATTCCAGATCATTTCAAAGTGATTGAAAATACTCAAAACCTTGCAATTTTATGTAGAATAAAAAATCTGTTTCATTTAAAAGACTAACTCTGCCACTAATCTGCTATATAACCTTGGAGAACTACTTTAGCAATATTTTTCAACAGTGTACTTAGCTCCTGACTTTGCGATCATCAAGTACTATATTTTGATCATTTTTGATATAAATTTAATTTTGTCATTTTAAGTAGAAATAGGTATATGCTTCTTAGGAGAAAATTCCAAGTATTTTAGACACAATTTAATAGTTAACTGCCAAACAATTCCAATTCTTTTAAACAAAGATTACTTCTGTGCTAGCTTAATTTATAGTGCCATATATGTCCTACTTAAAGTGGCTGTTATTAAGAAGAACCACTAAGCTTGGAGTTTTCTACTAAATGAGAAAAGTTTAAAGCCAATAAACTGTATCCAGGATTTTAGCTGGAAGATGAAATAAAGGGCATATTTGTTCCTGGTCACTGAATTTTTAACCTGGGTCTGTTGCTCCTGCTGTTAAGCTCCTATACATTCCTTACTAGCCATGTAGTGTCCAGCAGTTCCAGCTCTCAGCATTTGGAATTAGAGGTGAACTGCAAAATAAAACAACTTTTGGGGGAAGAGCAGTGTGCAGCCAGCGTGATGGAAAAGGGTGACTGGAAAGTTAATTTTCAAACAGAGGACTTCTCCCACAGAGTTTTGCTTTTTTATATTTTGGATTAGATGTATAAATTCCAGCTTATCAGTTGCATCGGAGGTGTCTGACATTACCTGAAAAACCTGGAAGATACTGCAAAATCTGCGTCCTTTCATCTTGCCCTTTAGTACAGGAGTGAAGACTTCAGCTTGGAGCTCAGCTTCCTACCTGTCTCAGGTGTGAGAATTCCTCCCAGGCGCCTCAAAGTTTGCCTTTATTGTACAGCAAGCAGAAAAGTCTAAAGCACGTTTTTTTTAGCATCTAAGAAAGCTATACTATTTTCGTACCCCGGATTCCCTTTCAAAGTTATATTCATATTTTTAATCGCATTATGTTTTCTGAAGTAAAATACATTAACCTGTCTTTTTACAATAAATGAGCAGTAACATGACTTCATTGTTTCTCCTTTTCCCTCACGACCTTGTCTTTCAAGGGTATTCGAATACTTCTTAAAGGTGATAGAAAGAGTGGAGAAAAGCTAATATGCCTATTCATCACTTCAATGACAAAGTTAAATGAGAGCATTACAGAAAGCTCTAGAAGCACATAACTTCTTTCATCCATACCAATGTTGCTATTTTAGACAAAAAAACAACCATTTCTTTAGCAAGTACATCTCGAGGTGAAGGATTAATCTTCACTAAAATCATTACCAGCTGTTTTTCCTATTTATTTTGTGAAGTGGCAGATGTACTTTATGCTGAGTTATTCTGTATTTTCTACCATTAAACGCTCCCACTTTTAATGGAAAGGCCAAATCTGCCCTTAGATTCATCTCCTGCTTCAATATGCATGAGGATTTACACGGGCATGGGCTGTGTGCACCTGGGTTTGTCCTACAGCCGTTAGGACAAACTCTTGGCTTCTCCTGGCTGCTTTGGCAACACAGGTCGAAGGGCAGTCCTGAAGTTTTCGGATGGATCAGGCTCTTCCAGTCGTCCCTGTGAATGCTGGCCTATATGTTTTTCTCTTAAGAAGACATACACAGGGTGGTGTATAGCTCAGAAAGTGCTTAAACAGAGACACCAACAACAGGTTGCAGATTTTGTCAAAAATTCTGATTTCTTAAATTCAGGAACTGGCAACTGCCAGCCGGCAGCTCAGCAATGCAGATTAGACAGTCCTTGACTGCGATTAACTGAGCTCTGCAGCTACAGATCTGTTTTTTCTCCATTTACAGTTACAGTCAAAAAGACAGATGTATGTCCCACAACTTCCCTGAACAGCTGGCTTTTAGACTGGAAGATCTGCTAACGGCTATTTTATCATTTCATCCTAACACCTATTATTAAAAGCCATTAACCACAGCTGTCAAAAAGAGATTACTGAAAATCCTGACGGTTGCAAAATAACCTGTCAGGGTTATATTCAATAAAGAATTTAGGTGCTTACAAATTAGGCACTGCAATATCAAGGTTTCAAATAGCACATCCCTGGAATGGAATCAAAGCTCTAAAGTTACATTCTCAGTTACCTTATTCAGTGTAAGAGGAAAATTAGGTTTCTCTGAAGAACCACCATTCACGTGCTGAATATGGAGCTACCTAAAAGCAATGAGGAACTCCAAGCCCAGAGCTGAACCCCTGCTCCTCTGAGCTGCAAAGCCAGGCTTATATGCAGAGGATCCGGGATCCTGGTGTGCTGGATATAGGGACAAACAGTTGTCTTCTCAAGGTAGCTGGATATTCCAGCTTATCTACAGAGTTGAGCACAGAACACTGTCTTCAGTGAAAATATGTTTATCTGAGAAGCAGCTATAGGTGAGACTATAGTTGGGTTTTTTAATGGCACAGATGTTAAAGCACTTGCCCAGGGGACAGGAGACACGTATTTTAGATTTCTCAGCCTCAAGCAAACAAACTACATTTCTCATCTTCTAGTGTCGGTCTAACCCGCAGGTTCAGTGATAAGGAAGAGTCAATTCTAGAAACTGGGCAACTACACAGGAGAATAATTCAAGATTCAGGGCTCATGAGAAGATGCATAAGAAGGAAAGTGCAAGAAAGAACCTCACTGTAGCTAATGGTCACAGGATTTACCATGCTGTGACCTGGGGATCATCCCATGTTTCCCAGATTATTTCTGTTCTTTATCTGTTTACCACTTTGACACAAAGCTCCTATGTGATGAAAACAGGAACTGTAACCTAGTACTTCTGCTTTTCAGTGGCTGCTCTAACCAGCAGGATACAATACTATTCCTTATTGTGCCCTCCTTTTACGATGCTGACCACTTTCACTCCCTGTGGCACAGATTACCCATGAAGGTAGACCAACAGCTCTCCTTGCACGCACAGTCTCCTGTGAGATGTCGTTATGAACACCTTGAGGCTGTGGAAGAAAAAGGGTCCAAGTTCACCTTACCCGAGTAAGCTTATGCTACTGCACAAAGTACAGAAACAACTAGTAGCTCCTCGAAGCATAGCCTAGGAGGAAAGTCTTTGTGATGTTATTTTGTTCCATATTTTTGCCTGCCACACTTTTAAATTAAAATACAGCTGTATCTTAACAGGAGATTATTATTTAGATAAGTAATAACAATCTTTATTTATTCAAGTTGTCTTTATGCAAATGATTCCAGTAAACCAGCTCATCTCTGCAAGCCTTAACACAGGATTTCCAGCATCAGGCTACAAGCAGTTTTACTCTGCCACGATAGAGCAAAATTAAGTTCCTTAAAATCAACACACTCTCAATAAAAGAGAAAATACTAATATAATTTATATGGCAGAAAGACTACAATATTATGCTTACTTAGCTCTAAGAATTTAATACTTATATCTGTCACATAAACAATACGATCATAGCGTCAAGGGAACGCTGCCACCAGACGAGGAGAAAACACTAACACTCATAACCATACATATTATGTAGAAATATTTTTCAGACACAGTAAGACCTAACTGAAACCAGGCTTGAGATAACTGTCAGGCTATCAAGTTACCATAAAGAAAGGAGGAGATCAGACTTATTCTTTCCTTCACAATGAAATCAGTATAAACAAATCATATAATGTTTGGACACCAAACTCCTGAAACAAAGAAGCCTAGAAAATCTCCTAAAACCACCCACAGACTCTGCATGCTGGCCTGTGATTATACAACTGGAGAAGATCATGCAAACGACGATGTAAACCAACGTCAGTCTGCAGATGAGAATACTACAGTGGCTCTAACAAGAGAGTAGAGCAAGTCCCTGGAACGGCCATCAATAAGGAATATCTTTACGTTTATCTAACCATATTTCTCAGAGATGAGAAACACTTAAAAAAAAAAAAAAAGAAAGCAAGCTTAGAGAAATAAAAATAAGTTTAATTCCCATGCTGGGAAAAATAACTCTCCTGTGTGTCTTTGCTAAACTGCCACACACACTCAGCTACATAAAAGCAAGCCTGAGACTAACAGTAAAGGAGAGGATTTGCTATGACAGCCCAGGGCTTCCTGCATTTCAACTCACTTCTCCATGAACTCTACTTTGTCCTTATGTTTACCTACTATGTGAGAATAGTGAGAATATCCCCCTAATTTTTAGAAATATGTATGCCATACAGCATAACTCTTTCTCCTAGGGACTACACACAAAAGAAGTGCTTAAATGTTGACATATTTTCTGTTCTTTCAGGAAAACAGAGGTATTGCTGTAGCCCATATTTCTTCTACCTCAAAGCTGTAGTTTTTCTCTGCCCTGACAGCCAAAACTAATGTATTCTAGATCTGAAAAAAACATGTGCCTGTCTACAAGAGGTGTGAAATGGTACGGTCAATTCTTGGTCCACAGATATCTCCTTGAAGTATAAAACGCTATGTATAGTGTTTAGCTTGGGCCCCAGAAGATGGAAGTTGCACAGAAATATTAAAAACTCTAAAAGCACTGGACTAAAGTTGTCGTCCTGAAGGTAAGTTCTGTGACCTATCCATTTTTGGTCTGTTTCCACTGATTTTAAGACCTTGTAATGCTCAAAAATATTTTTCTTAAAACCGAAGTTGGTGATATGGTACCCCTACCTTCCCTTTCCCACCCACTACAAAAAGAAATGTCATTTCTTTATTTACAGCTACACCATACAGGAATCTGGTCGTTCATATCTGACCCTCACAAAGCAAGTTATTTCATTCCAACCAATACCCCACAAATTGTTTAATAATTGTTATTTCCCTAACATTAATCTCATTCTCATCTTTAAATCACAATGGAGGCAACTGTAATTGGCTATCAACAATGGATATAGATCACACAAAAGAAAACAAAAGAGGCAGTAATTACCTTGTTAGTCCTCTGCAGGAAAATTGCAACAATTAAAAGTAAAATGAATGAATATCAATCATTCAAATGCAGTAGAAACATCTCTATATAAGTAAAATAAATTAAGTCTGGTAGCTAACAAAGACTCAGCCGTCTTGGAAAAATAGTCCCAAAATGTAGCCATTTTTGCATTTAAAAATTCATGAAAGAACACTTTAATTATTCAGGAAAAAAATATAATTTGTATTAAAAGAAGAAAATTGTCATTCTCGAGAAAGTATCTTCTGCAGACAGAATATTTACACCAAGACTGCTCCCTCATACAGACATTTGTACTTCTAATATTCCCCTTTTGCTAACATTTCATCTTTTCCAGGTCTGGCTGCATTGTGCTACTCATATAAATGTTGCTAACAGTTGTATGTTGAACAGTCAGGAAATACAGGAAAAATGTCTTAGCTGCTGTTAGTGATCATTAAACCTCTTGCATTTTAACCGGTACAGTCATTTCATAAAAGTTGGTCATATATAACTTAAAGTCAAACAAACTTCCCCAATATTTTGTATGATTTTCAAGGTATAATTCTAATTTATAATATGTATAATTTGAGTAGAAAATATTTTGTTTTCTAGAGGCTGGGTTGTATATTAAACCGAAACGTAATTCCCAACCTTTACTGGGGCAAGGAGCAGGAACGGGTTTTCCACGAATTGTCACAGGTACGTCGATACTTTTTGTAGCAGAGTATGATTGAATAAATTTGCTTTAATTTTGACAGTATTTAAACTTACCATGTGTTTTAACAAATGCTTACTTTGCTAATTAGTTCTAAAAAGAGCAAACCCCTCCTCAGAACAGCTGCGGGTGGCCCAGATGCCACAAAACCAGCGTGCCGGGGAGCGGCCGAGGGCCTTGCATTTGCCCAGGCCCTCAGAGACCTTGGCCAGCACCAGCCACTTGCAAGCAAATTCTGCCTACTTTCTCTACAAAGTTATTCATACCCTGGTAGAGCTCAAAGAGAAGCAAAAACTTTTTAATTTCCATAGGAAAAAAAATGTGAAAGTTCTTCCCTGTAAAGCTTTTCTGATATGTCCTGCCTGGTAGCACTAGAAATACCAGACTTCAGCTAGTTTCTGAGAAGGGGCAGCACATTCCTACTCATGTCCTCTCAGGAATATGACCTTCTTTATATCTCATTCACAGTCTTCAACAGTGAAAAATCAGGCACCCTGCCCATTTCATCCTGGTCTTTGATCTGCAGGTCGGCTTGGTGAACAGGACACATGCTGCACCTAGGCATCTCAAGAGTTAAGCGCTCAATCTAATGAAAATGAAAGAAAAGTGTTTTTTTATGCCTCAAACTTCCCGTAACAAGAAAAAAATGTAACTGGAGAGTAAGGTGAGACCTGAGATGAGATAGAAAGTGATCTCTGATCCTCGTCACGAGGATGAGGACTGTGGTCATGGAGTTTTCTCTTTGGAGCAGGCTACTAGGCAGGAGCACATTGATGGCTGCACTATCATAATAGCCAAGTTGGATTCCTCTGTGCTCCTCAACACTGGACGTTGTTTTAGTGTTTTGCATTTAGATGTACAAAACTCCCTGCACCTGCACCACAGAGCACTAAGCCCCATATCTAGTAAATCTGCTAAAAAGGAAGCCAGTTCAATTGGGGAATTTATTTGATGTGGTCACTTGTTATGAAGTGGATTGAAAGCACAAACTTCTGTCAAGCCTAATACTGCGGAAAAACACTGTAGGTTTTTACTGATGTGGGCAGACCTCAAACGAGTGACACAGGAGCGCCAATTTGTTGAGCACTTGAAAAAAAGAAAAAAAAAATCTTTTTGAAACAAAGAAACAAAGTTTCTTTGTTCAGTTTTAACACCTTTTTTGACTTCTGTTACCCACCTCTCCATTTCCCATTCCCAAGGAAGGTTCCATTAATCATTCTTCTAATGGAAACACTTGTGTCTGATCACGGAGCAGTGGACACAGGCACAGTCTTGGGCATGCCCTGAAGGAGCAGCCCAAGGGAAGCCTAGCTGAAGAGTTTGGGAAAGCAAGGATGCCTTTTTAAAATAAACTTTGGAGAGGTCAGCAGGACAGCAAGGGGTCAGCACCAGGCAGCCAGTGGGTGGATGGCACAGGAGAAAGACAACAACACTTGTCATTAATTATATCTGTTGGAATGCTACACATTTTTCCCCCCAAGTGGTAGTACTCCAGACATCCAAGCGCAATCTCTCCCACGTCCTACTCGACCCCAGGCAGGGCACATGCCAAGAAGCTTTCTTATGCTAGAAGCCAAGAAGTAGCTAATATGAGTGGAGGTTAAAGAATTTAAATGTATCCCTCCGCTTTTAAACTTTTTTTTTTTCTCCAGTTTAAAGCCATCCCCTTATATCTGCCTCCTCCACCAGTGAAATAAAGATTCTATTAGAGCTAAATATGGGTAGATTTCTGTGCTCAAACTCAAGCTAACAAAAGTCCTCCTTTGAAGAACTGCTGGGAACTGCACTGCACAGAACAAGAACTCCACTGCTGTTTTTTACCTCCAAAAACTGATTTTGCAAGATTCTAATCATAGAATCATAGAATGC
>VWPW01004953.1:857-33227 GCA_013389825.1 Crypturellus undulatus | reverse complement strand
CCGCCGCGGGGTGCGGGTGCCCGGGGACCCGGCGCGGTGCCGCTGCCCCGGGCAGCCGCGGCCAGACCCGCACCGCAGCCCGTGGGTCAGGAGCGGCCCGTGGGGCGCGCCGGAAGGTTGGTCAGAGGGCGGCTGCGCGCGGCGTGCCCGATCCGGTGCGTGTCCACGCGCAGTTTGGGATGCTGGACAGGGGAAAGGAGCAGCCGCTCGGGAGAAGCCTTGGGGAGCGCCTGGAGAAGGCGTCTGCAGGCGGCGGGGCTGGCGTCCTGCAGGAGCACAGACAGCTTTCCAGTCTGCACGTTACCTCTGTCTGGTGCCACCCTTCTTGCGCCTAGTAGATGAGAAGTAAGAGCGTCTTAGCTCAGAGCGCGGGGCAGAAACTTCTGAGCATGACACAGAGCTGAGCAGGGCCGGGTTTCACGGGGAGCTCTTTGGGATCCTCCGGGGAGAGGGGAAGGTGTCGCAGCGAGCGGAGCATCTCTGCTAGGGCAGGCTGCTCGCGCGTGGGATCGTGGCACAGCAAGGGGCCAGTGGGGTTTGTTAGCTGCCCCCTCAAGATGTCTTCTAGCCCTAGGGGTTTAAGAAATACCTGAGTAATTGCAAGTAACCTTATGCAGCCTGCCTTTGGCTGGCAGCCTTGCCTGGCACCCCGGGGTATAACCTGATCTTCTAAACAACTCTCAAAACGTTGCAGCTGAGCGCACGGAGTCAGGCGGGCTGTCCTGCTGCCTTGTCCGCAGAGCCACAGTGGGACTGGAAGCACAGGAGCTTCAGGATAAACCCAGGAAGGGAGCAAGAGCTGCCGTCCTAGCCCCTGCAGGTTGGGTTGCAGGCCTGAAGGGACCTGTGTGACTCGCAGTGGCCGTGTTGGTTGTCCTGAGAGGCGCGTAGCTGTTCATGGCTTGATGCCATAGGGCTAGTTCTTCCTGCTCTTGGTTCGCTGAGCTGGATGATGCCTGATCTTCCACCGCAGAGCCGTGCTAAGGCGGCCGGACGGACATCTCGCTGCTCGCGGTGGTGCCGCTGGTGCGGGCTGTGGCAAGCGGACACCCTTGCTATGCTGTGCCAGAGCTGACGTGGCCACTCGCCTGGCGAGCGATAGGTGAATGCCATGAGGAGCTGAGCCTTCTGCGGGCGCCAGAGCTTTAGCCTCGCGCCTTGGCCAATCTCCAGCTTGGGCAATTCCACTCGGACGGTTTAAACGCTCCCTGTGGCTCTTGCCAGGCACAGGGCTCCGCTCGTCTGCGCACGAGCCCTCTGAGAGTTGTTGAGCACTGTTAAACAGCTGCTGCTCTCACTCCCTGGCTGTTTTCTTGCTGGATGCAAAAATTTTGTCTGCAGAGCCTGGTAAGACCACTGTGAAAGAGACTCTGTTTATGCTAAGCAATTGATTTGCCAGTAAAGGTTGGCTTTATTTTTCCCACCAGCCCCTTTAGTCCACTGGCTGTTGAGAGCTGTGTAGAATGCAGTGCAATTCATATTTGTTTTAGAGTATAACAATTACCAGATTAACTGAAGCAATGGCTCTTAAAGATACGGCTATAATTAGGTCAGGCTGTCTTGTTTGTTAAATTCCCTCCAGCTTCCAAATTTGGCAGTGGGAGTGAACTTTGGGCCTTCTTTAGGATTGCTGTCAGTCTTGCCAGGCAAGGGAGGGGAGGCAGCGGTGCCATCGCTGCGTCGTGCAGGAGCCTGCGCATGCAAGACCCTCATCATCCTCTCTCCAGCGCAGGGCTGCTGAGCTGCCATGGGGAACACCACCAGCGAGCGGCTCTCGGGGGAGCGCCATGGCTCCAAGGCGCACCGCTCCGACGGCTCTGCGGCTCCCCACTCCACCAAGGAGCACCCGCACAAGATCATGGTGGGCAGCACGGACGACCCCACTGTTTTCAGCTCCCATGACTCCAAGGTATGGGCTGCCTGCTACCCTTCTGCCCTGGCTCTTGGCGGATAGCTCTGCTGGGCTGAGACAGTTTGCAGGAAGTGGGATTTGTCTGAGTGGGCAGCAACAGCTGATAGGGGAGCTGCTCTGCCTTAACACTAAATTCAAGCACTGCGTAGCTGAACTCAGCCGAGGTCCTGGCCTTGGGGGAACTTCTGGCGGAGCTGGGAAAAGCTGCAGCACAGCAGGAACATCTGGTGAGACACAGGAGTGAGCTGCTTCCTGGCCTGGTGGTGCTGGCCACACAGGACAGTGATCCTTCTGCTGAGCCTTCAGGACTGTGGAGGGCAGATGTGATAAGGGAATGAGAGCTGTGAGGGGCCTGCGGGGAGCTGGGAGAGCTCTGCAGTGCTCTATGATGTTCAGAGAGTCTGGCAGAGTCAAGAGAGATGTGAACATTGTTCCCGTTGTTCCTATGTTTCAGTTGGGCTTGTTTTTTTTTCTTCAGGTTCCTGGAGACAAGGAGTTCGTATCCTGGCAGCCAGACCTGGAAGAGGCAGTGAAACCATCCCAACAAGCTCGTCCCACTGTCATCCGCTGGGCTGATGGGGGCAAAGAGGTCTTCATCTCTGGGTCTTTCAACAACTGGAGTGCCAAGATCCCACTTATCAAGAGGTAGCCAGCCCCTTACTCATCCTCCGACCCCTGTCTTACTGGGCACACATCATGGCTTATCCCATGAGCTGTTCCCTGATTCATCACTGGGACTGTTTGCCCTTCCCTGTGCTAGTTGCCCTTTCCGTCGCTTACCCATCTTTTCTGCATTCACACCACCCAAGACAGAGCACAAGGATGTAGCCCAAGCATGAATGTGTAGTCAGCTTTTCTCTGGGTGTTGTGGCTGTGATGGTGGGAGGTTGTGAAAGAGAGGGACAGGATGGACCACTTTGTTTTCCCAGGTGAATGCCAGGCCGTGTGTATTCCCGGCAGGAGAGCCCAGCCCAGGAATGCAGCTGTTGCTTGGAAGTTGTTGGTTCTTCTCTTGGCTGTTATTTTGTCTCTTACCTAATTGCACTGTTGCCAGCAGGGGTGGTTTAGTTGTCCCTCACGTGTCTTCCTGCCTTAAGGATGTTGCTCTTGCTGTTCTGCGATACTCATTTCCATGGAGTCACTGTGTAGGATTCTGGGCATAATCCCAGCAAATCATATGGATCATATGGATGCATATGGATCATATGCAACTGGGTTTATCCCAGTTGCAGATTGCTCAAGCAGAGCTGCTGTACTTTCCTGCTGCTGTCCTGCAATACCAACCCGGGTTTAGATTTCTTCAAACCTCCTGTCCCCTGTGTCATCCATGGAGGGTCTGTCACACCGACTTGCCCTGGGTATGCAGGACAGGTTTGCAAGTTGAATTGCCTCCTACACACTGCGTGGCCGGACCTGCAGACGTTCAAGCTGTGCTTGTGCCCTGAATGCTGGTGCCTGTTGTACCTCAGATCACTGATGATGACCAAGCTGAATCCTGGGTTGGGGACAAGAGGATGGACACCATGGGACAAAGCGCTGTGTTCTGGCACCCCAGGAAAGAGCAGTGTCCAGAGCAGCTCTGGAGTAAAGCTGTTGCACTTCTGTTCTCTTCCTGCAGCCACAATGACTTTGTTGCTATCCTGGACCTCCCTGAAGGAGAGCACCAGTACAAATTTTTTGTGGATGGCCAGTGGGTCCATGATCCTTCTGAGGTAATTCCCAAAGCTTTATGCCTGTGAATCTTGCCACCTTTTGAAATATTAGATATAGTGCAACTGCAGCAGAGGGAGAGCAGGAAGAGCAGGGCCTATCTGCCAAAACTGAAAGAGCACTTCCATCTCCTGAATTTTTCCAGAGGCTGGTATTACCTCTGGACTTACATATGCTATATGGGAGAGCATAAAGGAGATAAAAGAGGGCAGTGAGACACAAGGAGGATTTTAAACCCCATTTGAATTGGTTGTAGAGGAAGGCCAACATTCACTTAGAGGTTCTCCTCCAAACTGAATCATGCAGGAGCAGTGTGGGAAGGAGCAAGGACCCTGACCCATCAGTGAGGAGTAGGGAATAGGATGAAAATGAGAGATGATATATGCCTAGAAGCCTGGGAATAGGCAAAATCTCTCCTGGGATAAACAAGAAAGATCCACTAGTATAGAACAGAGCTTGGCACTGGCCACTTGTGCTCCAAAGTGATGAGATGGCAAGGAGGAACTGGTTTGTGAGAGACTGGGAAGGATACGAGTGTGCTCCAGTTGGTGGTGAACATAGGAAGACTCTTACCTCAGTTTTTCCCTTCAGCCCGTAGTCACCAGCCAAATGGGGACAATTAACAACCTGATTCACGTCAAGAAGTCTGACTTCGAGGTGTTCGATGCTTTGAAGGTGGATTCTCTGGAGAGCTCAGAAACCTCAGGTCGGGGTGAGGTTTTTGTTGCATTGCAGCTTTGCATGTGCTGTTTACCATCTCCTTTGCTTTAAGACACAGCTTTCCCAAGCCAAAGTGTGGGCCCACAGCCCAGGGAGAGTAGTGTGTGGTGGTGTGTCCTGCCCTCGTCCTAAGCAGCCCCTGGCAGAGGCCTTGCCCCTGTAGAGGGGCTCTGCTGGTGTTCTCTGGTAGCACTGGCCCACGATGGGGTCAGTGCCTGTGTGGGCCTGGGGCCGGCTCAGGCTGGGGAGCGGCAGAGCCTAGTCTGCTGCGTACATTACCTCTCTCTGTCTCTCAAATGTGAGCAAGTTATCTGATCTGGGGTATAAGTTAGATGAGAGCAAGGTCCAGGTTATTTTCAGCAACCATTCTTGGCTTTTGTGCCAAGGCAATTTGTCTTGGTGCTCACCCATCGGAAACCTCCCTCTGCACTTGTGTTACAGCAGCAGATTAGGTTACCATGCGGACACTGGCTCAGTGTGCAATGCTGGCAGGTAGCTCAGCCGTGTTTCGGTCCAGGGCACTCTGAATGCGGCCTGCTGTCCCTGGTGTGAGCCGCGTCTCAGGTCTAGGCTCAGCTCCGTGTCCTTGCCCAGCCTGAGTAGGAGGTACTTCCCTGGAAAAGCATCTCCAGGGAGGTGGAGCCCTTCAGGGTGCTGGCTGCGCAAAGCATCAGGTCAGAGGTGTCTGGGATAACTTCCAGCGACCAAAGCCACTTCCAGCGACCACAAGCCCCTGTGACCGCTTGTGCAGGCTGAGTGGCCGGGAGTGAGGGACAGGCTTGCGGCTCGAACGCCCCACGCTGCTTGTGGTGCCTCACGCACGCACCAGCTGACAGCTACGCTTGGAAATAGCTTGTGCTTGCCCAGCTGCTTCTTTGACAGTTAAAAAGCTGACCTGTTGCTGTAGGATATGTGGCCAAGGGGAAACTAAGACTTGAAGCCCCCTTTGAAATGAAACAAGCTGCCTGCTGTCCTGCAGAGGCTGCGGAAGCGCTGCTGTTGCAGCCTGCTGTGCAGGCGGCTTTCAGGAGGCTGTGAGGAGGCTTGCAGAGGGAGCAAGATTCAGAGGCTGCTGGGAGCGAGACCCTTGCCCTGCCTGTGTCTGTCCTCCTGTACCATTACCAGGTCCGTGGGCTCTGAGGCCCTGCAGGGGAGCATGCATTAACTTCCAGCCACAAAGAGTGTGAGAAGCCTGCACTGCTTCCCTCCTGCATGTTAATAACAGTCTGCCCAGTGACTATAGTAGCCTGGGCTCATGGAATTTCCAGTAGTCATGGAGAGACCCTGCTGGGTCCTTCCCAGTGTCTTGGGAGCTGCTCTGTGCTTGCTAGCCCAGCTTAGCCACCTCACGTTCTCCTCTGTTCTCTTCAGACCTGTCCAGCTCACCGCCTGGGCCTTATGGCCAAGAGATGTATGTCTACCGGGCCGAGGAGCGCTTCAAATCCCCACCCATCCTCCCACCTCATCTTCTCCAGGTCATCCTCAACAAAGACACCAACATCTCGGTGGGTACCAGTCACCACCTGCATGCTGTGGGCTCCTGCACCTCGGGTGGAGGGCTGGCTAGGGCTGGAAGGGGAGGCCTGGCTGCAAAGAGCTTGCTCTGTGCTTGGTAGGTACCTGATCCTTGCTATGTCCAGGGAAAAGTGTTATTTTTCCTGTTAACCTCGTCCCTTTTAGCCTCTTGTTCTGCTTAATGTTTAGCTGTTCATGTTTAGAACAACCAGAGAAAAGAGCAGCTCTCATCACCTGAGACAACAAACCCTTTCTCCTTCCTTGAGGCCTATAACGGCTCGGGATGGGTTTAGGGGATCAGGGCTCTGCTGTTCCTCTGTGACACCCATTCTCCTTCTAGTGCGACCCAGCACTGCTGCCTGAACCCAACCACGTCATGCTCAATCACCTTTATGCACTCTCTATCAAGGTAAGCACCTGGGTGGTGGCTGCCCTGAAAGGGAAGGGGAGGTGCAGTGGTTCCCAAGAGCAGGTTCCCAAGAGCTGGGCTGTGGAGACGGAGGTGCAGGGGCAGAAAGACTCACGTGAAGGCTGCTTGGCTGCTTGGTAAAACGTGGCACCCGCCGGGCTGTGGTCTCCTGACAGCCTTCGGTTCCCTGGGGCTGCCTCTCCTCCACATAGAGAAGCTGGCCAGGAGCTGGCCAGGCCCTTTCCTTGCTCTACCACAGCTTGGGCCGTGGCTGTCCCTGTGTCTTAAAGGAAGGGACTGCCTAGGGCTGCCTCCCCAGCTCGCAGCACCACCACGCTCTTCCCCGGCACTGGCCCCGGAGCATGGGGCTGGGCAGTGCTGCAGCGCGGGGTGTCCTGCCCGCCCTGGCTGACACTGCCCTCGCAGGACGGCGTCATGGTGCTCAGTGCCACGCACCGCTACAAGAAGAAGTACGTCACCACGCTGCTGTACAAGCCCATCTGAGCCGGAGCCCCACTCGCCTCGCCACGTGGGACAAGGAATGCCACTTGCTCTGCACATGCTGGGCCACAGGACTGTGTGAGAACTGACTGCTGGCTCTGACTTCAAACGTGGCAGGAATGCAAGCCCCACTGATGAGCTGGGCCTGTGACACTGTCCCCTCCTGCTGGTGTGGTTTGATTTAACCCTTGGTTTCCACACACCTACAGCTCTTCTGGCTTCTGGAAGTCCCTGGGGGCCACTTTGCTGCTCACCAAAATCACCACCTCAGCTCCCCACACAGAAAGGGCTTCCCCCTACTCCTCTTCCCCAGCCTGCAGAGGCCCTGGGGCTGCCTTGGCACTGCTCCGCTGTTGCTGTGCTGCTCTGGTGACATCCCTCCAAGGCTGCATTGGGCCATAGGGATTCTGCCACATGTCCCCTGTGTCCCTCAGCCTTGGCTTTGAGACTTCCCCCTTCTGCTGCTTCCACCTTCTCGGAGAACACTCACCTCTGTCTGCGTGCCTGCCGGCTGCACCAGCCCCCAGGGCTCAGCGTCGAGCTGAGGAGGGAGGGTGCTGCTGGACACGGCACGCTGCCCCCCTGCCAGCGCAGCACAGCCTGTGTGAGACCCTGTCCTCACCTTGGGGCGCTTCCACAGGCCAGGACTCACTGTGTCACACCCTGAGGGGCACCTGTGCTCCTTGGTGCTGGAGAGAGCCCAGGGAGCGCAGAGCAGGACAGCCACCCCAGCCCCTTGCGCCGGCTCCGCTAGCTGCTGTTGGCGCCGTGCCACGGGACTCTATTTATTACAGTATTTATTGTTCTCAGCGCTGCTCGCGTGGTGTTGGAGGGGGCTCCGGAGCAGGGAGGGACCCCCCCACACACACAGCTGTGGGGGCTGCCAAGAGCGGAGAGGGCAGAGCCATCCCGTGCCCAGGGTTGTGGGGGGAACCCCTGTGCCCGGGCAGGGGACATAGCCACAGAAACCATTGCGCGACAGATGTTGTGACCCAGGAAGCCTTTATTGGGGACACCCGGCTGCCACACAGAGCTCATCATTTCTTACATCTTCCGCCCGGGCTGGGGCCCTGGCATGTCCAGGGAGCCCCCAAAATGCAGTTCCACTATCTATATCTCTGTCTATATATATATATATATATGTATATAATATGTATATATAAATACATACATCCACAAGCAGAGACAGGTGTAGGACAAGGTTATGAGCAGGATGAGGTCCCAGGGGAGAAGGGCTCAGCCCGGAGGACTGTGCCCCATGGAAGAGAAGCAGGCGAAGCGCAAGCCAGCAGCTACGATGCCAAGCAAAGCTGGACGGAGGGCACGCGGGGCCTGAGCACATGCCATTTGCAGCACCCACAGCAGGCCTGGCCTAGGAACAGCCTGACAGCACAGACTGGGTCCAGTTCAGGCCTCCAGTGCAGCAGGGCAGGCGCGGGGCCACCAGATGGGCAGGGGTCAGGCCACGGGCAGGGCCTGCTGGGCCTTCACCTGGCAAGAGAGTGCGCGGGGCCATGAGGGCTCCATTAGCAGCGGGACCAGGCACTGTCCCAGTGTGGCCACGAGGCCATGCTCACCTCCAGGTTGGTTCTGGCCTTACGCAGCACGTTGTGAGTTCTTGTCACTGTGCGGCAGAGAGGGACAGAGTCAGCGCAAGCCCCATCCTGACACGGCGGGGCCAGGGTAGGGGGAACAAGGCACTAGCACCCACCCCACGGGCCACCTACGCTGGCTCACGATGAACTGCTCCATGCTGTCCTTGAGACGGGTGGTGCTGCGGAGCCGTGCGGCCACGCGCTGCAGGGCATCGTCCCTCGCCGAGAGCTGGGCCTGCAGTGCTGCAATCTCGCCCTGCAGCGCCTGCTCCTGGGAGCACACAGGCACCGTGAGCTGCGAGCGCTCGTCCTGGCCCACGGGATGTGTGAGCTGCCCTGCTGCCCAGCCCCGGCTTGACCTTGCCCTGATGCTGGGCAGGGCCGGTGGGTAGCGTGGCACTCCAGAAGGCAGCCAGGAGGGATGCGCACTCCTCCAGCGTGCGGTGCAGGCTGCTCGCGCTGCCCCACATGTGCCCCGCGTGAGCAGCCCCTTGTGCCTATGGGGGAAGCAGGGAGAGCGGGTGCAGCCGGGACACCCGTGGCCGCGCCGTGCCCGGTCGGTACCAATGACAGCCAGGTGGGACGCGAGCGGCCACACACCAGCCCCACGCGCTTGAGCTTATGCTGGGAGCGGTAAGAACCAAGGTGAGCAGGGAGGTTTGGGGCCTGCCCTCGCCTAGGAGGCTTCCGTGCTCGCACGCACGGGGATGGGGAGGGCCTGGAGGTGCTGGCAATCTCAGGAAGGCAGGCACCAGCACCAGGGCTTGGCGCAGCACGGGATGCCCTGGGCAGCACACGGGCCACAAGGAGCACAAGGACT
The DNA here is from genome assembly GCA_013389825.1 of Crypturellus undulatus. Lineage (NCBI taxonomy): Eukaryota > Metazoa > Chordata > Aves > Tinamiformes > Tinamidae > Crypturellus > Crypturellus undulatus. The sequence goes on along the minus strand of VWPW01004953.1, from coordinate 24,045 downwards.
TGCCGGCTGCAGGGGAGCCCCGCTGAAGAGACCCGGCACGGGCACGGGCTCCCGGCTGGGAGCAGTCATGTTTGCACACGTGTTTAAATGTCACCCGGACTGCCCGATGGCCTCACTGGTACCAACGGGGCCTTCCGCCACATGGTGCTGCCTGCCCCAGGCCAGGACGCAGGTTCCATCCCGGGCTGGCTCCGTCCCCGTCCCCATCCCCAGCCTGCGCTTTACCTCCTTGCCCGCAGGCAGGCGGTGGTGCAGCTCGGAGTTGGGACGCGTGAGGAACATGAGCTCGTGGGCCAGCGCCTTCCCCTCCACAACGCACTGCTCCAGGGCCTGGTACGTGTCCAGGCGGCCAACGACATGGGCACCCTTCAGCCCCTCGCTCTTCCTTGTGGGTGGGTCAGCTCCTCGCAGTTCTGCGGGCAAAGTGGGTAACTAAGTCCACCAGCAACCTCTTGCTGTGCCCCGCTCACCATTGCTCCCACAGGAGGGCAGCACCACACACGTGTCAGGGCTCAGCAGCCTTCAGGCACCCATGCAGCCAGGCTGCAGGACTTACCGGCCATCTGTTGGGCCACTGCTGTGTTCAACGGTGAGGCGGAGAAGGGCACTGCTGAGCTCGTGCCAACGTCCCTCACTGGAGGAGATGGGAAGCAACCTGGAAGAAGCAGCGGCAGAGCCCCAGCAGACAGCTATGGCTCTGCGCCCAGAGCTGCGGGACGCTTTCCCTCCCTCCACGACAAGCAGAGGGGTATCCACGACCCTCAAGGACTGCAGAGGGGCTGAGCACTCCCAGAGCAACAGCTGGGCAGAGGGGTTGGGCTGCCCCAGCCCGCGGCAGGGTGAGGGCAGCCAGGGCCTGGGACAGGGCTCATACCTGCTCGTGTCTCCGCAGCAGGGCTGGGGAGGTTCTCGTAGACACGCAGCTCCACTCGCAGGGCCTGCAGGAGTAGGCGGTGCTCCTCACACTGCTGCTGCAGGACCGTCACTGTGTGCTGCAGCCTGCAGATGAGCAACAACGTGGGGGTCAAGGGACAACGCGTGGGTCAGGAACCCGCCACGCCACCTGTCGCTGGGGCCTCAAGGCCCCAGCTCTACCTGTTGTTGTCCTCCCGCAGAGAGAGACGCTCATTGCGGAGCTGCTGGATGCTCTCCTGGCATTTGGCGAGCTCATCCGCCAGCCTCCGCTGCTCCCCACGCCTCCGGCCTGCCTCCGCCTCAACCTCCTGCGCCCGGGAGCAGGCAGCCAGGAGTGCCTCCTGTGCTCGTGCCAGCTCTAGGGACAGAGAGCGCAGAGATGTCACCACCTCACAGCTCGCTGAGCATCGGGATGTGGGGGCGAGAGAGCTGGGCCCTACCTTGGGAAAGATGGTCACGCTGGAGCTGCAGGGTCCGGTTCTCCTCCCGCAGGGCCCGGTTCTCACTGCCCAGCCGGGACCCCAGCTCCTGCCCCTGGATGGAGGTGTCGGTGGAAAATCCTGCAAGCAAGGTGTGGGGGGGGATTGGTGCTGAGCCCTCGACCAGTGCCCCACTGTCCATGGGGCAAGCACTTCCCCAGGCAACAGGGTGTGCAGAGCTGCAGGACCCTGCTGGCCCCAGTCCCGTTGCCGCTCCATACCGCCGGCCTTGCCCATGGAGGCCAGGCGCTGTTCGAGCTGCTCCCGCAGGCGGTCGTTGGTGCAGATGGACTCCTCGAGGCGCTGGCGTAGGCTGCGAATCTCCAGCAAGTGCTCCTCCAACAGGTCCGCTCCTGCCGGCACCGGGGGCACAGCTTGGGGCAGGGTCCCCCTGCCCTGCCCCACACTAGAGCCACATCTCATAGCTCTCCCGAGTCCTCTCCCCATGCCCCTCATCAGGGATTTACCTGTCAGCTTCTGGCTGGATGGGTACCCCGAAGCCAAGGCCCCATAGAGCGGCCCATGCGGTGGTGGTGCGTTCCAGAGGCCATGGGGCTCGGGTGCCTGGGCTGGGCCCTGTGAGGCACTGTGGCGGCACAGGGAGCCCAGGGGCTTGCTGCTCTCTCCAAAGGGGCCCGCCGGGGCTGTGGGCTTTGCCGGTAGCGGCGCACCTGCACACACAGGACAAGGTGCTGAGGAAGAGGAGGGAAGCAACAGGGAGCAAGACTAGGCTGCTATGTGCTGCTTGCCCCTTCCCTCTATGCCCAGCAGTACAGCACAGAGTGCCCCCACAGTGGCCCCATCCTCAGTCCCACTATCTGTGCCCTGCCCTGGGGAATAGAGGGCACCCTGATTACACGATACGAGTTGGAGGGTCTCAGCCCCAGTCCTATACAAGGGATAACCAAAGCAGCCCTTTCCAAGGGGCCCTCAGGACATCTGAGCATCCAACCAAAAGTCTGGAGTGACCTCGGGGCCCTGCCCACCCTCCCCTTTTCTGCCCACAACAGCGCCTGTCCCCATTGTTCCCAGGCGAGCGCCGCAGCTGGACCCGGCCTCAAGGTCCTGTGCAGCAGGAAAAGGAACCGGGCGGGCCAGAGGGTCTGTGCACGCAGCATGCCGGGCAGGCAGGACTGACCGCGCTGGCGCCACGCGCTCACTTTCTCCCAGCTGCCTCCGGAGCACCTGCAGTTCTTGCTGCGCCGCGGCCAGGGAGCAGACGGGGGGCCCGCAGCAGCCCAGGAGCGCAGGGGCCGCGGGAGGGGGGGCGCCGCTGGGCAGGAAGGGGGACAAGCCAGGGAGCACCACAGGCAGGGGGGCACTAACGGGCTTGGACAAGGAGTCAAAGTGAAGGCCTGGAGACAGGAGAGAGTGGGAGAGACGTTAATGTGACTTTGGCTCAGGCTGGAGGAGACCTTTCCTCCCGGGGCCCTGTCACACTCCAAACAGCCAACTCTTGCTTCCACAGCTGCCGCAGGTGGGGACACCCCATTGGGGACAACCCACAGTGCCGCCATGCGCGGTGCCCAGCCCGTGTGCTCCACGGTACCTGCACCCCGGGCGGGCTCCTCCCGGCACTGGCTGCACTCGCTGGCCGTGTCACCCTCGGAGCAGGCCTCCAGCCCGTCAGACGCAAACGAGGTGCTCGTGATGGAGCGGGACGACTCGGAGGGTGGGCGGCTGCTGCCCAGGGACTCGCAGCACTCCTGCAGCTTCGCCTCCAGGTTCTCAATCACCTTCTCCTTCTCCTGCAGCTCCCGGCTGAGCCTGTGGAGCTGCCTGGTCACTGGGATACCCGGGAGAGGCAGAGTGTCCCCCATCTCACAGCCCTTCCCACCCCAGCCGAAAGCAGGGACAGCCTCAGGGTGCCCTCCCTGGAACCACCAGGCCCTCCCTGCAGCAGGTACCTCAGCACCAGCAGTTCATGACTGCTTTTATCCTCCCCGCCTCGCTGATCTCCTGAAAAACACAACACAGAGAAGGGCAGTCAGCACCTCCCCAGCCCGCCAGCGCCCTCCCATCGCAAGAGCTGTTCCCGTCCCCAGTCGCTTACGCGTGCTCAGCTTGTCGCTGAGTTTCTCAGCCAGCTGCCGGCCCTGGGCCAGCTGCTCACGGAAGCCCTGGCCCAGGTAGTAGTCGATGTCAGTGCCACGCAGTAGCTCCTCGAAAGCGTGCAGGGCATCGCGCAGGTGCTGGGCCAGCCCGCGGCTCGCGCTGTGGCCCTCACGCAGCGCCTGCCGCAGGTGCGACAGCTCCCGGGCCTGCGCCTGCACCAGCGAGTTGTACTTCCTGGGGGAGGCGGGAGCACGGGCTGAGCCGGGGCTCCCCACCACAGCCTGGCTCAGCCGCGCCACGCGCCCAGCCCCTACCCTGGCCACGTGGCCGACTGCAGCTCCTTGGGTGAGACGGTCCCGGGCTTGGTCACGGGCAGCTGCGCCTCGAGGAGGGCCACACGCTGCACCAGGCGCTGCAGGTCACGGTGCGCACGCAAGGCAGGCGGGCAGAAGCTGCCACGGCCATCCGACTGCCAGCCTTCGTCCTCATCGGTGAGGCTGCGCGCCGGCGAGGCCAGGGCGGAGGGGCCCGCCAGTGGCCGCTCCATGCCCGAGGCGTAGCCGCTGGTGATGGAGACGGAGCGGGCCCGGCGCTGCAAGCTCTGGATCACCTTGTTGGCGTTGAGCAGCTGCGCCTTGAGGTCCTGGATGTGCTGGTGCAAGGCCCCTACATCTGACAGGGGCACGGCCTTGAGGGCAGCCCTGGCAGCCTCCAGCCGGCATGGAGACCCCAGCGTATTGCCCAGGCTGTGCTCGCTGAACACGTCGGGCTCTTCGCACTCTGTGGAGCAGAGTGGGGATGGGGTTGCTGCTGCATGCTGGGCAGGCAAAGCCCAGGATGCCTGGAGGCCCTGGCAGCACTTACCGGGGCTGGTGATCTCATCACGCTCAGCCTCGGTCTCACTTCGCCCACACGTCTCGTAACCCAGGTCCTGGAAGTCTACCTGCACCTGCTTGCTGAGCTGCTGGGCGTGTGGTTCACCTGCCAGGCAGTCCTGTGAGCGCAGGGCCCTCCAGCAAGCCCCCAACCCGTCCCTCCCCTCCTGGGCCCTGACTCACGGAGCAGCACATGGTACTTCTGCAGCTGCGCCGCCTGCGCCCGCACCGTGGCCTCGGAGGCGGCAAGCTTGTCCTGCAGCTCCTGGCACTGCCTGCGGCGCTGTGCTGCCTGCGAGGATGGCTCCGCGCCCCGCTGCAGCCAGTCTCTGCCGGGGGCTGTGTCCTGCTCCTGCCAGAGCATAGATCGGTGGTGAGTGCCCGCCGTGCTCCCAGCTGCGTGCTGGTCAGTTCCCTGCACCGCTGTCACTTACATGGCTCCCCTCTGCTCCGCCCGGGCTGCTGGGGCAGGGTCTCTTGGGTGCATCATCCCAGGACTGTGCCTCCAGCGCAGGGCGCTTGGCAGCCACTGCTCCTCTCTCTCCTGGGAGCCCCTGGCTGTCCCTCATGGTGTCGCTGGCCGGGCAGTCGCCCAGGGCACCGCAGCCCTTCCACTGGAGCCTGTGGGGCTCTGGAGTCGGGAGGCTGCCTGCCCCGGCCTCCTCCTGCTCCCCGCCATCCAGTAGTGACGTGGCTTCGCCCATCCGCTCCTTCAGCTCTGCGTTCTCCAGGCACAGGCTCAGCATCGCCTTCCTGGGGGTACATGGCACAGTGAGGGGTCAGAGTCGCCAGGACACCAGGCGGTCCCCTCTCCAGCCACCATCACCCGCCAGCTGGGGAGTGCCAGGCTCTTGCCTGATGTGGGAGATGGAGGAGAAGCCGGCTTCCTCCAGCTGCGCCTTCAGCTCCCGCAGCTCCTCTTCTGCCCGCACCTCCCGCGCCGGCAAGGCGGGCGCTGTGCTCCCCAGTGGGGGATCCTCTGAAGCCCTGCTCTCCTTAGGGGCTCGGTGGCCGCTCTAGAAGGACAGAGACAGCAGTGACGGGAACACCTCCAGAGGGGCTGGGGCAGGGCAGCGACATTAGAGGTGCCAGCTCCAGAATCCCAGGTCCCGAGGCCGTGCTGCTGTAACTCACGTGCTGCTTCGTGGTGCCACAGGCCGTCGCCTCCTCCTCCATGCTGTTGGCGAAGCCAGTGCTGGCGCCATCTGCCCCCACAGCTGGACCTAGGAGACAGCACAGCAAGGCGCTGGGACACGCAGTCCCTGCTGCGGCCGGGCCGCAGGCAGCCCCAGGGAGCTGCAGCGGCAGAGCCCAGCTCTGTGTGCCCCAACTGCTGAACCAGCTGCCCTCACAGCACAGTGCCAAGGCGGGTGGCCACCCCAATGCTGCCAGATACCGGAGTTCATGTTCGTACCACCTCGTAGCAGACACTCCAGTGCGCTCGGCTGGATACCCCATCTCACTCATGCTGTGGCATCACGAGTCACATCCACAGCAAAGGCTGAGGCGTGAAGCCCCCCGCAGTGGCCTGCTGCCTGCCTGGTCATGAGGCAGCGCCTCAAGGGCACCGTGGAGTCCCTGCCCCTTCCCCCGTGTAGTACCAAGCACCACGCACAGTCGCCCTCTTGGGGCTGTGCAGGGCTGGTGCTGGCAGCCCCAGGAAGTCCCAGCACCATCAAGCTGCACAGGGGAGCGGGCTTTCCCCTCCGGCCCCAGCTCCGAGGCTCCCCCACAGGAGCAGGCATGGCCCCCATGGAGCTGCTGGCCGGAGGCGAGGCACAAACGCCAATGCAGAAGGTGGGAGCAGCGGAGAACCCCTGGTGCAGGAGCCGTGCTCCTAGGACAGAGCGTGGCCAGGAGGCAGCTCCCACACGCCCTGCTGCAGAAACCTGCTGGTAACAAACAGCAGCCAAGGGCTGAAGGTGCTGGGGACGAGTCACCCCCTGGCCTGGCTGGACGTCACCTCCACACGCTGGAGCCTGTTGAACGAAGATGGGCCCCTCGCTGCCCTGGGGAGACCACGTGTGCGAGCGGGGAAAAGCCTCCTCAGGGAGCACAATGCTCCCGACCGCCGATCGGCAGCCATAGGAATCAAGTAAAGCAGCAGCTCCTGGAGGGAGGGCCTCTGGGCCAGGCAAAGCCCAGGCCCAGGCTCCCTTGGGACTCACCGGGATGGAGCTACTGGGTGACAAAGCACCTGGGGGCTACAGCCTCCGGGGGGAAGAGGGGCCAAAGGGACCCTCAGCCAGGGGGTGGCTGGAGGGGCCGAGGGCTGCATGCAGGCAGCTCCTGAGCCGGGGGGCAGTGAGGCCGGAGGGCTGCAACCAGCATAGTCGCATGGGGGACCTGGCTCTCAGCCAGCGCCCGATGCCTCAGGCCGCTCCTGCTGCTCCAGCATGAGGCGTGAGGAAGCGTGAGCCTGGAGGGAAAGAGGGAGGTGGGAATGAGAGGAAGCTGGTGCAAGTGGCAGCAGGGGAGCTCGTGTGTGGGGCACCCTGGTTCCAGCTGGGTGTTTGCTGAGCATCTGATCTCCCACAGCTGCAGGAGTGCCCTAGGGTACAGACCACAGGGAACAGGAGCTACTCGACCGCTTCATGTGGTGGCAGAAAAGAGATGTCAAGCTGAGATTTGCTTGCCACCGATCTCACGCCTCTCACACCAGGCTCCAAGGGGATGAGTTGCATGGCTTGAAAACTGCACAGGAGGCACCAGGCTGGAAGGATTCCCAGGTTCACTGGAAATCCTCACACCAAGAGAAGGAAAACAAGGTCCTCAGGGAAAACAAGAAAAGAAGAGGGACGCACTAAGAGCTGCAAGACAGCAGAGAACAGCTAAGCAGAGGGTGCTCTCCGCACAGGATGCTCTGGCTTTTGCAGACTCGAGGAGCACACAGCAAGGGAGAGCAGGGATGAAACGGGGCCCTAAAGAAGAGTGCAGAGAACATAGGACACTGCAGTCTAGATCAGCACTCACCCCGTAGCTGGGCTGACACAAGGACAGAGAGATCAGAGGCAGATCTGCAGCAGAGCACAAGCATAAGCAAGGGGATGGTGGAGCTATGCCAAGGAGCCTGCTACTGCCCCTGCGCTACGCCAAGGGGTCTGCACCTTGTCCTGGGCTCCACATGGCCCCAGGGACTGCGGAGCACGATGGGCGTCACAGCCAGGGATGGAGTAGGAAAGGTGAAGACAAGGATAGGGACAAAAGGTTCCTACAAAGTGAGAGGCAGGAGAGAGAGAAGACAGTGCTACACAGAAGTGAGAGAAAGCTTATGTGGAGAAACCCAGGAAAAGAAGAAAGGCAGCCCCATAGGAGCTGTCCAGCACCACATCCCCTCAGCCTATGTGGCCTTTGGTCACTACACAGAACCAGAGGTGAACACTGACCTGCTGCGCAAAGGGGAGTCTGCGCTGCTGCCTGTCTCTGTCGCAGGCGGGGAAGGGAGGATGTGATCATAGGTGCAAGGCACAGGCCAAGGCGTGAGGCGGTCACAAGGAGGCATGGAGCAAAGCAGGTCCAGATGGCAGCACCCAGCAAGAGAGAGCTCTTCTGCTCCACCCTCCAGGCAGGACTTGCCCTGGCCAGTACAGACGGAGGGGACCAGAACTACAAAATCTAGTCCCTCCACCTTGGGAACCATCACATACGACATGGCCCCATCCATGTCCCCCTGCACGTAGGAAGCAAAGGCCCCTGGAAAGCTGCTGCTGTCGCTTTCCAGTTTTTACACCATCCCCGTTGCTCCCGGAGGAGGGAAAGATGCCCTGGAGAAGGTGAGCAGTAGTGCCGCGTGCGGCTGTCGCTAGCAAAGCCATTGCCTGAGGGGGCTGTGGAGCCGGTGACCAAGATACACATCAAAGCAGCAGAGTCAGCACTCTGCAGCCCAGACTCTGGGCTCATTCACTCCAAACCATTTGCGCTCTCCCTCAGAGCACAAACTTACTCAAGGCATGACTTACAACTAAATAATAATAATAATAATAGTAATAATAATAATAATAATAATAAATAATAAAAAGAAAGAAGAGTTCAGGTAAGTCTTCACTACTGACACTGCATTTGGTTTCAGCATAAAGGGATCATTGGCTCCATGCTCCAAAACACTAGTGTTAGATTGCCAGGCAAGCAGCCAGTCCGTGCTCTAGGAGTCCTGGGGCCTTTCCCAAATTCCCTAGCTCTGGACCCCACTTGTCCACATACCCTTTTTCCTTCTGCACCAGCAGCCATCAACCCAAGAAGGGGATGTTACTGGGTAGAAAAGGGGAAGGGAATATAAAAACTCACACTCATGCACTTGGGGAGATGATAGAGAACATTGGGTGTTTCTTTCAATGAAAGGGAATCTTTATTTGGCCCATGGGGAAAGGGAGAAGGGAGATGAAGGGAATCATTTAAAATGGAATGACTTGAGTGTGCAAATACATCAGTGACCACGGGGTGGGTCAGACAGGAACGTACACGAGACACAGGTGGATTGCACTGATTGCAGTTTCCAAGCAGCTCTAGAAATAACCCAGGAAGCCCCGCACCAGCTCTACTGTACCACTCCCGAGCACTGCGGCAGCCCTCCCAGAGCAGCGAGGCAGCCGCACTCGGTTAGTGAGACATCTCCGTGGCAGGTGGCGAGCGCCCGGCGCAGGAGACATGCTGGGGTAGGGCTCTCACACGCTCCTGCTCCCCACCTCCTAAGGTGCCCTGTGTCTCCAGCCTGCTCAAACGCTCCAAGCTTCTTCCAAGAGCTTCTTCCAGCTGTCCCCGGAGCTCCTGGACGCCCTCCAGCTCCACCTGCAGCGTGTGGTCTCTTGCAGCACTAAGCGGACATGCCGCGCAGAAGGGAAGAGGATTAGACAGGCTGCAGCAAGCACACATCAGGTCGCCCTCCAGGACTGCTGCTTACTCCAAACACAGACCCTCCACACTTCACAGGCAACTCAGACACCTCCTGCCTCACCCCAAACCTCCCCAGAGCACATCCAGTTCAAAAAAGGCTTCAGCGCAGGACAGGGGGCTCTTAGCAGCAGCTGTTCTTCAGTACTTACCCAAGCACTCCACATATGTGCTCTCTCGGTGGCAGGTAGCTCAAATATCTCAGAGGCTGCAGCCCCATGAAGGGCAGGAGATTAGTGTGGAGGACAGATGCAGGCCACACACTGCTGCAGGACAGCAGCACCTACACAGACCCTTCTCAACCCACTGAAGAATTTGACAACAGCAGCCTCCAGGAAGTGACTGCATGTGAGGGGGAAACCTAGTGAAAAAGGCAGAGGCCAGGAAACAGGGATGGTAATGCCAGGGCCTGAGTACACAGGGTAGCAATGGGGGTAGTTTATAGATAATTTGAAGCTGCCCACTGCACTCCTAACAAGGGATATGTAATGCCAAAAATCTAGACACCAAGAGCTAAGCTTGTCCAGTTCCTTCCCCAGGCTCCCTCCTTCTCTGAGGGCTCACAGACCTGCACAACACTCGCAACTTGAGGGGCCACCCCCTGGATGACTCCCACACCCCGCCAGAGCAGCCTCGCTTACCTGTCCGGGTGCGTGTGGAATTTCACCAGGCTGCTGTAGAGCTGCCTCTCTGCCTGGAGAGCCTCATTCAGCCGGTTCCTCTCAGCCACCAGCCCTTCCAGCATCAGTAACAACTGGCCAGAGCACAGACAGGAGACAACGCTTAGAGGCAGAAACCAGAGGTGGCATCTGGCTGCCCCTGAGAAGCAGGGGCTTCCTCTTCCAGATGTACCAACCATCTCTCTTGCTTTAAGTGATCAAAACCAACCACAGTGTCACCCTAGGCTTCCCAAAAGACTGCCCTTGGTGCCAATGCTGGAAGAAACCAATCCTCCTCTCCTTTATGTTCCCCTTTCCACACACAGCCAGCCTCCAGGAACAAAAGCATCTCAACCTATCAGGAGGCCAAAAGTTTAACTGCAAGCACCAGCAGAAAAATGACACACTACCTGCTGCCTTCTGTTTCCAGTAGCCTCTTGCACTTGTGATTCTGCTATGGCCACTTTCTCCCGAAGCACCAACACTTCTTGAGTCAGCCTTTCCATGGCTGGAATTTCTTCGGGGTCCACCAGCTGCATCTGCAGATCCTGAAAACCAAACGCAGGAGGGCTCAATGGAAAAGGGCTCAGTAACAAGGACAGCTGAACTGTTGTAACCCTCCCTGGAATGCGGCTGCCAGAAGTTTCCAGTGTTAGGGAAGACCACGGTCTCCAGAGACAAGCACCCATGTAACTCAGATACGTTAAGCACAGATTACAGCCTGAAGCAAGGTCTGTAGAGGAACACAAGCTACGGTGGTCCTTGCCCCTCCCAAGGAAGGGCACTTGGTACCTGAGGAGCAGAAAGACAAATAATGACACTCCGGGCAAAGGCCTGGGTTTGGGGTCCTTGCATTCTGGGCAAAATAAGGGCTGCAGGCAAGCCAGCAGCAGTACCAGCTACGGCCAGCGCTGTTAATCTGAAGTGGCTCCTCACTCCTTAGCAGGGATATCCAGTTACTGCTACCACAGAAATAAACAGTTTGATTTCTGACATCTTGCCGTGCAGTACAAACAAGCGAGTGAGGAATAGGACACATAGGGAGGGAAGGGGCTGCTCTGCAGTCCTCCTGGGCAGACCTGCCCCAGCACAGCCCATTTCCTTACCTTGATGAGGTCCTCTTTGATCTGGATATTCCTGCTCAGGGACTCAATATCTGAGGCCTGCACCTGCAGTTCTTCCTCCTGGGTGGCCACAACAGACTGGAGAGCAGTAAGCTCTCGCTATGGAGGGAAAAGTCCATGAAAACAACAGCAAGCTCAGAAGGGCAAAGCCAAAGCATCACTGCAAGCTATCTCCCCCTTCACAGGTGGTCCAAAACCAACCATGAGGGGCAGCTTGACAGTTTCCCTTAGGCAAGGCAGAGACAAACACGGGCTTTAGCACCAGCTCACCCTGCTTTCCCTTTCCTTCTTTGCCATCAGCTCCAGCTCATCCTTGGCATTAACAAGCTCCTTCTGCAGCTCTGCTGCTGACGTTGCAACTGCAGAGGAAACAAGGTTACTGCAGGGTTACCATGTGCTACCCCAGGGTTTGACAGAAACCCTCTCTTTGGTAAGACACAGGTCCATGATGCCTGCTCCCCAACACGCTTTTCCTTCCTAAAAGCCAGCGCTCCCTTACTGATCCTTAAACAGCAGCCCTGGGGAACAGTAACGGCCCAAGGCTGCTCTCCCACTCCTGGACAAGTTCAGGTGTTCTGGCCCCGAAGTTAACCACACCAGTCCCACATTCTCACTTCCAGCCTAAGCCATCAAGTCATAAACCCCACACTGGACACTACCAACTGTCAAGCAGAAGTGTCTCACCCCCAAACCAATGCCAACCTTTCCCATGCTCACACCCCCATGTACCCTCTCAGCCATCACCAAAGGGAACACTTCATTTCAAAACACTCGTTTGTGCTCAAATGGTTTTGTCATCCCACCCTTTTAAGAAACCATTTCCCCCACAGCTAAAGCTTTAGGTTACTGCTGAGATCTGAAGAGAAGTTGCCACAGCACTTACCATCCTCTGTCCCGCAGCTGCTGTCCCTCTCTGGGGGTCCGGCAGTGGCTGTAACTCCACAAACAGTCTGCAGCACTTCCTGAAAACATAAAACCTCCTGGTTTGCAGTTTTGTGGGGTATCATCTAGCAGGCTCTCAGGTTCCCCAGGCTCTAGGACTGTAGCAAACCACTGGCTGCTCTCCTGGTACATCTGAGACACGACAGAGCAGTGAAGGGGAGCTAACCAGGCAGCAGGGCAAGTGAGCTGCACCAGCCTGGAAGCTTCATGTACAGAAACAGGGCTCTGGCCTTACTTTATGGGCAACTACAGGGTTGTTGGAAGTGAGCTCCTTTATAATGAGGATTAAACATGTTCCACTCAACCACAGCAAGCCCATCTTCCAACTGAGACTCTACCTACACCGAAGTCTTCCTCCAGGGATTTGGCCTACCAGAGGGACCACACAGGAAGGAAAGTGCAGAGCTTGGCCCACTCTGGAAGTCTCTGGAGCTCACTTTGATCCCAAGAATAGAAACAAGCCACCTGCTTACAGCTGTTTCAAAATCCTCAACATGTCAGTTCACCAGTAAACAATCAACAGCTGCTCAAGTAGGAGTGGGGTGTAGGTAGCCTCCGAGTTGTGTTCAGCCTCAAAGGGGTTTTTAGCAAAGCTGCTTTAAAAATATCAGTTCCAATTGTGGAAGAGATGGCAAAGGGCCAGCAGGCTCTGCCAAGAATTAGTGGGGCCTAAAATTAGCTCCCTTGTCCCCTGCAGAATGTGACAATGTCAGGGAGGGGATTACAATGCAGTGGCCCAGCCCGGCCCAAGGAAGGACTGGGTCAATACTGGAAGGTCAGAGGGTGGATTTCTCACATACTCATGCATGCCCTGGGGACTCAAATACTACTGCCTTATCAAAATGAAAGGAGGCACAGAGTGACAAAAGCTTGTGGGTCAAGATCAGAACATCCAGGCCATATTTCTGTTCCTCAGTTTTGTCTGTTCTTCTTATAGAAGGTCTCTTCCCTAACCCTTTTCTCATCACTACCACTGTGTGGTGCTTCCCTTCCTCTCTCACTTCTTCTCAGAGCAATTATTTCTCTCTGGACTGCAGTCAGTGAAAGAGTGCACAATCCTTACTTGTTCATCCTGCTTCAGCAGCCTGGCACCAGCTGACTGAGTAGCAACAGGCTCCTTCCCTGACCAGTGCTGGCGCAGAAGCTGTACCTCGTAGCTCCTTTCGGCCAAAGCACGCGCCATCTTCTCAGCAGCTGCCTGAATGAGCAGGAGGAAAACAGAAAGGCAGGGCCGTGACCAAGGAAGGGTTGGATCCCTGTCCCTCACCTTCCTTCGAGACTAAGGGAAACATATTAATATTTATCCATCACTTGGGATTAGGAGAAAGGCTCTATAAACCAATCTGGGAGCTACTGCTCCTGGCCCTTCACAGTGGCCCTCCCATCACTGCCTGGGAGGCAGCTGCAGTGGGGCTCAGCCTCTGCCTACAGCGAAAGTTCCTCAGTTCTCCTCACTCCACTCAGAAAGGGTGGAAGATCAGGAGAGGCAGAGGACAAAGAAAAGGAGATAGAGCTTGGTCTTTTAGCCTCTTTTTTTAGGAAAGAAAACTCAATCCAAAGTATCTCAGGTAACAATGAGGTACATACAACATACAAGAGTAGGCAGAACCTGGGGCTCTTAAGCAACAGTTACTCCCAGGGCCATGCAGCAGTTTGATTAAAACTGTAAATTAACAGGCAATGAGCTGAGTTTCCTCTTCTGAGCTGCACAGCTGACAGCTCGGAGACCTCCCTTCTGGTCTGCTAACACCTATACAAAGCAGTGACTCTCTCCACAGCTCCTCCACCCTGTACTGCATCCAACTCACTCTGCTCCATTGCTCCTTGGTGTCCATAGCCTGCAGCAGCTCCCGGACCTCAGCATCATGCTCCATAGTCTGACGGTTCCTGTCACCAAGGAGATCCTGCAGCATCTTCTCCTTGCGCTGGAGACGGAGACACAGCTCCTCCACGACCTCACTCTGCCCCGGGCCCAGCTTGCACAGCAGGGTTGCTGTGAGCTCCTGACGAAAGAGAAGGAATGGAGAGATGTTGCTACTGCTCTCACCAAGCTGCAAGCTGTGCAGGGCAGGACAGCTCTTCAGCCCGAGCGTAGCTGTAGGAGCAACATTTCGGAAGCACAGGTATCTACAGGCACCGAGAGCAGTCAGTTTAAGGCATGGAAGTTTAAGTGCTCTCCTCAGAGGCTGGCAGGAAGCTCTTGGCACTGCTCTCTGCAGACAAACTGACCGAAAGCCCTGGAGGTCAAATGGCAACCTTACCTCAACTTCCTTGTTCCTATCGTGCAGGCAGGTTTGCAGCTGCTGGATGATCCCCTCCTGCTCCTTCTGCCTGTTGCAAGATTTCTCCTCAATCTCCTCCTTGAGCCAGCGGAGGTTTTGGCAGGTTGCTGACACCTGCTCTAATTCCAGGGTTTTGGCTTTCAAGAGGCTCTCCAAACTCTGGGGATCACAATAGAAGTGGATTAAACAGGAGCAGAGCCTTTCCTCCTAAATAACCACCAGTCTCTTCCACCAGCAGCGAGACATTCACATTCACCCCCTCTCCTCCCCAGGCACTACACCCACCTATGCACCCAGCCCAGGAACAACACAGACAGATCCAGGAACTTGCCCAGCACATGGGGCCAACACCCTGCATCCCAAGGACCATCTCAGCGCTTGCACGAGAGCTGCTCCAGCCCTGGGCTTGTCCCGCACAGCCCAGGCACAGCCAGTGCGCAGGCACCAGCACTCACATGGATCGTGGCCTCGCTGCTGGACAGAACGCTCTGGAGCCGCTCCACATCACTGCCTCGTGCTCTGGCCGCAGCACGGAGCTGCTGCAGCTCTTGTTCCTTCTTCTCCAGAGCACAGTACTTTTCATCTACTGCTCGCTGTGGTGAGAGAGGGTCATCACTCAAAGTTGGACAGAATACTTGTGGCAAGTCAGACACCTCAGCTCTCCCTTACAGAGGGCTCCCTTGCACATGGGGACACAAACAGAAACCTGAAGGCATAGCCACCCTGGGGTCAGCCTTGGGCAAACAGAGTGTGGCTGCACCTCTGATGCTAACCCAAAGGCTGAGCTGCAGGAAAGCAGAGAGGCTTCATCGACACACTGTGCTCACCTCCAGAGCAGCATCCCTGTCACTGACTCGCTGCTGCAGTTTCTCCAGCATGGCATCCATGGCTGCAGGGCTCTTTTTCAGACTTTGCTGGCATTGCAGAAGTTCCCTTGATTCCTAAAGGGATAATACACACACCTCTCAGTAAAACTCAGTCAGGAAACGTTCAAGAAACTTCTCAGCAGAGTCTGGGCCAACTACCTACACCTGCCAGCTCTACCACCCCCACCACTCTGAAGGGCAGGGCAATCGCAGCACCTGGAGGCTGACTGACCAGGCAGCTGTGAAGGCTCCCCAGGCACTTACCTCAGGCAGAGGTGCTCAGACCTCCTTCCTCCCAAGTCTCCTTCCTCCTCTTGGAGCCCAGAAGCAGCTCTGGCTGCCCCTTCTGAAGGGCATGTGTGAGAACTACACTGACCCTTCCACTTCCAAAAACCAAAGGATGAGGAGGACCCCTGGCTGCTTATGCTCTGCTCCAGTCTTTCTGCCTCTCACCTGCAGAAGTTGTTCCTTGCGAGCCAGATGCTGATTCAAACACTGAACCCTCTGTTCCTGAGCCTGCAGCTCACGACATTTCTCCCACTCTGCAGCCTGGAGCTGCTGAGCCTTGTCCTGCAGTTCAGCCTGCAGCTGCTGCACCACAGCACGCAGCTCCTGCAAGGGAAAGCACTTGTCTTGTTTGCAGTCCTCAAGGAAACTGAACAACAGCCCAGTCTGAAGGAGGCGAGAGAAACAAGGGCTGTGTAACAGCCAGAAGTGCACTGTGTTACTTCTGTGTCAGTTTTCACATTGCAAAATACAGTTCCTTACTAATGAAGTTTGAATTTATTTCTCTTTCCAAGGCACCCATCCATTTTTAAGGCACCCATCCACATGTAAAGCTTTAATATCTACCACGGCTTGCCTGCTGCAGCAGAGAATACAGCTTTGTAACATTACAAGAAGACCTAGGACACCTGCAGCAACCAAAGGCATAAGAATGGCAATGAACACACTATCGCATATCTTTGCTGATTCCAAGTCCTAGGATAGGAAGCCAAAAGTGCCAGCCAAGTGTAACCAGGAGTCTAGGCAGAGATAAACAAGGGCAGACTACCACAATGCATTAACCCTTGTAACCCTACCAACTACCAGGCTAAGTGCCTGCCATACCTGGTTGTGTTTCCAAGTTGCCTCTTTTTGCTGCTCTTCCTCATGCACTGTGGTTTCTAGGAGCCGGGTCACTCTCCTGGCTTCAGCCAACTGATGCTCTTTCTGACGCTGAACCGTTTTCAACTTCTGCACCTCCAGCTGGGTGCCGAAAAGCGTGTTCTGAAGATCTAGCAGCGCCACGTTTTGCTGCTGGGGTGAGGTTGGACCCTCTGGCATCTGATGAGAGCGAAGCAAAGAAACTCAAGGTCCGCTTCACTCAACGGGTCTGAAGTTCCTGAGCCCTGAAGGACAACTCATGTACTCAAGGTTTTCTGGGGACATACCTGCAACTGCCCAAGCTGGCTTCTGTGCAGCATGTCTCGCAGCTTGGCCATCGTCTCGTTTTGCCCTTCAATGACATGGTACAGCTCTTCCATCTACAAGGCAAAGGACAGGAAGCCCACATATTGGCAAGCCAAGCACAAACCCTCCTCATCCCAAGCCTCCAGCGTGCATTATGCCACGCCAGACTCACAAAAGAGCAAAAGCTTCCAGAAACAACTTAGTGAGATCCAGAATGTCATGCAGCGGCTTTTCAGGCACTGCCTACAAGGACTAGCACACTTTCCTCTGTCAGTGTATACCACACCACCTGCCCAGTGCTGTTACCTCACTCTCCTTGCTCTTCAGAGACTCATTCAGACTCTGGATTGTACGGTCTTGTCTCTGCGATGTTTCTTGGACAGATTTCAATTCAAAGTTCAATTCATTTAGTTTTTCCTGTAGCAACTGAACACAAAGAAATATGGAGTTTGTCTTATCCTACCTAATGCTCTATCTAAGCATACTTGGGACTCCCTCCAGCCCTTACTCAGTCCATACAGCCCAGATATTGACCCAATCAAGACCAATGTGGTTCCCTACAGAGCCTAGATATGCTGTTGGAGCTGTGTGGAAACTACTCTGAAGAAACACAAATCCTTCCCTTTTCCACAGGAATTTTCAGTGTTCCTAGTTTCTCCAATACAGCCCTGAGGTTCAGGGTAGAGTTTCCAGGCTTAGCTTTCACATATTGCACTACTTCCCACAAACTCCAGAAGAATCCTGCTCCAACTGCCCAGCACCTTTCCCCATTTCTATTATTAAACAATTCTCCAACAAACAATTCTCTAAACAAAATGTTCCTTTAAGAAGCAGGAACTGCTTCAGCCCTCAAAACTCAGAAGAGATACGAACCAAATTTGTCATCCTTTTCTTTTAAAGCCTCCCAGTTTAAGACAGCTACGTGTCTACAATCTCCCAACCCCTTCTCTTACCACCTCCTTACCCCACCCAAGCATTTTTGTGGCAAATGCTGGTCTAGGTAACACCACATTTGCTCAGATGAACGGTTCACCTGGCCTCAAGGTCTCGTTGCAGTACAAAGGAGTCTATGTTGTGCCAGCTTTGCAGCACCACAGCTGCAGAGAAAAGTGGAACTTCTTGCTACACTCTTGCGTTTGATTTTAAACAACTGCCTTAGATGTATTCACCCTAAACAGGGCAACATAACTCAAACAGTTTCAGGACAGTTACCTTCTTTCACCAAGATGTACACGACTGCATTAAAGCAAGTGCTTGTCAACACTGTTAAATGCTTTTGGACAGTCTTAGAAGACACCCATCTTTCCTGGAACTGATTCCAGCCTTAATTTCCCAAGATGCTGGTACTGCCACATGATCTCCTCTGTGTTGTTTATTTGCTTACAAATCTGTCATGGTCTCTGTTCTGAGACAGATTTCCTCCCCATTCACAAACACACCAACTTAAATACTCCTAATTGCATTCACTGGGCTTTGGGCCTGTTCTGTTTCCCTGTCAACCTTTGTGGACCAGGTGCTCAACAGCTTACAACTGTCCTTGAATTTAAATAAAGAACCTAAGCAGTGACGCTCTTCCTTTTATCCCGTTTTCCCCTTGGGGATAGTTACCTTAGAGTTCAAGAGTGTAGCTAAGAACATCTATCCTTTGCAACACATGCTAAACTTGATCTGCCCCACGTCTACATGGCTTTCTTAGGAAAGGAGCTCATAGCCTTTAAATCCCAGTGAAAATAGGGTCACCCCCTATCCCAAGCTGATCTCCCTGCTTGCAGAAAAACAGTCAGTTGTCTCACAAACAGCTGCTCTTCTTCTCTGCATCAGACTCAAAGCAGGCAAATATACAGGGCAGGAAAACAGGCTCTGGGTACCTCTCCTTCCTTCACTCCCAGCGGGCTTAGAAGGCAACCAGGAAGTCCCCCCAGAAGCCAATTTGCAAAAATAAAATATGGAGACTTTACAGAGCACAGCTGTAGGAGAAAAAAAATGCAAGTGCTTTTAACTCAAGCTGAGAGCTAGCAGCACCAGGAACACAGCTTTGGTGCAAGTGCCCTTGCTGGAACAGAGCTGGGGCCATCTGTCTCCAGCCCAGCTGCGTGCAGGGAGGACAGGGCAGCTCCCCCTCTTACTACATAAGGCTTGTTAGGCACCAAACATGCTGCTCATGGTGAAATACCTTATTGGTGGCATCAAGTTGCTGGACTTTGCCCTGCAGCTCTGCAACACGCACATCAGGCACGCGCTCTGCGGTTGCGGATGCCCCTGGGGCTGGCTGCTGAGGTTCATCTTGCCGATTCTGGAAAGGAGAAGAAACAGTTCAAATCTTGCACTAGCCTCTATTTAGTTACCAACCCGCTTGCAGACCTTACAGCACAGGCTTAAACAAACCCAACTGGTTTTTTTCTAACTGCCTTGTGAGCACCCTACTGCCCATACATCCTCCAGTCGGGTGGCAGGTCAGTATCTGGTTGCCCGCTGAGGCTCCGCTGTGGCTCCCCATCTCCCCACACTCCCTCTCCCAGGGAGCTCTCAGCAGCTCGGCTGGCTGTAGCTGCTGTCTCCAGGCTGAGGGCAGATCTGCTCCCCACACCCAAGCCATGTCCTGAAACCTGTCTCCTAAAGGCCCTACTGGCAGCTTCAGTCACAATAAACTGTTTTTCTTCCTATATTCTGCCAAACATCCCTTTATCAAGCCCAAAACTTTCAATCTTTCCCATCAGCTATCAGTCTGTGCAACACAGTCACCCCTGCTCTAAATTCCTTCACTTGCAGATCTCTAGGCTCTCCTTCCCAGCTCTCCATGCTCTAGCACTCTCGCTTTGTACAATTTCCTTCAGCTCCATAAATCAAATTAAATGCCACAGCTGAGACTTTATGCACAGATGATATCTATTTACTGGGAAAGAGAAGAGCCCAATGCCTCCTGATGCACAGGCTCAGCTGCCTGAGCGCACACTAAGCCCCTGCCACCCCTTCTTGCTGTTTTGCTGACAGCAACCCCTGCACCCAGGGAGTCCAGCCTCCCACCCTGGTCCTCCCACAACACATTAAGCATTCCCGAGTAGCTCCAGTGACACAAGACTGATGTAGGTCTACTGCATGACACTTTTTTTTTTTTTCTCTCAAGATTTTGGTGGAAGCCTAACCCAGTAGCTGCAAATAGGTTCAACTTTGCCCAGCCAGAAGGCTTTGGATCAGGCAGGGGAAATTTCACACACAATAACGGTGTGTAATTGCTAGAATTTCACACAAAATAACTATTTTGCAAGTAAGGGTGCTGAAAACAGAGGGAAAAGAAAAGTCTCTTCTTGCAATGCGAATAGTCCAAAGAAAAATATGCAAGAGTCCTGTAAACAGCAAAGAGACAGGAGGAAAAGGGCAGAGCCAGCTCCAGGGTCCAAAGTCCCTAAGCCCAAGCTGCCTCCTCCTTTGTGCCTCACTGCAGTCACAGCTCCCCAGAGGTTTCCCTATGTCAACATTTGCTTAAAAACCCCGCTCCTCGCTGCCCTCTCCAACACAGCTCCAGTAATGCCAGCACACATGAGCTTAGACTGAGAATTGTATATAAAAAAAAAAAAAAAAAAACCTTACACAAGAGCCCTACAGTTCTCTAGCAGCATAAACCTTTCCACTTCTGTTGCTAAATCCACTCAAACACTTGAGAGCCCCAGCACTGCGGTCAGCAGTCGCAGCTGGGTTGTTACCATGGCAAGAAACAGGAAGTAAAAAATTTGGCAGAATAAATTCCCTGCAAGGACTGTTCTATAGCAGAGGCTGGGGTTTAAAGAAATCCCTCTAAGCAGTTCCGAGATACAAGGATAGCAAGGCACGACACAAAGCCGAGTTGCTCACATGTCACATCAATCACTCCACGCGCCGTTAAAAGAAAGTCTGTTTTTATGCTGAAAATGCATCGCTAGGAGTAAAAAAGAGCAGCGACTGACAGAATGTAGCAGCAGCATCCGTGCCCTGCTCCACATCTTCGATCACAGGCTAGAAATGCAACACCTTGGTGTACCACATCAAAACTAGTGGTAGAGGTTTGCATTCCTCCATAACATCATTTCTCAAGCAGATTATTGTGAGAGGAGCAGAGCGCTCTGGAAAACAGCCGAGCAGATGGCAGAGTGAGCAGCCCTCGCTGAATAGGAAGCACAGCTCAGTACAGCTACAGTTACCATAGTAAAAACAAGCATTTTTCTACTCCCTGAGGCTACCCGGAGTATTAGGCAGCACTAAGGCTGCTAATGCGAATGCAATTAGGCTGACACGGATATTCCTGAATTAAAGCTGACTGAGGCCTTCTATTCATTAAGGGAAGTGATAAGGGAGTTGTGAGTTCAGCTTTTTGCCTCCATACTAATGAAGCAGAGCAGAGAGAACCCTGCACTATGAGCAGGCTAAAATCTCAGCAGGTAACAGCCCCTGGCATCTTGCAAAAGCCAAAATGCTCACAGCTCTCAGCAATAACTGCATTAACGGAATCTTTTTACAGGATTAGAAAACAAGAGCAGTTACCTAGCACACCAACTCTAAAGCTATGCACTAGCATGAATCCACCTGCAAGGAAAACGCCTTCTCCTTAGGGCATGTGCCCCAGCTCGTGGCACAGATCCGGTTTGGGGACTCACTGGTAGAGGCAGGGCTCTGAACAGATGTGCCTGACCTGGAGCCATTGCCAAGGCTCAAAGGAAAAATGCTGCCTGAAAAACACATGCCCAGAAGCTTAAAGCACT
The DNA here is from genome assembly GCA_013389825.1 of Crypturellus undulatus. Taxonomy (NCBI): domain Eukaryota; kingdom Metazoa; phylum Chordata; class Aves; order Tinamiformes; family Tinamidae; genus Crypturellus; species Crypturellus undulatus. The sequence continues at coordinate 2,776 of VWPW01004953.1, read as the reverse complement.
CCCTTTAGCTGTGAGTAAAATTCAAATAGTCTGATTAAAGAGAAAAATGAAGTGACACTGGCATTTTCTCAGTAGAGAGCATGCAAAGATCTCAGACCCAGATAGTGCCCTGCGCTCACAGGGAGAGATAACCGAGGGTAATTTCCCAGAACAGAGCAGGAAAACAGATGACACGAGAAGGACAGAGAGGGACCGCACCTAAAAAGGATGGAGCTGCCTATTCTTAGCCCATGGTTCAGCGACACGTGGCTCTCCGCATTATCTCAACACAGAGGAATTCCCGACGGACTCGGAGCGGAGCCGCAGGGACACTGCTCAACCAAGAGGCTACACAATGACCTCTACCTGTACCCGAAGCGGCATGTAATCCTCACAGAGATCGTCCCACAGCTCCTGCAAGTCTGAAATCTCCAAGGAAAGACCCAAGTGAGCTCTGGAAAGAGATTTCCTGTCTGCATTCAGGAAAACAGAGCCAGCATACATCAAGCCAGCAGAAGTACTTCCATCCGTCGAGTCGCGGCTCAGTCTTGGAGGTGGCAAGGTGGATTTCACGGGGACAGGCAGCTTGCTGCCTTTGGGGCTCTGAACAGGTTTGTAGTCCAAGGCCTTGATCAAGCTAAGGGCCAGCTCCAGCCTATTCCCGCTCAGTGAGGAGCTTGGGGTCAGACGGTCATCTGAGAAATCGTCGCATTTCCCGCTCCCCTTCACCCCTTTATCTGCATCTTCGTCCTTCTGCTGCGGAGGGCTGGCCTCCACAGTCGTGTCCAGCGACTCCATAGAGGACGCAGGGGTCCCTTCCTCCATGCCTTCCCCATCCAGTGGTGCCCTGGCCCCAGCCAACTCTGCCGTGTCACACATGGACGACTCTTCGTTGCCCATGCTTGCTGACCACCGGCTCGACAGCCCGCATGAGACGCTCCTGGCCACCTTCCGCGGCACCTTGCAGATGGCTTCGTAGTCAGCATCGGCCACACGCAGCGTGGCGCAGCCCCGGCAGCGCCGCGGGCGGCCGCCCGCTCCCTCGGGCGCGTAGCAGTTGTGTGGCTCCAGGCTGTGCTCCTCGTGCTCCGTCCAGCACTCGTACCCAGAATAAGCAAAGTCCTCCTGCAGAAGAGCAGCGTACCGAACATCGGGCAGGTTGGAGAGGTCCACAGTGCCATCCCCAGCTTTGTCTTCCGTGCTGGAATCATCGTTGTTCCTACGGTACATGCTGGCAATGCAGAACTTGAGGCGGTCCTTCTCCAGCAGCAGCTTCTGGAGGCGCTCGATGGAGAGGGCCTCGATGCGCGCGATGACCGTGTCGAACCTGTAGATGCGGTCCAGCATGAAGGCACACTTGCCGCAGGCGAACTCGCCTTTGCCGTCGCGGCACAGCTCCCTGCCCAGGACGTGGGAGAGCAGCACCTGCAGGTTGAGCTTGGCCGCCGTGTGGAAGATCCATCGCCGCTGGTTGCCGCACAGCTCCCGGGCGCAAATCCGACACGTTTCCTTCATCTCCCCTCCCAGCAGCGCCCCGAGCTACTCCCTGCAGCTCGCGGAGGCTGACCCGCCTCCCCGCTGCCTCAGCTCAGCGCATCGCCCGGCCAGCGCGCACTCGCGCCCGGCCCCGCACCGGGGATGCCCGGGGCGCCCTGCACGGCAGGAGCTGCCCCAAGCCCCGTCACCGCCCCGCCCCGCTCCCCACAGCCCTGTCACCGCGGGGCTGCCCCCCCGCTCCTCGCAGCCCTGTCACCGCGGGGCTGTCCCCGCTCTCCTCACGGCCCCGCGGCTCCCCGCGCTCCTGGTGGCCTCGGGGCCGTGCCCGCTCTCCTGGCGGCTCCGCGCCCGCCCCGCCGCCCCGGGGATGCTCCTGCCACGGCGGCGCCGAGGCACTGGCTCAGGTTTCAAGATGGCGGCGGGCGGCCGGCCGCTCCGCACAC
>VWPW01004922.1:0-18233 GCA_013389825.1 Crypturellus undulatus | reverse complement strand
GAAGCACTCAGTGTATAAAAGGACAGCGTTAATGCGGAATAAACGGAGTTGGATATAACTCACATTGAGTCTTAGTCTGGTAATAGCAAATCGCCCATAAACTTCACCCACATCGCATGAACCCCAACAGAGAAGGTCCCTCCCTATCAGGGGGTATGGGCAGTCAGGGATAACTAGAAACATGTGGGTTACAGTTTGTTTTCCTAAATCCACCGTTCAGGATGTGGTCCATTTATAGGTTTCCATCTGTCTGGTGGCACCCTGTACTCTAGTTGTTTCTTGAGACAGGGGGCCTAGTGGTTCTTTAAGTACTGAGTGTGACGCTCCAGCGTCAACAAGGAACGACACGGGTTGCCCTTGAACCTTCAAAGTTACCCTGGGCTCCTGGGGGCCGAAAGAGCCCCAGCCCTGTCAGTCATTTTCTTCTCTCATAGATAGAATTTCTCACAAATTTGGCAGTGCATTTCAGTAAGGACACTCATTTTTGCAATGTCCCTTCTTCTTACAAGTTGCACACTGATCCCTCTCTAAGGCTGATCGCCTAGGAGTTCTTCCTAGTCCACCCCCTTTTCCCTCTTCCTGCAAAAACTTTCTATCTAAGGGATGGTGGGGAGGGGCAGCCTGGAGGGCTGCCACTGTGGCTATTGTGGCCTTTGTGATCTTTTTTGCTAAGACATCCTGGGGTGAATCTCAACTGTCAAACACCTTTTAGGCAATCTCTACCAATTCGGTCCTGTTTTTTCCTGCAAATCCATCCTGTTTCTGTATCTTTCTCCTGATATCCGGGGTTGATTGTGATACAAAGGCCAAATTGATAGCTTTTTGGTTTGCAGGGTCCTCTGGATCAATAGGGGTGTAAATTCTATATGCCTCCAATAAACGTTCCAGGAACGCAGTTGGAGATTCAGAGGGACCTTGTTTAATTTCTGCTACTTTTGACAAGCCTGTAGGTTTTCGTGACGCCCTTTGAAGCCCTTGTAGCAGATATTGGCTGTACAACTCAGTGGACCCTTGTCCGTCCACCACATGACAATCCCACTCCGGTCGTTGGAGGGGCACATGTTGATCTTGAATGTTTCTACGACCATGCTCGGTCAAATCCTCTATTCCAGGTATTGATTTTCTAGCTCCCCTTAAAATTCTCTCCCTTTCTTCTAATGTAAATAATGCATGGAGGAGCTTCTGACAATCATCCCATGCTGGCTGGTAACTCTACATAAATTTGAGAAGGGATATCATGCTCCCAGGGTCTTGCGAAAAGGGAGGGTGCTGCTGTTTCCAATTATACAGCTCCGTGGAGGAGAAGGGTACATACATGCATGCACTCCCGCTTCCCCCAGGGACCTGTCTGAGTGGTAGTATTGGTACAGGGAGGAAGGGGGGCAGTGGAGTCTGGGGACATGGCCGCCCCGGTTCTCTGTGGGCAATAAACCTGCCCTGCTCTAGTATGAGATTGGGACAAGGGGTCCTGAGCCGGGATCCCATGTTGATCTGGCGCCACAGAGGGGCTTTGTGGCTCTCGGGGGCTATAAAGTGGTAAAATTGGATCCTCTGGTGGCTCTTGCAGGACAGGTAATTTAGGTGCTGATGGAGTGGGGGGGGCTCATTTTGTCCCATTTTTTGTTGCTAAAAATTTGCCCTTGTTTCCACATTTCACTATGCGCCTCTGTAACCAAATGGGGGGGTCCTTTAAAATGTCATTCAATGGAAAGAACACTTTTTAAGCTATTTCAGGGTTGAAGGACCCCTCAGGGGGCCATCTGACGCTGAAAGTGGGCCATTCCACATTGCAAAATAATTTTAATTTATGATATTTTATACTGAACTCATAATTTAAAAGGACCCATTTCCTAAATTTTGGAAAATTAGACAGAAATCAATTCAAAGGTCCTTCGGGAATGGAACTCAACTGTCCCGTTCACGTTATCTACGACTACCATTATTTACGACTAATCCTCCCTTCACAATTCTGTTTGGCAAGTTCAGAATCTTATCTTGTGGTTGCAAGGAGCAGGATATGGTATTCTGTTAGTTCTTGTCCTTGACTATAGCAAGCTATATTTACAGAAGCAGATGGCAAGGTTAGCTGTAAATTACATATCCTATACCTTATACTTCTTTGTTGTGCAAGCTTTTTACAGAAGCAGAAAACACGCTACCTGTTAACCTTCTATAGGCCTTACAGTGGTCGTAGATAATGTTTAACAAAGAAGTTGCAGTCGTCTATAAAAACAAGAACCTCTCCTCAGACGGCGCGGATCTCAGGACCAAATGTAAGAGGTCCGCCGTCGGCCGGCTAATAAAGCTTGCTTTTAAAGCACCAGGTTGAGCGTGCGGGTGATTACTGGGATTACAGACTAACATATGTTTTTAAAACATTCTTTTCACCCTTCATAGTCTTAGTCTTCATAGGGTGCTTCATCTCTTCATAACATACAGTGCTCTGCAGGACAATGTGCTTACAGCTGCTGACAAAGTGCTTACCTGTTTTAAGGCATTGTTCAATAACAGTAAGTGTCTCTTGGATTGGTGTTTTATTCAGATTTTTTTATTGATTCTTACTCTATGACTTCTGGTCATTCTTCAAAGACCATTTCTTATTCTCTCTGATGTCTATTAATCTGGACCTACCAAGGTGAAGGAGAAAACAGTTTCAGCCTCCCCTCCCTTCCATCTTTCAGCTGGCAGTTTATGAGCTCTCACCAACTTCTTCCTATTCTGGTTCCTGGAGAAACCTAAGACATGTTTTACAAGGGATTTAATAACATAAGATCCTTGCCTTTTTCTGTTCAAAGAAGTGGTGAGTTCTTCAACTCCCCAGAACAGCCTAAAGAATCCAAAACCGTTCAGTGGTTTGAGTTTCATTGCCACAGCACAACTGAAAACTATGTATGAGAACACTAAATTACACATCACTCAGTAAAATTATGAAGGTTTTCTAAAATAGTCAGGAGATGGAATGGAAATATGGGAGAGTGGGAGATATGTGACCACCACAGTGCAACACAGTTCAGGGAAATGGAGGACAGCCTTCTGGTTTCAGAAGCACTCATTGATGTCGGAGAAAGCAAAGATTTTAAATCAAGATGGATATAAATTCCAGATGTTTCTATCTATTTCCACAAAGCAGAATAAAATTAAATAAAAAAGTTCCCCAAAACTAAATTTGCAATAAAATCATGATATTTCCCCCAAATGTTCAATTAGACTTTGCCAGTGTTTACAAGGTCCCTCCCAGGCACGGTAACACACCATGACTTGAGATAACCCTGGGAACCTTGGGATTATCCCCTCATCCCTTTCACACATGTTAGCCAGCAGCCCCAGAGGAAGAATTTCCTAATAGTTAGATACCATCCAGGGCTTTATTGCACCCTGGGGTATATACTGTACTGAGCATTTTACTTCTTATTAATGACAGTGGTCATGGACTAGTGGGATAAAATTTCAGCATTTTAATAAAAATTATTTTGATAAAAGTGGTGATAAAGTTATCCAAATGGTTGCCTTTTAGAGCTCTCTAGATTTTATGAAGGACAGGAATTTATAAACTTCTCTGAAGAGCCTAATTTTGTAAGCAAAAGTAGAGCCAGCCAGCTTGGGGAAGACACCTATGGACTACAGGTGTTAGGCTGATCTGAGGGATTTTGTAATACAAAGATTCATTCATTCATTTACTCATTCACTCTTTACCTCTGACTATCTACTGCTCACATCTAGACACATCTGGCATGGGAACCCTCTCTACAACAGACTATGAGATACTTATGAATAGGAGTTGTGTAATGGTAAAGAGATTCAATTTTACCATTGACTGCTTTATTCTTCAAAGTGTGACTTTATCACTTTCCCACTCCTCTTTTCCTGCTTAGTCAATTACTAGCCAAGTCCCATGGGCAGGAAACAAGATCATATCATGAAATGTAGTAGTCATGGCTGAGTAAGACATGCCTTAGAATAGACAAGTGCAGCCAAATCTGAGGACTGAAAAATAAATGTTACTGACAGACCCGAGACAAAAGTTTAGTCTGCGATTACAAAATTTTGCTGTGATGGAAAGTGTTTGCATGCAGGTATTGCTTAACTGGCACACAGATGCAACTGCTCTGCTTGAACAGGTATTTGAAATCTGAAGATCCCAAAGGCCTCATACCCAACCTTCTTTTTTTAAAAGTGATCTGGAACTGAATGAAACTTTATTACAGGTTTTGGCATCATCTCTCTGAGACATGTGCACTCACTGTTAATACCACTCTTTTCTATCACAGGATTCCTATACGTGCAATCCTTGTCTTTTCTAAAGAGCTCAGGCATTAGAGCATTTATCAATGTGAGCTCTTGCCTCCCTTTTCCAGTCCCTAACCATGAAGCATGACACGTTGCATAAGGCAAATCTCCAAAAGCCATGCTCTCCAGCATCAGGAGACATGCTCCCTGTGGTTATCATCTTTCACAACACTTTCCAACCCAGCATTAAATACTGTGTGATAAGCATCATAACATAAAGGTATTCCCAGACAAGTGTGTCACAAGCACTAAGAGGAGCGGGTTTGTTCATAACCTGTATTGGTTTGGGCAGATTTGCTAGTTAATAGCCAATTTCAAAAAAACAGAAATTCTTGTTGTGTTTGTCTGGGTGTTTTTAAGAGCTGAAAAGATGCTCTTTGTTCTTGTATTTTCATATTCTTTCATGGGGAAATGCATCTTTTGCACAGGTAGGGTGAGCCCCCAGGCAGCACAGCTGTTTGACAAGTTGTAATACTGTGAGATATTTAAATACTAGAGCAAAGAAAGTTGGATAAATACCCCCAAATGGCAACTAATGAATGGCAGGAAAGAGCACCAGACATACTTCCACAGTCCCTAGCACAGGGTGCCCATGGTTGCTCAGCATGATCAATGTGGGTGCTACCCCACATTACACGGGTCATCTGGGAGCAGAGCAGCCTCTCAAGTGGTTTTAGCACTGGCCAGGAGTGAGATGGCTGCTGATGGCCAGTTTTCAGAGCTGCCGTACAAACAAGACAATTTTATCATTGCTTGTCCTTAGCTAGGCAGAATGGAAAGAACCAAACAGAGATACCAAGTGGAAAAAAGAAGAGGGACCTTCCCAGGGGCAACCAAACTCTTCAATGGAATATATGGTCCCATGGGTTCATACTTGCTCAGTCCACTAGGACTTGAACCTGGGTTTCTCACTTCCTAACAAAACTCTGATTGTGGAGACAGAATCATGCTGGCAAGGAGTGTTCTCTAAATAGTATATAATATATGCATTTTTCATTCTGCTACACCCACCAAAGAGAGACTGATTTCAGCAAATCAGGTTAGACTACAATGCCCTGATCCCTTCCAAAATATTTTTTCTATGAAATCTAAGTTTTCCAACAAAAATATATCCTAGTAAAAATTTTCTTGACACAACAAAGACAGAGAAGTAAACAAAAGCACCCCAAACATGTTCTTTAACCAGTCTGCCTTGAATCTTCAAACATGGGATACTTTGAAGATACTTGATATAGGTGATTTACTGATAAACAGCCAAGGTTTTACGTCTTTTTGGCCTTAAGGCCAAAAAGGTGATTTCCTTTGGGAACTGAGTGTTTTTCCTTTCACAGACTGGAAAAAAATGTCCTTCAGCCTGAGCCATGTCTAGCATGCAAACTGAGCACCCACGTCAGCACACAGCTGAATCTGTAGCAAATGGTCCACATTCAGTGCAGGTATCGATGAAGGATATTCCTGCCCTACCCCCACCTTACTATGACATCTTACCTTATTGACAATGTCAGGATGAAGATGAGCCAACAATGCTCATCACAATAGGACAGAACATATACTGGTCTATATCAGGACAATGGTGGCTAGCAAAGCAAAAGAGTTACTATCCCCACATCTAGAATATCTCCAACTTTGGGCCCCCAGTTCAAGAGAGTTATTGAGAATCTGAAGAGGAAGCAGAGTTGGGCAGGACTCAGAGCAGGAAACTGGACTAAAGACCTCCAGGAACTTCTTACCAGTGCTTCTGTGGTTCTGTTCCTCCTCCAGCTTGATCAGCCTTTTATAGGGCCACACAATGGATCAGGTGAAAAGTAATCTGGAATATAAAGGTTAGTTTTCGGACAGGACTGTTCTAATAGTTCCTAGGCTAAGAAAATGACTTGTCTGTGGCAGGCAGTGACTAGGTTGAAACAGCTAATAACAAAATGAACATGGGACTATCAGTAATGTAAGATAACATCTGTCTTGGAGAAGTTTATATCTGGGGTTATATCTAACACAGTCCTACAGCTTCCTAACTGAAGCAATCTCAGGTCTATGTAGAAAAAGAAATCTGAATGAAGGACCACTGTCTTCAAAATCTAGGTTAGGGACTAGTTACTTTCAACACTATCAGTTTACTGCTCATCAGTCTCAATCCAGAGCTTGTAACAAGACACATCCATTGCTATATGTGGGAGAATAAGAGTTCTACTTCATGATTCCTGATAATTAAGGGAAGTGCTAGTATTTTCATGGGAAAAAAGAATGCCTCCTCATCAAGCCAGTAATGAAAGAAATCATTTGTGGGAAGAGAAAACAAGATTTGAATCTGAAGAGACATATTCATATTGAGTTTGAGCATAAAAGGAAAATGAATATTGAAATTAGCATTCTGCTTGCATGAAGATCAATTTAATGTTGCAACCTGCATAAAAAGAGAACATTATGACAAATGAAGAAATAAGTCCTGAACCAGCTGTGTGACGCACATTGAGAGAGGCCACACAGGCCAACACAGGCCAGCCTAGGGATGATGGAGTACAAAGTGTGGCTTTCCCTTACTCACTTCATCCTCCAGCTTACTTAATTCTTCTTTTGTTTGGCTTTCACAGAAAAATTCTTTATTTGCTTTTTTAATTATTTTTTTAACTTGGCCTGTATTACAGTTCTTGACAAATTAATTGCCATTCTAAGAAGTCTGACCCAATAGGTGAGATGACCTTCTCTCTTGCCCATATTACAATTCTTCAGGCAACTAAAGGGTTATAGGCTGCACTTCACTCACCCACATGGGCCACACTGGGAGATGGTAGAGGAGAGGGCACATGAAAAAAAATGTTAGCCAGTAAAACTCTTCCCAATGAAGCAAGATGGTGAGGATACCCTCTGAGGAACACCAGGGGGGCTGTAACGAGAGTCTTACAATGTCTGCAACCTACAGTGGCTCTGGCTTCATTTGCAACAGCATCAAGATACAAAATGTGGATTTCTGGTCACACATCTTCCCTCAGTTTAAGACAATGGCTCTTCATCTTACTCCTCTTGAATAAGAGCATTACCTAAGGTCAGGAACACTGAATCATATCTACATATTCAAAGTCTGTGGTCAAATAGACAGCTACAAACAGTGTCTTGACAGATAGGACAGGCTGGGACTATACATTTATTGCAGCTCATAGCAACTCTTTAAACTGTAATGTTTTGATTGTTTCTGTTCATATATCCATAGCCCAGGGTGTACACCAAAAGGGAAAGGGAGATTCATGAAATTTGACATTATTGTCACACCCCAAGTCTGCTACTAGACCAAAAGCATAAGCCAACAGCAACAAATATTGCACTATACAAGGTCGATAATCAACTGCTTCAGAAACATTCTCCAAACTAGATTCCCAAAGAAAAAGTGTCCAAAAAGGAGTAAAGGAGCAGAAGTCACTGGTGATTAAATGATGCCATGCAAAGTTCAGCAAAGCCCTTGTATGGTAGCACACCATATTGGTTGCACTTCCAAGGATCTTGACATCCACCCTGCCAAGGACTGAGCACAGAGTTAAAAGAGTTTATCAGCCACTGAGAGGGTTGCAAACAAACTAGTCAAACTAGGAAATAAGGTAGTCAAACTCCATCTAGGAAGCAAAGTAATCAGCATAAAGGGGTGGCTACCTTTCTGTGACAACCCAAAGTACAGTCTGTGCCATCACCTTCTAATTTTTAAACAAGCAACTTTTTCTCCTTTTTCCTCATTCCTTGGAGATTTTCCTCCCAAACAACCCCATGGAAACCTCACATGCCCTGCTTTAAAACCACCGCCTGTCATGCTGAACCTTAGACTCTCATGCCTTTCTGCCCTGTAGGTCCTTATCAATCTGAAGCTCTTGTCTGACATTGTTGTAATCACTCTGAAATGAGTACACATGCCTGAGTGTCATAAGGCAGAGGGGAATCCAGCTCCATTTTTAGGTTTTTAGGTCTTTTATTCTCTGTTATGGCAACAGAGAGGAGAAGAAGAGGAAATATGCAGATGCTTTCAAGCCCTCCTTAGTTGTAGGGCCAAGGCCTAATGGTGCAGGCAGTCAGCAAGTCTCTTCAGATTACTCTACAGCCAAACATGTTATTCTTAGAAAACCACAGGAATCAACAACAACAACAAAAAAAAAGCTTAGTTATGGTCACATCTCTGGAGTTCAGTGAGGAAAGAGCCAGATGATATTTCACAGGGATGATCACATTGAATAGGCCACTGACTCCTCCTGGCTGCCAGGTCTGGCCCCAGTATCCTTCTACCAAGCCATGCTAGGGGGAGAAATGCTGCCTGGGACACTGACAATATTTGTATAAGAAAAAAAGCGGCAAAGAAGTCACTCCCTACTGGAACTTCATTTCACTTTGGCCTCCCCAGTGAGTAGGCTCATTGCCAGTGTAATATCTTCAGCAACCTGATGACATTATCCTGTTTGCCTAATATCTGGAGAAGATCCATGTGACTCACTCTATCCCTCTAAGGACTTGAAGCCTTGCTTTTTTGTCCTCATTGGTCATTTTTTCATTTCTTGTGAGAGGAAATATAAAGGGTGGTAGATAAACAAACAAGATAACATGTCTGCTCCATGGGCACAGAGTGCCAAGGATACAGGTTCAGGCAAAAAGGGAAGACTGGCATCTAGCAACACTGGGTCATGAGTAGGTAGGTGCAAGACTATGCCAACATCTTACAACAACACCTTCTGCGAGCCAATTCTAGAACAGCGTGCATTCATACAACTTGTAACTTTAGAAGATTCAGAATCTCTGGCTGGAAATGAGCTGATCTGTGAGCAGCAGAGATCTGGTTTCTAATAGCTTGCATACATATGGATCCTCTGTCATCCAATAAAAGTCGTGCTTATTAATAGCTTCTTTATGGGGTAAATAACACAACCTCAGACCTTTATCCAACCAGGTACTTCTTTGAAGCTTATAGAAATTTATCACATTTGCCACATCTGCCATTCTATGTTTTATCAAAATTGGCCAAGCAGTTCAAAGGCAGCAGAGAGATATACACACTCGCCTGCTCACGCAGTCACATTGCATGATCACATAGACCTCCGCTCTTTGGGAAAACAGACAGAAGCGGCTTCTTTATATGCCACCAGTAGTAAAATTATTCCCTGCAGGAGAGATCGCTCTGTGTGTGGGTAAATTTCCCTACCTGCAGATCACAAATACACTAAGAACTTGAAATGAAGAGCAATGTGTTAGCTCAGTATCCAGGGCAGAGATGAAGTTTGTTTTGAAGCCAATGGTTTGTTTTGCACATAGCTCATTCTGGAAGATTTTACCTTGTTTTCATTTGAAGAAGCTAAATAAATCATCACAGGAAAAATTACTCAGAAGCATCTGCTTATCTATCTGGTCTATGGCTGGTATAAGCAATGTGTAGTCCAGAGCTTGTTTGCAACCCAAAACTCCACCTTTCCCCTGAGACACCTCTCTTCCCACTTTAGCATGGGACATGGTGACATCAAAAGTGAGAAAAACAGCCAGCCAAAGTTATTAGCAAGGGCACGCCTTATGAAAGAAACATTCCCCACATCTTCATTTGTTTCCTTGATGCTATTCAATGCCTTCTCCTGCATCTTGGCTCAGAAGTGGAGTTCTGCAGTGTTGTGCTTCATATGTTCCTGAGCAAGTACAAAGGAGGAAGAGAAAGGAGATGAGATGATAGTACAAAATAACAGAGGGTTCCCCTGCTGCAGGTCATCTCAAAGGATCCAGAGAGCCTGCTGCCACTGCACTTGTAAGTATAAGAGGCTTTCAGACACAGCGATGGGAGGACACATCTTCAGCAGAAGTAAATGGGGTAAAGAGTGGCCTTCGGGGTGTGGGAATGTGGTAAGTGGGCTAGAAGAAAGACACAAGCACAAGAGCAGAAGCTCTGAGTTCTATCTGGTAAAGAAATGACAGCCTGAGAGTTTCAGGTGAGAAGGCCTGGTCCCAGGCTCAAATGGTGACCTGGGGCATAGCCACAGCAAAAGCGGGGATTGGCATCAGGGCAGTAGGGTGGAGGGGGACAAGAACTCTTCTGCTTCTTTTTCTGCCATCATGGTGAGGAAGTCTCCCATGTTTCCCTGCCAGAAAAAAAAGTCACATTGACACAAGATTCAACAAGAGAAAGGAGGAGGGAAGGAGTTAGAAAGCTATGCACAAAGCAACAGGAAACTGAATTTTCTGAGCAGGTACACAGAGGTTTGTGAAGAGAGGGTGAAGGCCTCCCCAAAGAGGAAGGCTTAGACATGATGAGAGGGAAAGTTTGATCTACATCAGGGGCCATGAAGGGAGATGGAAGGAGAGAGAGAGCAGCTGCAGGGACAGAGATTGGAGGGTTTGTGAGAAGCACAAGGGGTCTGTCCCTGGTCTCCTGCCATGGCTGTTTCCTTTATTGACCAGCCCCTGGCTCTACATCCTTGAAGGCTAAGCCTTGTTCCCACAAGTTTAGAGCATAGGTGACCATAAAGCTACATTATCTTGGCTCAGGAAAAGGTTGTCATTACCACTACTGCCTTTGCAAATTACTTTCCTCCCAAGGGATGACAGAGCTGCAAATATTTCCTTCACAAAAAAGAAAGGAAGAAACCAAGAAGAGACCAACCCCGAAGGGAAATAATAAACAAACCCATGACAGTGTGGAGGTCCGCCTCAAGGACAGCAGTACAGGATGTCTTGTTAGCAGAGAATTAACCTCAAGAATGGCAGTGCAGAATGTTTTATCAACAGATAAGGAACAAAGCAAGAAAAAGAAGAAAACTACAACTGCACGGCTAGTGCATGATCAATAAGCTGATTTGATCTTGACACAATTCTTTAGACTATTGGCTTATTTAGCAATCGCACTTCGCATGCTTTTTGCAAATAAGGAATTATATCCGGGATAGTACAGTATATAAGTTGTATCTGATACTTAATAAAGGGTCTTTGGTACATTACACCGGAGTCTGTTTCATCATACGCTGCATGACAGCACTATTTCTTTGATAAAACACTGTAGATATTTTATAAGAGCACCTCAGAAAAGAAGTGGCTGGCCACTAGAGCAACAGCTCACTGATCCCTGGTGTCCCCAGCTTCTCTGCTCACTTCATCAGAGCAGGTCCCCTCCTCCTTTCTGCAGCAAAATGAGTAGAAATGGGGCTGGGGCTCTCTGCTAGGACAATGGGGCAGAGGGAGGAAAGAGAAGAGGGAAAAACACTGAAGATGTAAGAGAATGAGAGGAAGCCTGCCACAATGAAAGAGGCGCAAAACAAAACCTGGAAGACAAATTAGTCTCAGATAGTCTGAAATACAGAAGAGGAGCATAAAAAAAGGGTTAGTGGAGTACAGGTCATGGGAAGGGAAAATACCAAGTCACTTTTAACCAAGATGATTGAATAGCAAATGTTATATACAGCCTGTCTACATTAGCATAAGACACTATCTGCAGCGTACATGTTCTCCCAGTCTGCCCAGAGGCAGGGTGGTGCTGCTCTCTCTACTTTAAAGGCTCATGGAGACCAGGCCCAGACCAAAACAGAGTCTGGGGCGTGGGAAAGCTCTGCGTCACCGCTCCTGACTTCCAGGCACCTGGCTCTGACATTGCCATGCGCAATGCAAGAGAAACTCATGTGCCCCATAGCACAAACAGGAAGACCCACCCCTCCTATGACCAGCTCTGAGCTCCTGGGACAGTCCTAGAGACTTTTTACCCAGTGTTATTCTGTCCTGGATTGTAGATACGGAACAGACTTTTTTTTCTTGGGTTTCCTTTTAAGAAGTATCTTAAAAGGAGTTACAGGGCTCAGTCTTGGGTTCTTTTTAGGGGTTGTATAGCACCAAACAGACCCCAGAGTCCTGGGTTTCTTTTTGTTTTGTTTTGGGGTGTTTGTTTGTTTGTTTTACTTAAATCCAGCCACTTTCACTGAGAATGGGATTCAATGCATTAGAGTCTCCAAACTCAAAATATGTAGAATTACTGCAGAAAAGATGTTATCACTCCTTTAGCCAGGATCTCCTTTGCTTCCCATGGATTTTTCTCCTTTACCACCCAGTGAGCTCAGCTTCAAAAGGAGGAAAGACGGGAGACCAACTTCCCAGGCAAGAACTTCACACATAAAGCAATTAGAGATCTCTCAGGCTTCTCACTTATTTTATGGCTCCCAAAGAGACTGAGACAGGAGCAGAGCTGTCCTCGACAGGGATCCTCTGACCTATAACTCCTAGGAGGATCAGGTGGGCTGTGATTGTGGCTCTCCTGCACACCAGATGCTAATATGTCTGTTCCTCTGGTTCAAAAAAGGTCTATGAGTGTGACCTCTCCTCTCCCATTGGCTTCTTTCCTCTTGAAGGACCAACACAACTGTAAATCCAGCCAAACATTTCCTAAGTGAGCACAAGGCAAATGAGAGGAAAGGACTCAGACATTCAACAATTTGGCAGGAGATTACCTAAAGCAGTACAACAAAAAAGGGAAAGTGAAGTTAAAAAAGGGCAACAGAAACTCTGTCCTGTATTGAGTGGAGTTCAAAGATTTTAAGTGAACCTAGAAGATTTAATTGAAAATGTAATTATTTCAGTGACTGAGTGATGATGACACCCAAGACACAAATTTTACTTGTTCCAGTGACTCATATTTGAATCGTGAGCGTTACTTAGATATTAGCTATGAGAGGACTCATTGGCTCCACACGTTTAGAAATCTGGTGATATTTTTCCACTTGCTACTCACATGCATCACTGACATACCACCAGATACCTTTCACAGTGAAGGAAAGAATCCAAAATTGACTCTATCTTTCCACTAGTGCTGATGTAGCTTTTTAACATGTGTTGTTTATGTTGGATTTCATAATCCAACTAATTCTGGGTCATGAAGTTTCTTGGTATATCTCTATATCTGGTTTATCTGTTTTAATGGCTGCTCTGTACAGTTTGGTTTTACATCCAAAATGCCAGAAACCTCTGTACAGCTACCATTTGTAAGTAAACAGAGGAATGTAGGAACCACAGGGCTACCTGAAATTATTATAAAATTGGATCAAGAGTTTCATCCATCAGTGTGGCAACCTTGCCGCATTTCTGTAATGTATCCATACAGACTTTACATTCAAATGTAAATGCAGACTCTAAATTGTTCACAAAATCTGTGCAGGCCAAATGCAGAGACCCTCTTACTTCACTAAAATGCTATTTTACCTGGGGGAGGGCTTTGATGCCAGTAGAAACGGTCTGCTTCAAGTAAAGAAGAGAATTTGATATCAAAATAGTTTTAGAGAGAACTTTGATTAAAGAGTCCTTTCAAAAAATTAGGAACCATGGATCAAAAACTTCCTTTCAGTTCTATGTTCATTACAGAGTTTAACAAAGAAATGCCTATTCTCATTCTTTCCTCAGACTACAATTAGAGGGCTGGGAGGGGATTTTAAATAGTTGTCCCAATTTTGTAGATAAAAGAACATTTTGAATATGCCTTGCCTATAATTTTAATCCACCTTTCATTCTAATTCAATAATGATAAGTACAGGAGACATACATCATAAATCTTTGTTGTTAGACCATCTCAGCTGATGCTTTAATAAAATGTTGACTTCTTTTACTATGATGGCTCTTTTTCTCTGTGACGCTCTGTGTTACTGCCATTTCCTTTTCCAGTGTGACTTTTTATTATTATTATATGACTATGTATGAAAATATTCTCAATCTGATAAATTAATTTGTCTGTATAATCATTCTCTAGTTCCTTGGAGAGAGAAAGTTTTGCTAATTTCTCCAACCAAATTAAACCATTGCATCAGTGACAAGCTACATGACAGCAAGTGGGTTTTGGACACATTTGCCTAAATGTCTTTGATGTATTTCTCAAGTGCAGACTCTGCATGCAGAGAAACCTCCTTTGGGGCACAGGCCATGAGTATGAGGATATTGCTCCTCAACTGGGGCTAGAATGGGGAAGGATAGAAGGGAAGCTGGAAGGAAACCTCCCTCTCAAGAGTTTGATTGTGCTGTCAGGAAGGATTTTCATTAGTCTTTACTCAGAGAGCTAATGAGTTTCTTCATCTAAGTTGTAAATAATCAACAAGCAACATGGTTTACTGAACAAGACACTTGTCTAAGGCTACAGAAGCTCCTAAAGAGCTAAAGCCCATCAGTTGGAGATCCTGGTTCAGGATCTCTGAATCCAAGACTCTGGTTGTGCTGGAATTGGGTGGTGAGCTAAGACTTCTTTCTATCTTGAGACATAGGATGGAGCTCAGGACAGGATGTGGAGACAAGCACTGCTGCTGCCACTTTACAGGACAAAGCAAACTGAGCCAGAAGAGCCTTCTGAAGCCCATTCACAAAGCACTAAGGGAACTAGGAGCCAAAAGCAAAATTTCTTTAGGTCCCAGATGATGCTCCATCATGTTACAGCACCTGCAATTAGTCTAGATCAAGCTGAGAATCAAGAAAGAGGAACCAAATAATTGGCCACTTTTGCACTCTGTTTTATAAACTTCAGCAGTTTTTAAAGTCATAAGGGACAATTCCTGTCTACTTGACC
Organism: Crypturellus undulatus; assembly: GCA_013389825.1. NCBI lineage: Eukaryota > Metazoa > Chordata > Aves > Tinamiformes > Tinamidae > Crypturellus > Crypturellus undulatus. The sequence goes on along the minus strand of VWPW01004922.1, from coordinate 3,418 downwards.
TTCTGTAATATAGAGGTCTGTGAATTTCCTCCAGAAGGAATTGTTTTTGGAGTACAGCTTGCTGTTTCATTGAAAGGTCTTTTAGCAAGATGGCCACAGCCTTAATTTGAAACCTTCACACAATAGAGAATCCACAACATCTTCTAACATTTTGTTCCCGTGGTTAATTATTCTTCCTGCAAAGCATGAATAGCTTAAATTGTAGATTTATTTCTTCCTACAAAGTAAATATATTTCAATAGTTGGATGGCTGAAGTTCATTTGACCTAAAACCTAGCTGCCTATTTTTGGCCAGATGATTCTTACCTCTGATGACTCCAAAACCAGAGCATTAACTGCAAGATGATTCATTACCTTTGAAATTTAGGTATGGGGAGAAGTGGGGGGGGGGAATGAAGAAATCTTTTAGTATGTATGGGCCTACCATACATAGTTCTCTCTAGGCAGCTAAAGTGAAAATTCAACAGAACTACAACTTGCAGTGGTTTAAGAAGGCCAGCTGCCAGGGAAAATGCCATCTGCATTTAACCTTGTCTTTTCCTCCCCATGCCTTAACAACACCTCAAACTGTCTGCTGTCCTCAATCTGAGTCTTCCCTAGTCCACAGGCAATGAATCCACTCAGCAGCTCCCAGCATTTCTCCAGATTCCAGAAGAGTTCTGGGCTTACACAATGGCTGAGATTTGATTTACTTACAACTGGTTACAGTATTATGCTATAGACTGAAAAATTCTCGGAGCCAATCAATTCGTCAGTATGCTTTATTGTAAATAACAAGCAAGCAGCGCTGGACGTCCGGGGAGTCTCTGCTCTACCAACGGCGCGTGCATTACAGTCCGTGAGAGCACCTTTTATTTACTGTTCCCCAAAAGTCTCCTCCCGGTTTGAATTCCAGTTCTGACGAGTTACAATGTTTCTACGCATGCTCCCTCCTTGTTGCTGGGGGGAATCTCTGAGATCTCCTGGTGTTCTTCTTGATGGGGGGCTGTTCTTCTTCATCGCTGACCTTGTCACCTTTCTCAGGACTCTGCGAATAACTCTTTGCAGTTTGGCCTTGTTCTTTGTTTCTGCAATAGCTATTAGAAGCTTAGCATCCTTATCACTTGTAAATTACAACCTGGCGCCAATTTAACATATCCTTGTCACTTGCAAATTACAACCTGGTGCCATCTTAACATATCCTTATCACTTTGTTTATCTTGCGAATTACAACCCGTTTATCACATGCAGTTTTACTAAGGACAACAACATAGAACATTGCAGCAAAAGTAAGGTAAGGGTATGGAAAAGGCAATTACTATGTCCCAGGTGAAAGCAGAAGGAACGGAATGACATAGGGAGTAGGAAATCTAGGGTCATATAGTCAAAAAAAATCAAGCATTTTAATCACATCAATGAAAGACACTGTGTGATTAAAGACAAACTAGATGTCTTTAAAGGAAAATGGGAAATGATCTTTGCACCTATGTTAAGCAAAAATAAGGTAAGGGTATGGAAAAGGCAAGTACTATGTCCCAGGTGAAAGCAGAAGGAACGGAATGACATAGGGAGTAGGAAATCTAGGGTCATATAGTCAAAAAAAATCAAGCATTTTAATCACATCAATGAAAGACACTGTGTGATTAAAGACAAACTAGATGTCTTTAAAGGAAAATGGGAAATGATCTTTGCACCTATGTTAATTGATCTCAATAACATACAGGCCTTCCAAACAGCTTTGAGGATAAACATTCAAGACTTAGAAATGGAATAAATCAGCACATTTACCAAAGACAGAACACATAAAACAAACTCAGCAGTTTCTTGCCACTTCACTTGATTTCTTGTTTATGGATTGCAGGAAGTTGCATTTATCTAGACTTCACTGAAGTCTAGATAAGTCTGAAGTCTTCACGTGCTCTAGGTGACCCTGCATGTGCAGGGGGGTTGGACTAGATGACCTCTAGAGGTCCCTTCCAACCTTAGGCATTCTATGATTCTATGATTCACTGAAGTGCTGAAGGGTTAATGATTTAAAGCCTAATCAAGTAACAGAAAATTGTAGACGTCATAAATAACCAAGAACAGACCGTGCCATGATGCTCCAGACGAAAAGGATGTCTCAATACAAGTTGCTTATCAGGATGTTTTAGTACTCCTAGAACATGTTTAAGAACATTTGAGCATCGTCAACATTGTAGAACAGGAAAACGGGAGGGGGAAACATCCGAGGGGCTAAAAGGTATAAAAGTGCCGTGTATCATATGTTCGGGGTCCGTGGTGGAACCCCTGCGAGGGATGAGCCCGGACCCCAGCTAGCTAGTAATACTTATCTTTCTACTATATTGTCCTGATATTAAACGCTGCTTACGATCGATGGTGCGTACCTCCTTCTCAATTAATTCGAAAAACGGACACAACAGTGTTCAGTATGACACGATGTGGGAAGTTGGTATTTTGAAGGCACTACAATTAATACGGGAAAAGCAAAGCAGGACAGAAGTCAGTCAAAGAGCAACAGCAATTGTATTTATGAGGGATGTAGACTGGAAGTTATTTTAGTAATTCTCCAAGTGCTAGATTTGGGGCTATGTTTTTATTCACTGTCCCACCCAAAACAAAATAGAATCTGCAGGATAACACAATGCTGGAAGATGCCTTGAAGGCCCTGTAAGATTGCGCAATCCTAGAACTGCATTGTTTGAAAGAAGACTACAACAAGATAGGTTGGATAGTAGAAAGAATGAGGGACAAATGCCGACCCTACGTTTCTTTTGTCTTAAGAACAAAGTGTCTAACTACAGCACACCCCTCCTGCTATTCTGTCTATATCTTGGTCTTTGTACAGCCACACAATCTCCTCCCACTTGCCCCACTAGTTTAACCTGAAAAGGAGAAAAAAATCCAAGAAACAAATGGATCATGTAGATGTGTTGTCTGCAAGGGTTAATTCTCCTTTGCTCTTATGGATTCAAGGGAGGGAAAGGGCAGGAGGAAGCTATTGCTATAGATGACTTCCTTTTCATGGCAAAGTTTACTGAAAACTTCTTAAAAATACAACCAACATGAGCATTTTAAAGTGTGGATATCGACATTTTATTTTTTTTAAAATGCAAAAAAATACATTATTTTAGTGACTGTAACTGTTTACAAAGTTATGCATTTGAAGGAATTAATGCATTGAAGAAACAGACTTTGAAAGTTTCTCTGAGGCAGTGCCGTGGGACCCATGAATTCTTTCACAGCCAATACTGCTCATTTCAAATATGCTGTAATAACATGGCATTGGGAGAGCCAGGAATCCTCCAACATCACAACACTGTACAGAAGCCAGTACAGGAGGTACCTGAACACCCAGCACCCCCATCAAAATTTTGTGATATCAGGACTGTGATTATCAAGGTAGAAACCAGGATGCTCCAAGTGCACAATGCCATAA
>VWPW01004919.1:0-23183 GCA_013389825.1 Crypturellus undulatus | reverse complement strand
ATCTTTATTGCAGGCTGAAAGTACTCAATTGGGTTTGGGGGTTATTTGTTTCTGCAGGAATTGCTTTGNCTGAACCTTCATCTGCAAATTTCAGATCTTTATTGCAGGCTGAACTTACTCAGTTGGGTTTGGGGGTTGTTTCTGCAGGAATTGCTTTACATCACATATTCTAAGACAGAGATATGCATCAAACGCAAGGAAAAAAAAATGCAAAGAATTAGGCAACTGGTTTCTTCTTTGTGCACGTGCTTTTTGATACAGCCTTTAATTGCAGTAGCACGTGCTGTGGTTGGGGGTTAAATTCCCCACTTCTGTGTGGAAACGCTGGCTCTGCTCCCTCAGAGCGTGTCGGGATGCTGTGGCCGGGGCAGCCACTTGCTACAAGCGGGCGAGCAGGGAAGGAAACCCCTGCCCTTCCTCGAGGCCAGGGGAGCCCGGCTGTGGGTGCAGCCCCATCCTGCTCGGGTCGGGGTGTCCCTGGGCACAGGAGCAGATGCTGCAGCCTGCAGCGGTGCCCAGGGTGTCTGACGGGGCTCGCAGGTGACACCGTCAGCCTGCAAAGGCCGTGCGAGAGGCGGTCTGACCAGGACACGCTGCCCTTGGCAGCCTCAAGGTTTTATTCCCAGAGATCTGCCTGTCTTCCTTAGACGTCTTGGACATCGCTGACCTTTACATGCGTGGAGCAACCACGGATGCTCTTCACTAACCTGGAAGCTGCCAAGTGAAGCTGCTGCTACCTCTCCCTCAGCGCAGCCTCCTTGCACCCCCACCTGCTGCAGTTCAGTTTCTGGGCCCTTTTGCCGTGCCCAGTTCTAGGTGATCTGGCTTGATTTTAATTAAATCTCATCACCTGAAGAACCCCAAGGAAATGCTTGCAGATCTTCAGCTTGATTTCTTTACTTCCATGAAGCTGGAGCTTATATGCCAAGCTTATAGAAGCTTTTGCTTTTATAAAAGGCTCTTAGGGGAATGGACAGCGCAGTCCTCCGCTGGGGATATGGACAGCAAGGGACAGTCACCTTTTTTCATGATCCCACAGACCTGTCTTTCCAATTAAGTTTGTAGCAAGCAGGGTAAACAAATCTTCTGTCATGTTGGGTCTGTGTAGTATATAGTATCTTTTAAACTCTAATCATTATACATGATCCTGGCTTAAAAAACTAGAGAAAGAAGATTCTTCATATAGAGCAAGCAATTCCTGCTGGGTCTTATGAAATTAATTATTTTATATCCCCTTACTGAAACTTATAACTCAGTGTAATTGGCAGGAGAGGTCCCACAGTAACACTCACAAGGTCTGTTATTGTTTCCTCTAGTGCTCCGCTGTGGGAGCTCTGGAAGAACAGCCTCCTGTTCGGGTGTTTATTGGCAAATGCTTAAATAAATCATGCCAGCTTGTACTATAAGCTCAATGATAAATAACATTTTCTTCTCTTGAAATGTTAAAAATATTGCAGGATTGAAGAAAGAAGCGGTAAGAATTTGGAAACATTGTTCTTCCCAGCTGTGCCAGTACCTGGCTGTGTGACTGCAGCAGGTCAAAGCAGCGCCTGTCATTAGTGTCCCCATATATAAAGAACTGTTGCCCACTTCCCAAGTCTGCTCTAACAGCTGCTCTCACCCTTCATTATGTCAAAACAAATGACATATATTAAGCTTGATCCTGTCTTTGCCTTGCACTTTGTGATTTAATAGCGGGCTCTTGCAGCACGCAGCCGCTGCCTGCAGCCCCCCGCGCGGCTGCCGTCCCGCGCGCTGCTGCTCCGTGCTCTGCCGCGCCGTCCATCAACCGCAAACCCTCCTGTGCTGCCTCCGGCTCTGGAGCACTCGTGTGAGCGACCCCCTTACCCTCCATCAACTCAGGATATTGACTGTGGTTCCCCGTGTCCTGGAGGGTTTGGGTAGCTGTGCTGGGCACCCCGCTGTTCGGATGCGCCTTGGGGGGCCCTGCACAGGCTCTTAGCCACACAAGGAGCTCGAACAGCACGTGTGTACCCAGGGTCTGCTCCTCGCTGTCTCATAGGCCCTCTAAAGCTGCCTCCCTGGAACAACTTGATATATTAAGACATTTTTTCCTATTTTCCTCTAATTTCTGTCTATTTATCTCCCAGGTGGAGTCTGCAGTGACAAGCTGGGCTGAGCAATGCATCTGTAAGCAGTAACAACTGCCACCCTGACGTACTGCACCGAGCTCTGCGTGCAGCCCAGCTGGAGAGAAAAGGAGGGACAACAGAGCATTACTTAACGTCAGCCCCTGGAGCTCGTGACGGGACAAAGCCAGGGGAAGTGACACAGCAAGGGATCCCTGATGGATGTGGTACCAGCAGCCCGCTGCTAGGAACAGCAGTGATTCAGCGGTAACGGAGGCGCTCACTCCAGTTGCATGCTGTGGTAGGAAAGCTCGGGAAGCATCCTCAGCTGCAAGAGGCTGGCAGTGCACACGGAGCAAAGGGAGCAGGCAGGGACTTGAGCGCATACTCGAGATTAAGCACGCAAATGTTTTACTGAGATACATCTTGAATAACCAAGTGTCCATTGGGATTTTTCTGTGGTTCTTCCGGGAGGACAGTGACAGTGAAGATGCCCCTTTGACTGAAAGGCTGTCCTGGTGCAAAGGTCCACATCTCTTCATGTGAACCACAGCAATTCTGAAGAGAATATAAACAAAACCATAGTTCTTAGGCAGCTGTTGAAGTTCTTTTTCCATCCCTTTTCTCAAGAGAAAAATAATATCTTGGTGAGCTCAATAGGTAGCGGTTTCAAGGGAGGAGAGCTCCTGCTAAATTAGTCATTTATGAACTATTAAAATTCAGTAAATGACCTCGATGACAAAGACTTCTCTGCTCATTTTCTCTTTCGTAGGCAGATTATTTTAGAAAAATTAGGTCAAGAGGCAGTCTAATTATGTGGGATGGAGGGAGACTGGAGGAGTGTTTGGATGGCGGAGAGGTGGCTCAGCATGGGAATCCCCTAATTGTCTTCTCGGTGACGGGGCCTGGGGAGCAGGAAGGCGGCTACGTGAGTGATGAGCGCGCGGCGCTGCCGCCTCCTCTCGCTCCTCGCCGCAGCTTTGCCGCGGTGTTTATGGAGGTGTCTGCGAGCTGCTTGCTCAGACTGGTACCTGGGTTTAAATCAACCCTTTTGCAACGCAGAGCTGCTGCCGTATGTGGGTTCTCAGGCTGGGATGCAGTGCAGCGCCCGCCGCATCCTCGCAACCCGGTGCACTCGGTGCTTCAGCAGGGCCAGCTGCACGGCCTGGTGATGGGAGTCGCTGCCATAGGAGCAGAGCCTGGAATTCAAAACTGTGTTTGCGTGGATCTCTAGTGGAGGGAGCTTTTCCTGTAGCAACTTTGACCAGAATTGGATGAGAAGTGTTTATCCTAGCTAGAAGCACCGTGGCTGTGTAACCCTGCTACCGCTCTCCCATCTGCCAGTATCAAACGAATCTTAGAGTTGAACCGAGCCTCCTGCTTTGGGATTTGCTTGTACTTGGTTAAAGCCAACACACAGGGTTTCTTCCTTTGCTTTCAGGGACCTGTTTTCACCTTCCCCATGACTCTGGGATGCCAATTAAGGAGCTGGAAGCAGGGAGGGATGGGGTTGTTATCGATTAGGGCTATAATTACTTATCTCTCCCTGCTGCCCAAGCAAAACGGGCTGTATGGAGATGCATGGAGAGAAACAGAGCTGTGGCCGCCTGCCACTCCAATTGAAACACACATTATTGCTGCTGCCCGCCGGCGCTGCGGGGACACTGTGGAGCTCGTTTGCCACCCGCACCCCGTTGTCCCGCCCAGCCTTGTTGGTTCAGCAAGGCCTCACGTCCTGGTGAGCCGAGGCTGCAGGGAGGCCAAGATCCCCATCTCAAAAGAAGAGCTTGGAAATGTTTCCCTTGAAGTTTCCAGCTCTTGGCAGCTCTGCCCAGACGTCATCCTGTCCAGCAGAGGAAACCCCGCTCAGAGACTTGATCACATCACTGGGGAGGAGTGGATGGTTGTCCAAAAGCAAGACTTTCCAGCAAAAATAAAGTCCCCCGCCTCAGGACTGCCTGGCTGAGGGTGCGTTAGGTCAGCAGCAGCCAGGAGGCTTTGAGAAAAGCTGGACAGCGACTTGTTAGTCACCGCAGGAGACGTTGTCCCCACCAAGAGCAAGAGGATGATGACAGAATTGTCTAATTGACCAGGCAAATGTTTACTGATGTTCACAAGAGGATTTCACATCCATATTTGAGAGTGCTAAAATAAACCCGTGAAGTAAAGAAAAGGCTGAATTTCATTCACAGCCTCTGCACAAAATGGTACAACCTGTCTGCGGACAAGAAGCTTCCTGCTGCCTCTCTGCTTGGGGTGAATTTCATTACAATGGGCTGATAATTGCAATGCAAAGAGAGAAACAAACAGAGGGAATTTACCTTCAAGGCCCATGAAGGACAAGATGAAGCTAAACTCAGAACGGTATCAGATTTTCTCCTGAAGCCAAAGTTTTAGTGTGAGCACCCAAGAGCGCTGCTTGAACCCATGCTCAGGGACCCTTCCCTGCAGAACGCGGCACTGCAGGAGCTTCGTTCCTTCCAGGAAAGCACCTCGGCACTGCGGCACCTTCCTGAGCTGGCGCCCAGGCTCCAGAGAGGCCGGGAGGAGGGTATGGATGGACAGAGCACGGACACCCCGTGCTGCAGGCGGGCACGTGGTCCTTGCGGGTCTGGGACCTGCTGGGCCGGCGCTGCCGGGGTGTGAGGAGGGAAGCTGCTTTGCTGCTGTTCTCTGCTCTAGCAGGTCAAACGGGAGCAGTGAGGAGCCAACCCTGTGCCCAACTCTGCCTTCTCTGAGCAAAACTCCCCTTGGAATTGGCCAGGGCTGCATTCAGTAAGTGCAGGGACTCTGAGGACGTGGAGCTGGAGACCCTGCAGCGAGGCGGCGGGTCCCCCGCTCATCCTGTGCACGGAGGCCTGGGCAGGGTAGTGCATTTTCCTCTTGCTCCTGGAAGCGCAGCTGCTTTTCCTGGGCTCTTCTCAAGCGTCCTTGGTCTTGGAAGGCTGTCACGGAGCAGGAGCTGCTTGAGAAGTATCAAAGGGTCATAGAATTGTTGTATTACGCCATTACCTGAGATCTGGGGACAGGGTTAATTAGCAAAACGTGACCTGTTTCCTTTCGGTGCCGTGCGTGCGCGGGTGAGATGGCTTTGCCCATCTGCTGGGAGATGCGTGCGAAGGGGCATTTTATCCTGTGCAAGCTGCTGGCATCCACACGTGCAGGCGCTCGGCATTCGTTGGGGCTGGCAGGCTGGAAAAATAACTGGGTCCTCAGGGAAAACGCTGCTCCCTCGTCGGTACCTTCCTTCCCTCTGCTGGCAGTTTCTCTGCACATATCACAACTTCCATTCTGCTGCCCCTGAGAGCCAGAGAGAAAGATAAAACGTCTCATCACAGCAATGTTATTTTTCTTTCAAAGTTCTTCCTGGCTTTCATATACGGTTGTTGATATAGAGAGCTATAGATGTCACAGATCTGGATATATGGATAGAGACATGCAGCTGAGTGTGACAGCTGGGTGTCTGGCTCTCTCCCGTCTCCACATCTGATACCTCCTCGCTGTGTCGTTTTGATCTCCTGCCCTCTTTGACTCCCTTCGAGTGGGGTTAGGAGTTGCGCAGAATTTGAGACTTCATCTCCAATGAGCTTGTCAGATCTCAGCCCACATCAGTGAACTCATTACCAAAAGTGACATTCGTGAACCCCTCTTGATTATAGAAGATGTCAGGATCCAGTGCGTCCCAGGGCCTGTGCTGCCTTCCCGCTGCCAAGGCTTTTCCCTTGGGATGGGGACTGTTGCCATCGGGATTTGTCGCAGTGATCCAGACCCCTCTGGTGACACTGGGCACCAGAGGGGCTGCACTTCGTAGTGCAGTGAGAAACGGGCTGGGGATGCAGATGGATCTGCAGCCCCTGCTCTGCATCTGGGAGCGCGTGCCCTGCTCATGCCAGTGAAAATCAGGAGCGATGGTGCTGAATTGGGTGGCTGCATGGGGACTTGTGCTTGGTGCAGGTGGACGGCCACCCCACGGAACGGAGACAGGAGGACGGGGACCAGGGCCGGCTCCCGGGACCGGGCTGTGTCCCCTGGGCAGCACCATCAGCTCCAGAGGGTTTCCCGATCCAAGGGCAGGGAAGCAGCAGTGCTGCCCGCGCAGCCTGAGCTGCTGAGCCTCGGCACCCCCTCCCCCTGCTCGTTTCATGTTTAATTAGCTGGCGAGGGAAGGACAGATTGGCTAGAACAAGGAAACGGAGGGAGAAGGAAGGTTAATCTATCCTCCAGCCTTGCTATTCCTTCTTCCCTGTGATCTCGAGCAGCAAGGAGCTGCTGTGTCCTTTGAAGTGCAAAGCACACCCGTCCTTCCCTCCAAGCCGTCTCCCTCCTCCTCCTCGTCCTTCTCGCCCCGGGCTTGGTCCCAGGCGGCTGCTCTCGGGACGAGGGGCCGGTGGGTGTCCTCGGGGCTGGCCCGTGCCGGAACACGGCACCGAACGCGGAGCAGCAGCTCAGGGCTGGCCCCCGTGGCACCCTCGAGCCCAGGTCCTGCTCAGAAGGGCCTGAAGTGGGGGATGTTTCGGAGCTGGATTCAGTGTGCAGGGAACGTGGTGGCGGGAGGAAGGCTCGGGCTGGGAGAGGGAGCAGGGGGAGGCAGTGGGATGCGCTGGGCACGAGCTGCCCTGCTGCCCTTCCCGTGTCACCGGGAGCCACCACGAGCCCCTGGTGCCGGCGCTCGTAGGGAGGCAGCGAGCGGGCAGCTCTGCGATCCCTAATAGCTCCGTTGAATGTTTCAGGAACCTCTTTTGGAACAACTTGGGGATACCAGGGACATGAAAGGAGGGCTGTCGTGGCATGGCTTAACGAACACCCCTTTCCCCAGGACCCATGTTCTCCCAAGTCGGAGTAATTGAATTGCTTTAATATTAATGTCTTCTCTGGAGCTCTGCTGATGGGAGGGAGAGATGTTTCTTCCAAAATAGACTTAAGCTAATGCAGAAAGTATGAATAAATCTCTCAGAGATTATAGCCCCTGGAAAGCTCCAGTGAATATCAGAAAGCCATCGTTACTGTTACAGGAGGTTTGATTGAATTACAAATTTGAGGCGACTCCAAAGCAACAGTGATTAAGTCTTTTCTTTTTCCCTCTCTTGTTGTGGCTTTCTTAAGTGCTAAAGCATTTTTAATAATGAGAAAACTCCCTGTCCCGTTGGTAAGTAGCTCTCATTGGCAACGTGTCCACGCAGATGGCAGCAGAGCAGAAGACTTGCAAGGAACGAGCCCTCCTGATGATGGCAGGAATTATGATCCGTTCCATCCATGGGGAAACCATGGTGTGCAGGGCTACAGAAGGAGCCGTTTCCATATGGGGAAATGGCATGGGAAGAGTTCAAGCCCTTCCGCAGTCCACGAAGCCCTCCCAAAGGTGAGAGGAGGATACTGGCCTGCTAGGCCAGTAGCAGTATCCGTAGCAGATACATGTGAGCTGATCTGCCCACAGTGACTGTTGTTTGATTAACATTGTCACTGCGCTGCCGGTATCCACCTCGCTGCGTTGTGAAACACTGTCGGTATAAAGACACTATAGAAATCACCTTATTCAGTTCTATTATACCGGAGATAAAAAAGCATTGTAACGTAGAAGCTTTGCATCTCTTGCACTGCTGTCTATATGAAGACAGCTCTGGTCTTTACAAGCCCTTGACAAGTGATTTTTTCAACAATCGGATGGGAGAACATGCTCTGTTAGGTTTATAAGTGATAATACACTACAGCTGGAATACGCCTGTCAGTTCTGCAGGTAGGTGGAATTATACCCATATTGATACCGTATAACAATTTTCACAAGCAGCGTCTGGAACCGTGTCCTCCCTGCAGCTGAGAACGGGCTGGAGGAAGGCGCATGTTGGCAGGGTCTCAGCGTGGAGCGAGGAGAGGCGCCGCGATGCCCCGTGTGCCGCGGCGGCCCTGTGCACGCAGCAGCCCACGAGGGTGTCTGCATCACACGGGCTAAAATAACAAACGGGGAGATTCAGATGATCTAACCCAAGTTGTAATGTTGAGGTTTTCAGCAGGGGAGGCAATTAGTACTGGGCATTCTGGTGCTGCGGCTGATCCCTTCCTCGCTGGGAATGTTTTGCAGGTGATTGCAGGTTCTGAGCAGCGTGTTCAGACGTAAGGCCCGGCTGTCCAGCACGGCGCAGGCGCTCCCGTGCGATGCACCTGGATTCACAGGGCGGAGGAGCCCCGCTGGGAAGGAGATGGAGAAGGAGCTCTGAAGGCAAGAGAAGCAAATCCTCTTTTGTTCAGAGCAGGCGAAAGTAGCATGCGAGGCACGAGACAGGTGGCCTTGTGGGCTTCACAGCTCATCTCCCCCACCTTGACTTGGGAGGGAAGGACAGCAGATCCACCCTCTCGCAGTCCTCAGCTTCTGTCTTTCCCCCTCCTCTCTTATTTTTTGGCACAGGACTCAAGTCTATTGACTGCAAGAGCAGTTACACAAAATTTCCAACACCCTCTTTATTGCACCCCATGAATCATGCTTGCTTCCATTGGGAACAGGCAGTGGATGCTCCGCTCACTCCACAACCCAACCCTGCAAGTTACGGGGCGGCTTGGACGGAGGGTTATTAATGTGCTGCCTTCCCCATTTAGCCCCCAATTAGCACCTTGCGCTGAGACGCTGGGGCCTGCCTGCGTTAGTACTTTCTGTGCTGTGACTGTTTCCCATTTGTTAATGTTATTGACTAACATTTGGAGTCAAATTAAAGACGTGTAGCTAATAGCAAGCTCTGAATTCTCTTCAGGGTTGGCTGCACTGAGTGAAATTAAAGTTCCCGACATCCCGTTCCCCTTCCCCCTTGCTAATTAGCCTTCCCCAACTCTTAGAGGTTGACATTTAAAATTAACTCTGTTAAAATGAGTATTTTTGTAACTGCAGTTTTCAGTGCTGATAACAGGAGACAGGGAAATAAAAACGAAGTGGCGGGGCCAGGTAGGATTGAGTTTTCCAGGGCATTGCTCACCTCCCTCCCCTGTCTGGGGTGCTGCTGGGACCCCCAGCCCTCCTCACTAATGTGCATGTTAAAGCCTAGGAGGGGGCTGTATCCTTGAGCAGATGTAATAAAAACACCTCTTTTCTTCTAGATACCCAATGAAGGTTCCACAATGACAGGTTTCTCCCTGCAAGATGCAAAACGGGTCAGTTCTGGGCTAGGTCTGCAGTTCCACAGTGGATGCCTGAGCCAACCTACTCTGCCGAGCAAAAGGCAAAGCGGAAACGGGTGCATTTGAGCAGCAGCATCTGACCAGACTGCCAGGCTCTTAAAGCCCCAATTTCCTGCCTTTTGGTGGGTTTAAATCAAGTTGATTCTAATGATAATGATACTTGGTACTTACATGCCACTTTATCTTCAAAGCACTGTACAAACATTAATTAATTATAAATACAGTGTCTGCAAATGTATAGCTGCAGATGCGCCCAGCGTCACTGCAGAGGCACCCAGAGCTTTTATGCAGGGATCTGCTGGAGATGGGATCGCATCTGCCGCAGCCCTTCAAGGCTTCTAGGCAATGCGGAGACAAACGGGGAGCGGGGCCGTGTCCCTGCTGACTCCCCTGGCACACGGGTGTGAAACAGTCGGACTTAGGGACATCTCTGTCCCTTGCATTGTGGAGCAGGAGTCTTCCTGGCCCCATCTACCGCCTCTGCAAGTCTGGAGGAAGGATGTTCCAGCAGCCTCGGAAAATTTGGAGGGGACAGGGCTGCAGGAGCAGCCGTGACGAGGCAGCCTCTGACTCCCCAACCTCCCCTGTCTCCGGCCACATGCTGGACATGCAGAAAGGCCGGTTGTCATGGAAACGGGCTCGTTCTGCATGTGCCGCGGCGATGGGGAGAGCTGCCTTCATCAGCCCCCCGCGGCGAGGAGAGAGTGGGCTCCGGAGCTGCCGTCCTGGGGCAGGGCCTGATTGCTGCCGCGCGGCTCACGCACCTTTGGAAAGGGGCAGAAGGGAGAAAATCACCCCTGTACCCTGGGCAGGGAGCCAGGCTCAGTACTGGGGCTGTGTCCAGCCCTGGGCACCCACAGGGACGGGGAAGGCAGGGGCTGATCCTGCGCCGAGGGGTGTATTGAACGCGGGGAGGATGAAAGGCGACGCAGCGAGAGGCCGGGGCCCGCGGGGCATCGCTGTGAGCATCTCCGGGAGACGGAGCCGAGCGGTGCTGCCCGGTGCTGTGATGGGCACCGTGACCTGCCAGGCTGCTCCCGCAGAGAAGCAAAAACGCAGCTCCTTAAAGCGGGTACATGTAGGAAAATCCATACATGTATTTCAGATATTTCCCATCAAAATTCATAGTGGGAGAAAAGGGAGGAGGTCGAGCGCTCCTGGTGTTGGATGCACCCAGGGGCGGGGAGTCGTGCTGCTCAGCCAGGGTCTTCCAGGNACAGCGAGAGGCCGGGGCCCGCGGGGCATCGCTGTGAGCATCTCCGGGAGACGGAGCCGAGCGGTGCTGCCCGGTGCTGTGATGGGCACCGTGACCTGCCAGGCTGCTCCCGCAGAGAAGCAAAAACGCAGCTCCTTAAAGCGGGTACATGTAGGAAAATCCATACATGTATTTCAGATATTTCCCATCAAAATTCGTAGTGGGAGAAAAGGGAGGAGGCTCCTGGTGTTGGATGCACCCCGGGGCAGGGGGTCCTGCTGCTCAGCAGGACCCCCTTCTTCCAGGCTCCCGCTGGCCATCAAAGCCTGGAATTCTGATGGGAAGCGGGCAGGCAAGTGTCACAACTGGTTCTGCCATTTCCCAGGCTTGCTGGGACTGCCTCTGCCTCTGAAGTCTGGTCGGAATCCGAGAGTGAAATTTAATTTGATTATTTTTACAGCCCAAGTGCAATGAGGAATGAATAAATATCCTCTGCTGAACATTTCATTTGAAAAAATACACTAAAAGCCACAGAATAAATGATTCAGTGATTGAGGCTGTGAATTTTGGTTAGGCGTTACTTTAAAAACTATGCTGGCGTTCAAGCTGGAAACTATCATAAAAAGTTTAAACTGTTTTGCTGTCATACTTGTGCAAGTAAAACCTCGAGGAGATGCATTTTTTTCAGGTGCACGTGTGCATTATGCCAGTATAAATGACTGTGGTTCCAGAACAAGAACTCTGCCCGTATGGGCACGTCAGCGCTGGGGACCGGAGCGTCCGCAGGGTTAGACCAGCAGCCGTCGGGATGGGTTGGGAAGAGCCGTCGCGGGGCTGGCAGGAATCGCCTTGGACGTTGGCTGTGCTGATGCACTGGTGCCAAGCGTGAGCTGTGTGGAGCTGTTTGGATCCCGCTCCGCGCAGCTCTGTCAATATTTGTAACAAAACAGCCTCTACAAAACGTGTTGATTCTTGGTTATGACGGAGGCAGAAGTTCACGGCGTGTTCAGTGCAGACTTGCTGTGGGATTGCTGGAGTCACCGGCAGCCTTTGCAACGACCTTGGTGCGCTGGCTACCTGCTGCTCGTGGGCTCACGCTGGAGTCAATCTTGTCCCTTTTTGAGCAAATATGATGCGGTTTATGGAACTAATTCTCAACTGATTCCTTTGGTTTCAGTATAAATCCTAGGAGAGATCAGCGTTTTGCTTTAAAATCTTGAAGCAGCTCAAAGAGAGGGTAGGATAAAGAGAAATGTTTGCACAGTCTCTTTGCAAATCAAATCTTTAACATCTTGCATTGCTCTGGAGAGGCACAAAGGGAAGATAAGCCCAGATTTTGACTTTGGGCTTGCAAGGCAAAGCTGCCCTTCATCGTAAAATCACTGTGAGTTTGTCCTACGCTGGAAACTGGGGGATCTGGAGTCTTGAGACATCAAAACAAATTACACTGCGATCTTTCTCTCAGCCTGACTCCAGGAGGTTTCCTCCCGTGCCAAGTGCGCACAGAGTGTGAGCGTTTTGACATGTTCTCCTAATTCTGGGATTTATAAAGCGCTTAGCGACACGCGCAGAAGTGATTCATTACTGCAGCAGTGTGGTGCTACGCAAAGCACAAGGATCTGTTGCCACCGTGGCCCCGAGCCCCAGCGCTGCCGCTCCGGGATCCTGCACCAGGACAACAGGACACCCAAGGTCTGGTCCTTGCACCTGGGCGCTCTCCTCTCCATGGAGAAGGGCAGGACCCACCAGGGCACCCAGAAAGAACCGGCAGGGTCCATGGGGCTGCGGGTGCTGCCTGGGACCTGGACTAGCACCTCCCAGTTTCCTCTATATGAAACTATTCTCAACATGTTGGAATTCCCCAAATGTATGTAAATTTGAAATACAGGCCCCTTCCTAATGCCTAGGATTGCAGCTTTCCTGAGCTGGAGGCTGGTATCTCAGGTAGTGAATAAATTGTGAGGGTTTATGAGCCTGGGCTCAGGTTGGAAGGTGCTTAGGTGCCTCTCTGCATCTTTAGGACCTTTAAATGCCTCCACAAACCTGGGCTTTGGTGACAAGCCGGTGATCTGCACCCAGCTGGTGGCTCAGAGCCAGCCCATGGTGCAGGGAAGCCGCGCAGCACTCGCTCATTATTTCTACCTTGCTCCGAAAGGATATTGTGATTTTAATATCTTCTTGGATCCATTTTTTCCCTGGTAGCTCTGGTTGCCTTGGATACAGGCTCTGGAGAGGCTCAGCCCTGCTAAAGATGGTAGATCATTTAAATGGAATAGAAGATGAGGTGCAGATTTGCAACTGCTTTTTCTCTCCTAAAGAGGTGGTTGGGAATTTTCCAACGAAATTGAGTTTCATCAGGAAATGCTGTTTTGTTAGGGAGTTGTTCATGGGGACGTGTCACCAGCATGTCTCTTGGGATGATTCACAAGGTTGGATGCAGTTTTACGTTGTGTGGGGATGGCAGTGCCTGGCTGGGAAAAATCCAGCGGGCTGATCCTGCATCCACGCTGTTCCAGTGCTGGAATGCCTGGTCTGAGGTGCGATTCCCTCTTTCCCATGTAGCGCCACATCATTCCCCTTCTCCAAGCCCCCCTTGCACATACATCTGATCTAAGAATAAGCTGCCCAAATCTGAGAAATTCTCATTTCATGCCAAAAGGTTCCCCAGTCCTAAAGGTCATCAAAGCTATTAAAGAAACCCCCTTGTGCCTGGGCTTTGGCCACCTCATTGCTTTGCTGTGGTGGAATTTCACGCTGCTGCAGGTTCTGATTTACGCACTTGGAAAGCCCTTTCCTGTGCCGGAGGAAGCCCGCGGCCGCGCCGGCTGCAATCGCATAGCCCAGCTTTGCAGAGATTCTTCTTCTTCTTTAATGACTCTGGGATGTCCAGGCCCATCCTGATCGTAAACAAACTAAATAAATTGCTTTTGCTCCCAGGTCCTCATAATGAGCAGATTTGGCTATGACAGCCGCCTGACAAACCATTAGGATCATTTGATCACTGTCAGGGTCAATCACACCTACTTGAGACGACGCTCTAGAGCGCCGTGGGCTGCCGAGGTGACCAAGACAAGACGTTAATGGCACTTCGCTCTTGGAAATTATTCCTTAATTGCTTTACAGGAGCATCCAAAGGGCCTCGCCGAGATCGTTGCCTTGCTGTATTAGGGGACGTGTTAGGGCAAGGCTGAGCTGGAGAAGGGCCCAACCGAGCGCTGCGGTACCCAGCACCCATCCAGCACCCTGCAGGCTGGTGGCACTCGATGACGGCCACACGTGGGGACGGTCCTGTTGTCTCCGTGGCTTTGCACAAGGGTCCGTGTAAGCTGGAGAGCAGGTTGCATTGGTGGGAGGAGGTAACGGGAGCTGCTGCCGCTGCAGCCCAGCTCATTTCAACCCAGCCCGCGGTGCCCCCGCGCCCGGCCGGGCCGCTCACCCTGGCTGTGGGCTCCCCAGGGAAGTTTTCCCCCTCTCGCTGTTTTCGGGAGAGGGCAGCAAGGCCCCTGGGAGAGGAAGGAAGAATCATTTAGGATGTGGCAGCAGAGGAAGAAGAAAGAATTCTTTTCTCTTTACATAAAAAGAAATCTCAGGCTTCCTGGAGAGAAGAAAAGAAGGGGAGGGAGGTAGATGCTCTGCACAAAGAAGGAAAAATGTGCTGAGAAGCCACAAGGCATTTAAAAGCTAACATAGGAAAGCAAACCCACTTTGATATCCCCTCTCACTGGAAACACTGGGGGACAGAATAACGCTGTCATGATCTATCAAATAAAGGCATGAGAATGCGAGTGGCTCCAAGAGTTCCTATCTGGTTCACAGGACAAAAATAGTGCTTTGTATTAAATTACAGCATATGAGGAAAAAAACACGTAATAAAGTGTCTATTCACAGGCTTTTGGCGGCGACACACGTGCCCTGCCAAGAGCGGCTCCTGCGAAAGCAGAGCCTGTCCTGGGGCAGAGCGTCCAACCGGGGGGACGTGGGGGGACAGTTGTCCCCTCTTGGCTCCTGTGACACCCTGCGGAGCCCCCAGTGCCTGGGGTGTCCCCGGAGCAGCCTCTGCCCAGGAGCAGGGGCCGTTCCCGCTCATGCGGGTCCTGCCCGAGAGCAGCAGCCGGGAGCCTCCTCCCAGGGCCACCCACCCCAAGGCATCGTCTGCACCTCCCGTTTGTCCCACCGCTCATCTTGGTGGCCTTTATTTTATACTTAAGTTAATTTGATGATGGGTGAACAGAAGCAGCATCTTGGCTTGATGGTCGTTTCCAACTGGGTGCGATCGGGGCAGTGGTACCTCGTGTCCGGTTCCTGAGCGAGCGGCTCAAGCGCTGCTGCTGTTGAGCTGCTCCTGTGTGCTCAAAGTGACCAAAAAGTGAATGTTCACGGAGGGAAACTGTGCTGCTCCCTCCCCAAAATCGAGCTGAATGCGACCCGAATCCTGCATGGGAGCCAGGAGAGGTTAGTAAGCTGTTTTCCTTAAATGCTCATCCAGATGTATTGTAGGGTTACTGCTGAACAAATGAAATAAGGAGCTGATTAAAAATCCACTTTTTCACAGGGAAATGTTTCTTATATACTGTGCATTTCTGGGTTGTTTTTTTCTCTTTTAAAAAAAAATCAAAATGAACATCTTTTAAAATGATGGAAAAAATCAATGTTACACAAATAAATGCTTCATTTTTCATTTACCATGTCCCCATTTTTTTTGCCCTTTCAGATTACATTTTCAGTAATTTGACTTTTCTCTCTGTCATAAACAAACTGTGTGAGACTGTTCCTGGCTGCGAACCCTGCGCTGGAGCTCCTGCCGCTGACTGCATGGGAGGGAGACGGCCGCTCCGGAGCAGGATATTCCCAAGCGTTCCCAGAAGACGGAGAGGAGCAGCCAGGCCTGGGGCTGTGGGAAGGGCCCGGCTGCAGGTTCCATCTCCCAGGGCGTCCCGAGGCTGCATGCGCTCCAATCCCTCCTGGGGGCTGCGTTAATCCCGCTCTGCCGAGGTTGCGCGACCTGTAAGCGGAGCCTAACTCTGCTCCCGGCTCCTGTGGTTTATGGTTATTCCCTGCACATGCAACGAGGCATAAAGCAGCCCCGCACCGTCAGCATCAGCTGGCCTCGATTTGTTTCAGCAAGAGAATGCTCTTTTTCATGCTAAGCAAAATGAGCAATCAAATGGGATTAAACCTACCCACCTCACATATTTAATCCCGCTGGAATGCAGCTCGTTCCTGCGAGCAGCGCCGGTGGCCGCGGGCGCAGGGTGCGGGTGGCGGTCAGGCTTTGCCTTCGACATATTTTCAATCGCAAAACAAAAATGGGAAGAGAAGCTTGCTTGCCTAAATGATGTGAGAATAACAGTGCTTGAATTAAAGTGTCAGCCCTGATGGATGCGTGTTCTACCTCGAGTTTTGAAAGGCCTCTGAAGGGTAAGATATTGCCAGGTGAGATTTACCTATCGCCCATGACTTCCAGTCAGCAAATTCTTGGAGGAAAACCCATCCTTCACTCTGCACTGACTTCCCAGGGAGCAGTGAATCAAGATAAAGATCCAGGGGGGCAGAAACACAAAGGTATTTTGGCATCTAACGCCCATTAATTCTGATGGAAGTTTGAATGTTTTTAGCCATCATCTCGAGTTTACTCAGGTGAGGGGGTTCTGGTCCTCATCCCCATTGCTGGGTGACACAGGGCTGGGCAGCGGGATGCTCCGGGCTGCGGATGGGCCGGCTGCTCTGCTCCAAGCGCCGGTGCCGGCGCTTCCAAGTGTCCCCTGTCAGTTTGTTGCTCTCAGTTTTATTGTCAACTTTGTCCCCAAGCTGCAGCCCGAGTGCGGGCAGAGCAGGGACACGGGGCTGGTTGGGGTGAAGGTTCTTGCAGGGTTCCTAGAGCTCTGGTCACTCAGTGCTTCCCTGGGCTACGGCTGGGACAGGGCATCAGCCCAGAGCAGCAAAAGGAGGAGAAAGCAGAAGGAAAGTGACAAAATCCTCTCTGCTGCCCTTCGAGAGAGGCTGGTGTCACCGGGATCAGCGGGTGCCTTTGGGGCCGGGGGAGAGGTGACGAAGCCGCGTCCTGCAGCCCTCGGGACCACAGAGCAAGAGCAAAGCGGCTCGAGGCATCCTGACGGGCTGCGCCAAGAAAAGGAGCTTTTATTTACTTCCCCTTTGACTCGCAACGTGAGATGAACTGTCTTTCCTCTTTCTTCCTTTCTGGCACAGGTAGGAATATGCGTTGAAGAGAGGATAAAAATAGGGAAAGGCGAGTGCCCTTCGAGGAGGGTGGTGGCTGCAGCTGGGGGAGATTTGCTGCTGGCCTGAACGAGGCCCAGGGCTGCTTCCCTCAGCCTCAGCTCTCCCTACATTTCTATAAGTCCTTAATGACCGCGTATTCCTCATTTTCAGTCCTAGAGCTGATAAGTAACTTGGTTTCCTAAACCATATGATTTTATGGTAGTTAAATCTCTCCTCTGACTCCTATAGACTAAAACGTGTCACCAGCAGCCCAACATTGGGCCCTCCGCTCTCGCCCGTTGTTCCTCTCAATCTGGTGATTCCACATCCATGACAAGCATAGGAAGCACCAGGATCAGCACTGGATCCCTGTGTCCTGCCGGGTGCGCGCCCGGGTGTCCCAGGGAGGTAGAGCCTTGGCAAGGGGCAGAGCTGCCAAAAGGAGAGAAAGAGGGAACTTTGTGTGCCTTAAAAAACATGAAAATCCTAGAATAATATTGATAGTGGAAATGCTTTTCATTGCTAGCAGAAAAAACACCCTGAGAAAAAATGAGGTTGTGTTCTGTGCAAAGCTCTTCAGAGGCTAAGAAGAATATTTTCTGTTTGAACATGTAGCATTTAAAGCCAATACTTTCTCTCTGGCAAGATAAGTAAGGTTTTTATTTGAAACTCGCAGTATCTACACTTGGCCAGCTGCAAGAAGCTGGGTCTCTTTGAGGCACCGGCAGAGACAGAGGGGGGAATAGAAATCCCTGCCGGTTGCAGCAACCACAGTCCTTCCCTCTGCCTCTTCCCCACTCTCCACTTGCAAAACTAGGGATGGAAGGGGCTGTGGGAAGGAGCACCCGGGTTTCTGGGCTCGTTTGAGGTCAGAACACATTTCGAAGCAGCCCCTAATGGCCTTTCCTCGGCTGAAAGTTCATCAGATATGGAAAGTCGTGGAGCCTTCACCTCTTCCCGTCTTGGGGTTTCGCATTGCTCTCCATCAGCAGCACGTCGGAGCCTTCACCGCGTCGATCAATAGCGGCAGAGATTTCTTCATAGACTTAGGGCATTAGGGCTAAAACTCAGCTCTTTCTGCACTTGTGTACTTTTAGATTTTTCTTTAATTTTGGGGGGTTGTGTTGGGAGCTTTTTGATCATTTGTATTTAAGATCTGGGGATTTAGCTTTCTTATTAGCTAGCGTTCTCCTTCAAGCCCCTCTAAAGCTCCTGCTGGAGAGGTGCTATTTTCTTTCCCGGGAAAGCAGCGCGCTGCTCGCCGGAGCCTGGGACGGGGCAGCGCGGAGCATCGGGGTCAGCTCCTCCGCTCCCTCTGCTGCTTGTTGGGAGTTTTTTGAAGCCAGATAAAAGCAGAGATACTTTTATTAAACCTAGAAGTGGACAGGAAGATGCATTAATGTCTCCTTTGTGGCCAGTAGAAGCCTGCACTTATCCAGAACATCAAATTCTTATCTACATGAGCCCAAATATTTTGCCTCTGACCACAGAGGAAATGAGAAGTTTCTCCATTGTGCATTTATCTGTTCCTAAAAAGATGTTTTCTAAATGCTGGGAGACAGGAGGGAGGAGGAGAGGTCTGTATTAACCTGCGACGTCTCCTCCCTGACGTCTTCCTCCGCGCGAGGCAGCGGCAGGAGGACGGGATGGGTTAGAGCCACCAGCTCGTGCTCCCTGTCCCAGAATGAATCCCTATCCTGGGCTGCAGCTCATCAGCTGAGGAAGGAAACACTACTACCTGCATTCGCCTTTTTTAGGGTGAATTCTTTAAGGTTGTGTTTGGTAACATTTGTCCACACACGTTAAGCTCTGCAAGTTTACTTAAAGGGTGAGATTTGTACACATGCCTCTGACTCCAGGAGATGCAGGCTTAGAAAAAGCAGCTGCCAACCTGGTTTTTAGTGGTGTGAGTGCTGGCAATCCGCACTAGAATTAATAAATCCCATGAGCCTGAGACACTGCAGCCCGTTTCTGAGTCCATGGTGAAAACCAAGCTGCACCGGGAGTTTTTCGGAGGTTTCACTGCATGTGGATGTGCCAGGATTGCTCTGGGGAACAGCACGATGCAGATTGCTCCATGTTGCTCTTTTGCTGCTGTTCTGCTTTTCTGGTCGGCTTCAGCAGCTCCTTCCTGGCCAGCCGAGGAAGGCGAAGGGCTCGCACTGCTCGAGGGTCCGGTTCCTCCGGTCACTTTAAACCCGATCGTGTCTCACTCTTCTTGCACGGGAGTCTTGGGACACCTTGGAGCCCCAGTGCTGCCTCATTTACTCTCCGTCGCGCTGGCGTTTCTCCTGCACAAACATGTGGAACCATGCCGGCGCTTTTTTGCAGATTTCCTGCCAAAATGGGGTGGAATTTCAGTGTGAAAAATGAGTGTGATTTGGGAGCAAGCCCGGCAGAATGTAACTTACCCAGTGCCAGGATTTATGAGGCTCTTTGCAAGGAGCTTGGGCACCAGCCCCTGTGTTTTAGCAGCCCTTGCTTTCCCGGTCCACGTTACAACGTGGAAGATGAAACTCGGCCTTGGGTCATCACTGACACCCAGGACCAGGCTGGGGAAAGGGGCGGACGCTGGTCCCAGCTTCCCAATGAGCATTCCTTGCTCAGGATCTAAGAAAATGGGGCCTTGATTAGATTTAACTACTTTTCTACTGGAGATAACAAGCAAACACGAAGACAGCTTGAAGCAAAAAAGCTCTCAGGGAAGTATAAGCTACCGAACAAACCAGTAAAAATATATTATTAATATATGAATGTCAGCATTAATAGTAATGCAGTGTTTTGCAGCGGTTTTTGTAATAATGCTACAGCTTTATGTATTAATAAGTGTAGTAATATTAATGCCACTTTCTGCAATAAATAACAAGCGCTGCTTGCCGGGGGTTGTTTGGAACTTCTGTTTCTCTCCCGTTCTGTCCAGCAAGTCCCAGCAAACCCCCTGTCCCCTCCCACGCGCGGAGGGCAGCTCGGCGCAAGGAGGATGATGGAGGGGACCACATTTCCCTGCCGGTGCTGGCGAGTCCCTCCTTGCAGCGTGTGCTGGGGCTCAGGACAGCCCCGAATTCCTGCTGCCTGGGTAACCCTCCCTTCATTTCCCTTCATTTCTACAGGCTTTAGTTCGTTATTCTGTGTTNGCGCTGCTTGCCGGGGGTTGTTTGGAACTTCTGTTTCTCTCCCGTTCTGTCCAGCAAGTCCCAGCAAACCCCCTGTCCCCTCCCACGCGCGGAGGGCAGCTTGGCGCAAGGAGGATGATGGAGGGGACCACATTTCCCTGCCAATGCTGGCGAGTCCCTCCTTGCAGCGTGTGCCGGGGCTCAGGACACCCCCGAATTCCTGCTGCCTGGGTAACCTCCCTTCATTTCTACAGGTTTTAGATCGTTGTTCTGTGTTCACCCGCGAGGGTCTGGTTAGCAACAGAGGATCAAGAAGTCACAAGAGGGACGTGTGTCCTGCTAGCAGCTTTCTGGTCTTCCACCAAGCCTGGAAGGGGGTTTCAGGATGGGCAGGAGAAGAGGTTCTGGTTAAATCAGACACTCCAGCTGGTCCAAGGTGCTAATAACAAGCATCAAGTCCTTTCACCGGGTGCCTAGTGACCCTGCGGGAGGATGAGCAGCTGCTTGGGAGCAGCCCCAGGAGGGCATGAGGAGCCCGTTCCGCAGCACACGCTGTTTGCAGGGTGAGCAAACCCTCCAGGCTGGAGTTTGGGTCATCTCCACGGTCAGTCAGTCCCGTAGACCCTGCTCACGAGGGCGCTGGGGTTTGCTGCGGTCTGGGGGCCGCCCTGGCTGCCTCAGTGCTCTGCCATCTCCGTGGTTGATTCTGAGCTGTCCCAAAGCAGAGCGAGCTGCAGAGGGCTGGAGCTGGGCACAGTCACACAGACCACCCTTCCCTGCCCCGCGGATCCATGGAGCACCCTGCAGGAGCCCCGTCGGAGCTAGGAGAGCTCCTGGAGCAGACGCACGGCTTTACTGCCCTACGACAGCGGGTGTCCCCTCGTGTGCTCGGATAGCTCTGCTGTGTCGAGGACCGGTCACATAGAACCGTGTTCTTACGAAGTGCTCGTGAGTCTGCGGCTCCTTGTTGCTGTTTTCCTCCCCTAATTGGCGTGGCGGGTGCGCGTGTGTCTGCGTGCGCCTGCCTCCCTCATCAGCGGCACCCCTGGCACTCGGCGCAGCAATTAGAACATCTCCATCTTTCCTGTATGTCATCCAGGCGCTGGAAAATTACCCGTGATTGCTGGCACCGGGCTGCAGCTGTGCCGAGCCCGCCCTGGCGCCGCTGACGAGCCCCGTGCGCTGGAGGAGGAGAGAAGGGAGCGGAGCGCGGCGAGGAGCAGCGTGGCGAGGAGCAGCGCGGGCACCACGGGGACCCGCCGCCGGTCACACTGGCCCTGGATCCGGCTCTCGGCCGTGTCCCGAGGAGGGAGGTTTCCAGCCCAGGGAATGTGGCAGGGCCAGGCCAGGGGCTGGACCGGATCTGCTCGCTGTGGTCTGGAGCGGGGGCTGCAGGGCAGCAGCTCCCCGGGCTCCTCTTCATCACCCATCCCCAAGGGGCTGCAGGAGATGGTGCCAGTTGGTGGCCGCAGAGGCTGGAGCAGCCCAGGGACAGCCCTGGGGACGGCGGCCACCCCGCTCGGCACCAGGATTGGGATCTGGCCACGCTTTCCCGTGGGATCACAGGCCGTGATGGGCGGACGGGCACCCTGATGGCAGCGGAGGCGGCTCCCTGCCTGGCCTGAACTGCGGCATCGCTGCAACACAAAGGTCAATCGAATTCATTACAGTGTAAAAATGAAGTTCTTTGATTGATTGAAGGTTCCTCTTTAACACTTCAAATAAATGTGTTAGTTTTACTTGACGGAATGCTTTAAAGGTCCATTATATAATACCCTTTTATATGGGAAGTAATTTCTTCACATCATTCTTCTTTTCTTTAATTTTTATGGAACATAATTATCCTTTTCCCCCCCAACCTCTTCGTCTTTCTAATCGATTTCTTTCTTTTCTCTCCCCATTGGAAAGCAAGCAGCGTTATTTAAAGGGGCACAGGGGGATGATGCTGCAGCTGATGGATACAGGGATGGAAGAGCTGATGGCTTCATCCATCCTAGACTTGCAGGGTCTTGTTACCATAACGCTGGGGCTGTCCAGTGACACGGAGGCCTTTAACACCAGGCCTGAGTGAGGCAACACCCTTAATTCCCGTGTTAAAACAGAACGAGGAGGGGAAGGGCGGACGATCCCGGTGTCTGCTCGTGGCCCCGGGGACGGTCACCGCTGGCCTCGCCGTTTGCCGAGGTGCCAGTTCTAATGCAGCGCGAGCGACGCTCCTTGTCAGCTCTCATAAAACCCGAGATCTATCACGAGGCCTCTCCTCCCAAGGCTTTCTTACCAAAGAAAGTAATTACAATTTGTCCCTGATTCCGGAGTGCGCCTAGAAAATGTGCTGGGAGGTGCCGGGGCCAGGGCGGGGAGATGGGCTGGGACAGGGAGACTTCCTCATGGAAAACCATCCTCTTGGAAAGCAGTCATCCCCGTGGAACAAAGAGAGCAAGACTCTCTGTGGATTAAGTCTGGCTCTTTCCTGCTGCCTTGGCATTTCTTTCATCGAGGGATTTATTGCTTGGCAAAATACATTTTTAATTTCCTATTTTTTTACTTTGTGAGCTGGAAAGGGCTGGGGCGGGAGGGAGGGCAGCCCTCGTGTCGGTGTTTGATATCCTGGAGCATCCCCAGCAGTGGGGCCGGAGCACGGAGCGGGGCTGTCCCAGGTTATCCAGGGCATCCAGCAGCCGAGAGAAGTTCCCCCGGTTTGGGATTAATTCAGAGATTTCCTTGGCCTCTACTTCCCCTTCCTTGCTCTAACTCTCTGGATGTGAATCCTGCTTTCTCACGGATACCTCGTACTAACGCTCTGCTGCCGCAGCCGGCCCAGCAGCCTGCGCTGCAGCCGGCGCCTCCGCGGAGCTTGCGCAATTCAAGGAATTCTGGCACCTTCCAGCTCTCAGAAGCTGCCGAGCTCGAGGTCGCCTGGAAACCTTCCCCACGAACCTGCTCCCGTCCCCGGGGAGGCCGAGTTTCATCTGTCTCGGATTAGCTCCCGCGTCTGCCAAGTGGAGAGCGGGCCCGGGAGCAGCGAGGGCTCTCCTGACAAACGCGCTCCCCCCGCTTGCGAAGCCGCCTGTCATCTCATTATATCAATAGTGATTAAGAAGAAACTGGCAGTTAATCCCCTGCAAGGTATTTTGATGATTAAATTGAGAGCGCCTGCTATAAAGCTGTAGCATATTAAATGTGACTCTGGGCAGATCCAGGGGAGGCGGCGGCTCTGCCGACCCTCCTCTCCGGAGCGCCGCGTCCGAGCCGGGCTCGGCCCGCCAGCTCCAGGGATGCTTCATGCCGGGGAAACAATAAATAAAGTGGAGCCGTGACAAACATCTCCCTATCAGCCTGAGTTAAATGGGCTTTGATGCTCTGCACCCTTTCTGGATAATTAAAAGGCAGGCGCTGGCTCCGTGC
>VWPW01004918.1:0-12115 GCA_013389825.1 Crypturellus undulatus | reverse complement strand
GGACAGGCGGACACAGCCCCCCGGACAGGCGGACTCGGCACTCCCGGACAGACGGACCCGGCCCCCGACGGCGCCGGCAATGGCGTTCGCGAAGCTGCAGAAGGTGCTGATCAGCGACAGCCTGGACCCGTGCTGCAGGGAGATCCTGCAGGCCGGCGGCATCGGCGTCGTGGAGAAGCCGGGCCTGAGCCCCGCCGAGCTGCTCAGGGAGATCAGGGTGAGCGGGGCCGGGGGTTGGGGCCGGAAGACCCGCGGCGCTGCCGCCGTCCCGTCCCGTCCCGACCCGTCCCGTCCCGTCCCGTCCCGCCGCACGTGCCGTCTGATGCAAGAGCCCGGCGGGGTTTCGCGGAGCCCCGCACCCAGCCGCCCCCTCTGCCCCGCCAGGACTGCGAGGGCCTCATCGTCCGCTCGGCCACCAAAGTCACGGCCGAGGTGCTTGCCGCAGCGCAGCGGCTGCAGGTGGTGGGCAGGGCTGGCACTGGCGTGGACAACGTGGACGTGGAGGCGGCCACCAGGAAAGGCATCCTGGTGATGAAGTAAGGAGGAGCAGGACCCCTGATCAGACACCCGTGCTTGGCCGAGGGGGCACTGGGGATTTCTGTGGGAGTCCCTCGCCCTCCGTGACACTGCACGTGGGAGCCTTGTCCTTAGGGCTGCATGGTGTGTGGTGCGGGTGGTGGGTTGCCTGGGGGCCCCCATCCCAAAGGGACCCCCACAGCCAAAGGCACCAGCTCCCCAGTGACACGGCTCTCTGCCCCTAGCACGCCAGCTGGGAACAGCCTCAGCGCTGCCGAGCTCACCTGTGGCATGATCCTGTGCTTAGCCAGGTGAGTGCACGGGGTGGGCGCCCGTCCCGCCGCCCACCATGCACCCACTCCTCATCGTGGCCTCCCCCTCGCAGGCAGATCCCACAGGCAGCCGCCTCCATGAAGGAAGGCAAATGGGACCGTAAGAAGGTAGGACTTGGGCACGTCACCTTGGGGGGGCAGGGTGGCCACGCGGGGAGCCCCTAGTAATTTCTGTCATGTGCTCTAGTACATGGGCATGGAGCTGAACGGGAAAACGCTGGGTGTGCTGGGCCTGGGCCGCATCGGCAGAGAGGTGGCCACCCGCATGCAGGCTTTTGGCATGAAGGTAAGGAGCTGGGGCAGTCCCAGGGCCCTTCCTTGGCCCAGCGATGGGCACGGTGCCAGGCTGCACCACCTACTCTGCTGTAGACCATAGGCTACGACCCCATCATTGCGCCTGAGGACTCGGCCGCCTTCGGCGTGGAGCAGCTGCCGCTCGAGCAGATCTGGCCCCGCTGTGACTTCATCACGGTGCACACGCCTCTGCTGCCCTCCACCACGGGTATGGCGTGTGCGGGGCCGCAGGGGGGCCGGGCAGCGCCGCCTTCGCTCACCCCGCTCGCGCCGCAGGGCTCCTGAACGACAGCACCTTTGCCAAGTGCCGCCGCGGCGTGCAGGTGGTGAACTGTGCACGGGGTGGCATCGTGGACGAGGGCGCGCTGCTGCGGGCGCTGCGCTCGGGGCAGTGCGGCGGTGCCGCACTCGACGTCTTCACGCAGGTGAGCGGCGCCACAGGGGAGCCTCTTCCACCACCTCAGCTCCAGGCCAGGGCTGAGGGAGGGAAATGTGCCCTGGGCTCCTGGGTGCTGCTGGCCTGGGGAGGCCGGGCGCCAGGGGCCGGCGCCTGGCACAGGGGTGTGTTGGCAGGAGCCCCCTAAGGACCGCGAGTTGGTGAACCACCCCAACGTCATCTGCTGCCCACACCTGGGCGCCAGCACGCAGGAGGCGCAGAGCCGCTGCGGCAAGGAGATCGCCATGCAGATAGTGGACATGGCCACGGGGAAGGGGCTGACGGGCACGGTGAGTCCCACCGGTGACACTGCACGGGACACCCCCGGTGAAGGTCAGGGAGGAGGCACCTGAGAAGGGAGCAAGGCTGCAGCGCAGAGACCAAGGTCTCTGTGCCTCTGTTTCCCCATGTGTAAAACACGGGGGTGCTGGGGGCCACACTGTGTGCTTGGTGGGGGTCTCATTTCTTGCCCCCCTCTTCCTCGTAGGTCAACGGGCAGGCTCTCAGCAAGGCTTTCGCGCCCCAGAACAAGCCCTGGATCACCCTGGCAAAGACCCTGGGCTCAGTGCTGCAGACCGTGGCCAAGCAAGCGCACGGCAACGTGCAGGTCTGCACCCTTGGTGAGCCACGCAGGATGGGCCCTGCACTCGGGCCTAGGGACTCCAAGGCACATGTGGGTGGGAGAGGGTTAGGACAAGGGGTAGGAAGGAGGATGCTGGACAGGAGGATGGAGGGAGGGAGGGATGAATGGATGAGGGGTGCATGCCTGCATGGCCATGTGCATAGATGGGTAGGTCCAGTACAGGGCTGGCCACCCCATCTGTGCCCTGCCTCACTCTGCACCCCAGGGACTTCCCTGCAGGAGGCCGGGAGCTACCTGTCCCCTGCTGTGGTCTCGGGCATGCTGGCTGGAGGGACGCAGAAGGAGGTGACTCTGGTGAACGCGCTGCTGCTTGCCCAGGAGGCTGGGCTGAAGGTGCGTGAGGACCAGCCCACACAAGTCCTGGGTGTGGGATCACCCCATGGAGCCGCTAACATGGCTCTTGGGCTGGGACATCCCAAAAGGACATTCGCCATGGCCCTCTACGGCAATGCCAAGGAGGGAAGGGTGCCTCCACGTGCGAGCCTGGGTGCTGAGCAGCCGCCTCTCTCCGGCAGGTCATGGCCACCCACAACAATGTGGCTCCCGAGCCCGATGGCAGAGCTGGCCTACTGCAGGTGGCCCTGCAGGGCACCCCACACCGGGCCGTGGGGACGGTGCAGGGCAGCACCCCGGTGCTGCAGGAGCTCAATGGAGCCACCTTCAAGCAGCCGGTCCCGCTGTCCGGCTCCGTGCTCATCTACAGAGCCAAAGCGTCGGAGCCCAACACACTGCCCACGCTCGCTGGTGAGCACCTCACGCTGCCCTGAATTGGGTGACTCCCTGCAGGATAGTGGCAGGAGGAGGCCATGGCGAGGGTCCAGGTGCCAGTGGGGGGACATGTTGCATGGAAAGGCAGGGATAGTGTGGCTGCAGCATGGTGTTAAGGGACTCTGGTGCAAAGGATGTGGCATGGGGGATGAAAACTGGCATTAGGACCCATGGGTCACCTGGATGCCCACAAACCTCTTGCCTCCTGCCCAGGGCTGCTGGGGAAAGCAGGAGTCCAGCTCCAGTCCTACCACAGCTCCAGCGTGGTGGCGGGTGAGCAGTGGAGCGTCGCGGGGCTCTCGGCCCCCCTGCCCGACCTCAGCGAGCTCAAGCTGCACGTGACCGAGGTCTTGCAGCTGCAGCTGTAGCTGCCCAGCGCCCGCTCCCCTCCATGCCGTCCGAGGGAGCATCACACCAGGCCGCCCCCAGCCTCCACGCTGGGCTCGGGTTGGCCTTGCACTCAATAAAGCACTCGGAGGAGATAGTGTGCGACCTCCTTCCCTTGCCTGTGGCCCCCGGCCCTCCTCCTATGCTTGGGTCTGTCGGGGGCACCGCGTGACTGTTTGCTCAAGGGGTGCAAAGGTCTCCGTGGCTGCCACTGCCCAGACGAGGTCCTGGCTGGACGGCGGGACAGCCGCAGCCCCATGGGTGTTCCCTGCTCCAGGCACAGGATGCTGGCTCGGCCCACTGCCCCGCTCCTGAGAGACAGACATGACGGAGAGGCGGGGAAAGGCCCCAGGAGGGCTGAGCCTTCCATGCCCCTGGGAACGGGCTCCCTGGCTATTCCCGTGGGAATGGGCTTCCGGGGGTTCCCAAGGAGGCTGCTCCAATTTGCAGGTCCCGCAGGGAACCTGGCATTTTGCCATCTCCCCACTCCAAACTGGGGCTCAACTCGGACCTCCCCAGGCACACGGGCGCTGTGGGTATAGCAGCTACAGCCCTGGGAGATGCCGTCTGCCCCAGCACACGTCCTGCGCTGCCACCAGGAAAGAGGCTCTGGGGGGAAACCACGAGGGCCTGAGCAGCAGCGGCCACCTGCTCCCGAAGCCTCAGGCTGCAACACTCGCCCAGATCATCCAGCTCTTTATTCCCCTGCACTGCCCATGACTTCCCAGGAAACCCCATCATCACTAGCCATGGGGCCAGGATTGCTGCGAGCTGTCTCCAGTCCCTGCAAGGAGGAGTCTCCCATGACACTAGCCCCAGATTTTGGGTAGTGGGGGAGATGGAGGAAGGAGAGCCCGCACCCCACTCCGGCACATCCCGGGACTCACGACGGCCTTGCCACTAGAGCGGCTTCCTGGTGTACTGCCGGCGGTACTTGTCGTCCACCCGTGTCAGGTACCACGTGCCAGGGAAGAGGTCCGCGGCGGAGCCGTGGGGAGTGTGGTTGGCTGTGGGGAGAGCAGGGCGAGCTCAGCGCGCTGGTGGGCGCAGGGTGCCACCGGACCACCCAGTCCCAGTCACCATGTGGCCCCGCTCACCCAGATGGTGGGTCTCCTCCCGCCGCTTCATGATGTCGGCGAAGTCCTGTGGGGCGACGCGCTTGCGGGCGTCCAGACGGGCTGGCAGGTCAGCCAGGCTGGACACCAGCTGGTCCAGGGGCGACCCTGCCGAGGAAGCGCTAGTTGACACCGGCTGCCGGGGCGCCAGCACTGGGGCCGCGCGCTGTGGCCTTAGCCTGCACGGGGCTCACCTGGGGCCGCATCGGGCGAGACACGGAAGGAGAACATGCTGGCGGCCAGCCCTGAACCATAGGAGAAGGCCCCGATGCGGGAACCGGCCAGGTCCTGCGCCGAGGCCCTGCGGCAGTGGGGGCATGTCAGGGGCTGGGGCTCTGCCTCCACCTCAGTGGCCCCCTGGCACCCAGCCCTTCCCACGGCTCTTTCTCCATGGGCTGGGCCTGACAAGGGGGCTTTATCCTCCCCCAGCGCTGGCAGTCGCACTGGCCCCACGCCAGCCAACCGGCACAGAAACGCTGGCCCCCACCCAGGCAGGGAGGGTTCATGGGAAATGAAAGGGTGAGGTCCCTGCTTCAGGGGGGACTGTGGGCACTGGCAGCTGCTTCTGGTTGCCAGGACGGGGTCCTATGGGACTTGCCGCTCCTTCCAAACACAGCGCAGGCCCCCCAGCCCTCCAGGGACTCACTGTGCCAGCAGGGAGGCCAGGCAGCCGTACATGGACGGCGTGTACATGTTGCCATTGCGGGAGGACAGGAGCAGCGAGGGCTTGGTCTTCTGGTTGAAGATCTCCTGGCTGGCTGCCTGGAAGGCCTTCTCCACCTCCTTGCTGGTGTAGGTGTCCTCCAGCTTCACACCGCTGCCCAGAGAGAGGCCGGCTCAAAGCCCGCACCACCACAGGGCCTGGGCCAGGTGGCCACCCCACACACCCACCGGAAAGGCTGCAGCCCCTTGTAGCGGCCAGTGGCCGTGTCAGCGTCGGGGGCGGCAAGGAAGTCGTTCAGCAGCAGCCGCCCCACTGACTTCTGCACCAGCTTGCAGAAGGGCGTGTGGAAGATGACAAACTTGAAGTCGTCAAGGGTGAAGGGCCGGGGGGTGCCAGCTGGAAGGCAAGGTGTGGAGGGTGCCATGGGCTGGGCACGTGGTGACAAGCAGGGTGCGCGGGCAGCACCGCTTACCCTGCTGCCGCTGGCTCTCTGCCTTGCGGCGGTACACGGCGTAGCAGCGGTCCAGCGCCCGCAGGTAGCATTGGATGGACAGGGGCCCGTCCACCATCGGGTACTCGGAGGCCAGGTCAGGCTTGTAGAAGTCATAGGCGTGCTCCATGTGGGTGCCCCGCAGCCCTAGGGCACAGGCAGTGGCTGTGGGTTAGCCCGTGGGACTCTGCACAACCCATCGCACTCACCGTTGGGGCTGTGACACCCACCTCTCTCCAGTGCGAGGGGCGCGTTGGGTCCCACCAGCATGGCGATGGCACCGGCGCCCCCTGTGGGGCGTGCGTTCCCTGTGGCGTACACAGCAATGTCCCCGCACACCACCACAGCGTAGCGGCCTAGGAGAGGGCAGCAGGGCCATCAGTGCGCATGTGCAGCTCCCACACAACCCCTCCTCACCCTCAACTTTGGGCTGCCGTGGCTGCCAGCAGGGGCAAGACCTGGGGACTGCTGAGCGTGATAGAGAGCCTGGAGGGGCTTGGGGCTTTGCAGGAGCATCGTGGGGTTTCAGGCAACTCGAACATCCCGTGGCACTTGTGCCACTCCCAAGGTCAGCAACCCACCATCCCAGGCGCTGGACTCAACCCAGTCGGCGGCATTGAAGAGTGAGGCCGTGCCACCGTAGCAGGCATTGGTGGTGTCGATGCCCTCCACGTCAGTGTTGCCCGACTCGCGGAAGAGCTCCATGAGGACAGTCTTGACGGCCTTGGACTTGTCAACGACGGTCTCGGTGCCCACCTCGAGGCGTCCGATGGCATCCCAGGAGAGGCGGGCACGCTCCACCAGCCGCTGCACCACGGTCAGGCACAGCGAGTTGATGTCCTCGTGGGCGGCACAGAAGCCCATCTGCTGCTGGCCCAGGCCCCGCGTGTACTTGCCGGCCTCCACGCCATCGAAGCGCTCCAGCTCTGCCTGCTCCACATACTGCGCGGGGAAGTACACCTCCAGCGCCAGCACACCCACGTCCTTGGGCCAGGAACTGGAGCCGGCCGCCCCGGAGTGGCTGCGGGACAGAGGGAAGGGGGACTGGCGCCTTGTCGTGGGGACAGGGCTGTCTCGGGAAGGAGAATGTCGTGCTTCCCTTGGGCTGCCCAAAGCCCGTCTCCCCGCCTCCCCACTCACCGTGCCCGCTGTGTGGCTGCAACACACGGGGCTGCCTGCTCTGGACCGCGCCGGGCCCCCAAGCAGCGCGCCGCGCGGCCCACTAAGCGCAGCATCTTCACCCCGGACAGACAGACCGACTGAGCAGCCCCGCATGGTGCATTTATAACCTTCCTCCTGGCCCTTATCAGCACACTGGGCCCTGCGCCCAGCCCCGGTGCTCAAAGGTCGCTGATCACCAGCCAACACGACAGGGACGGTATGAGACCACAGTGCTGGGGGGCTCACAAGGAGTCCCCGTCCTGCACCCCTGCACCTGAGACCAGCATCATGGCTGCCGGCTTTCCGTGTTGGCTGGGATGGTCCTGGGGCATCCTGTGCTGCTCCAGGATGTGGACTCTCTCATCATGTGTGGTGGCTTTAGGGGGAAAACCACGGGTCAAGCCCGAGGCACAGTTACCCTCACCAGAGTCGAGCAAACAGCCACGTGGTGCCTGTGACAACACTGCCAGTGACACAAGAAGGGACCTTTGGTCCTGCTGCTGCTGTCAACTTCTGCTGCAGCCCCTTGGGCACGTGCAGAGAGAGGGGCAGCTGCACCTGGGGCCACTGTCCCCCACGCCTTCACCCCACAGATACCTGCTGTCCCAAGTGTGCCTGCCCCCAGGGCTGCTGAGCCCCACACCTGCATGAGCCGTTGGGCCGGTCACGGAGCGCTGCACCAGCACAAGGCTCTGGTTTGCAAGAACAAAACCAGAAGTCCATGTTTTCTTTTTTTTTTTTTTTAATAGATGCATTTTAAAAAGTGGGAGAAGTCCAGTGGGGGTTTGGGGAGGCAGTGGGATGCCTGGCAGGTACTCAGAGCGAGGGAACCACCTTGCAGAGGAAAAAGTGCCGCTGGGCACAGTCAGTGCCAGTCCAGTGGGTGAAGCCTGCGGGGAGACAGGAGGCAACATGAGCGGGGCCGGGAGCTGGTGGCCGCAGGGTGCTGGGGGACGCACTCACCACCCACGTTGGGCAGCGCAGCACAGGTGCCGCTGCCAGCGCCGCGTCTGGGGATCCCGCTGGCCCCACTGTACTCGACCCCGTTGACCCAGCGCCAGCCTTGACCCTACACGGAGTTGGGGTCAGTGCGGTGGCCACATCACCCGCTCCCACTCGCAGCCACTTCCCGCACTACCTGGTGCCCGAGGCGGAGGCCGATCCACACAGGCTGGGTGCGCTGGTAATAGGAGAGCACCTTCCTCATGGTGGTCGCCTCACGGAGCTCCTGCACCCAGGCGAGGTGGGCGCCGGGGTGGCTGGCCTGGCACTGTGCCTGCAGGGACACATGGGTGTCGTGCCCCAGGGCCGGCACCGCGACCTGCTGGTGGGCAGGGGCCTCCCCTGCCCCTTACCTCTGCCTCGTCCCAGCTGCGCAGCTGTGTGAAGTGCTTGAAGCAGCTGAGCTTGTAGTAGGACCAGCCCGAGGGACAGCGGAGCAGGGTGCGGGTGTCTGTGCAGAGCGGTGGGCTTCAGCTGGGGCCCGCAGTGCCCTGCCCTGCACGACCGGTGTGGGGGTGGCCCCTTGGCGGCTAGGGGCACTGAGACTCACCAGAGCCCTGCAGCAGCCCTGCACAGCCAAGCAGCAGGAGGGCGAGTCTGGCTGCTGCCACCATCCTCTTCTCCGGCATCCCTGCGAAAGGCTGTGCAGGGTCAGGGCAGCGCAATGGAGCACGGAGATGCTTCCATGGCCCGAGGATGCCGACCCACCCACACCCCAGGGCTCTGTGCCAGCCCAGCCTGTGGGCACAGCAGGGGGTCCCCCATCCCACCGCTGTGCTCAGCAGGGATGGCTGAGCATGGGCTCAGGCGTCGGTAGTAGCAGCCAGGGCCACCAGGGCCAGGAGTTCAGGACAGTGTTCCCGCCCTCCTGCTCCCGGCGGTCACATCAGCGCAGCTCCCCTTCATCCCGGCTAATCCCCGGGGCTCTGGGCCCGCTTGCCAGCTCAGCTCATCTTCCCCTCGACGAGGCATCGACAAAAGTCCGTGCAGTGCCCAAAATTGCACTGCTGCAGCCTCCCCAGCCCAGCCCAGGCAATGGCCGCTGGGCCCAGGAGCCGCTAAGGGGCTCAGGCCAACGCTGCTCCCACAGGTGGCCCAGGCGCCGTGAGAGCCGCCAGCCCCTCTCACCTGCCGCAGGGAGACGGGGAGGAATAACGGCTTCACCTGCTCTGCGATCCCGCGAGCAGCTCCCCTATATAGCCCTGCAGCAAGCAGAATCACTGTTTGCTGAGCCCAGGTGATTCCCATCATAAAAATCTTATTGCGAACTCTGCCCCTTATCCCTGGAAAGCAACGTAGATCTTGATCGCTCTGTTTGCACTTGACGTTCCTCTAACAAAGGCAGGAAGAGCACCTCCTAGTTGGTCAATAACCGCCCCCCACCCCCATAATTAGCATCCGCAGTGAAAGCCAATACTGGGATGGCTTTCCATAGGGAACGCTATTGGAGCCCACCGGTGGCAGAGGGGCCCTGGGCCTGGTCGGGGACAAGCAGTCCTACAAGAGCTGCCGCGAGCAGGCAGTGTTTGGGAAGGTCGATGCCGGGTGGCCGTCCCTCAGCATCCCCGCAGCTGGTAGCAGCAGATGCCCCGGCCGCCCCACGCAGTGCGTCAGCCCGTGACGCCCTTGTTTGATCCGCCTCCTGTTTGATCCGCCTCCGCTGCCGCCAGGGACGGGGGAACAGCCGGGCACCGGGGGCCCTGAGGCACTATCAGATGGCAGGGGGGTGCCTGGCCCCACGGCCCTGCTGCTGACGTGGTGCTTCATTTGCCCGCGCCGCAGCCCCCAGGGAGAGGCAGGGCCACCGGCAGCAGCCCCTTGCCCTTCTCTTGGCCACTCCCCACACAGCCGGCGGTGCAGCTCCCCTGCCCCACCGCTCCAACCCTCCTGCTCCCAAGCATTGCTTCGGTCACCTGGAGGAGCCGCCACCAACATCCCGCTTCCCTCCACACAGCCCTCGCTCCTGCCTTCTGCACGGAGCGGGTTCTGCAGCCCCAAGGGCCATTCCTGCAACTTTGGGCCCTCCTCTCCACATCTTTTCGAGGCTCCAGGACGGGGCTTCAAGGCAGCAGCTGCTGGCCCTGCTGCCTACCCCGTGCGGCCCAGACTGGCTCGGCCAGGGCTGTGCAGGCTCTGTGCCAGCGCACATGGTAGCTGCACTGGTACCAGGAGGAGACAAGTGTCGCAGGCAGTGCAAGCAGACGAGTGCCTGCGCTGCTCCCAGTACAACTCCAGAGACCCTCATCCCCGCAAGGACAGCACGAGCAGCCTGAGAAGGAAGACTTGTAGCTGACCCAAGCTGCTACTTTTCGTTACAGAGCTTAATGCAAGCGCTCTGCTCTCCAGAGATCTCACGCAGCCCCTTTTTGGCAGCACTTCCCAAAGCAACACCCACCCAGCGCCGCTGCAGCCCCGGGATATGGTTGTGCTGAGGCCTGTGTGGGCAGGTCTGCGGCTGCTCCTGGGAAAGGAGCACAGGGCTGGTCTCCTTCGCTCATGTGGCCGCGGTACCACTGCCAGCCCGCAGAGCTGGCCAAGCTCTCAGGGGATAGACGAAGGTGAAGCCCCCTTTCCAAGCCAGGTACCTGCCTGGTAGTTTCTGGAGGAAACCAACCTGCACAGCAGACCAGTCCCTTGATGGACATGGCTCAAACCTCAAGCCCCGCTTCACCTAAAAGCATGAAAGTGCTCCTCACGGAGGTAGCACTGGTATCACCGACAGGGGAAGGCGTCCAGCGGCCATCCTTGAGGAGCAGCTCCAGGTTTCACCTCAAGCGCTGGGAACCTCAGCGCAGCCGTGCCAGCGAGGCGGCGCTGCCCTGAACTCCCTTAAACTTTGGCACAGATGCACGACCTGTGGGAGAGTGTGCCCGAAAGCCTCCAGCAGGTATTTACTCGCTGAGCTGGCTCTACCAGAAGATAAGGGAGCTGCTGTTAGAACATTCACTGCCCCCCATGCCTCTCAGTAGCTCCTGGCCCCGGCACGAGGTGCAGCTTGGCTACCACCTTCAGCAGGGCTGCAGCAAGGGTGGAAAACCTGCCAGGTGAGTGCCTGCTGGGCCCAAGGTCGCGGTGATGGCTCCCTGCTCAAAACCAGAGGAATGAAGTCCCCGCTTTTGCTCTCTGTTTTTTTCAGGTCCATGTTCCAACACGGGTGAGCTAGGCCTCCCTGCTGTATGCCTCTGTGCCTTGCCTTGACATCCAAGCTGGACACACAGCTCCACAGATGAGCGCAGGGAGGGCTCCACCAGCCCCTGCCCGCGCCCCTGCCCACGGCCTTCCCAAAAGCCACACGCCAGCTCCCAGGCAAGCAAAGCTCTTGCTCAGATACCTCATGCAGGCCCTATGCCCGTCCCCGGTCCCTTCCAGCACACTGCTGGTTTCTCTCTACAGCTCTCCAGGACCCTTCCCTCATGCTTGAGTTAGGAGGCTGCCAGCTCCGAGGCACAACTCCTTTGGGAAGATCAAAAGAGAAGGGCCACGGGCTGGACGGGGGCTCCCTCGATGCCCCAAGGTTTCCCCTGACCAAATTGTAGCAGCACTGATGGGTTCTCCCTGGGCAGCGGCTCTCCACCAGTGAGCTCTTCAACTTCCTGCAGCCGCGCCAGGAGAGCCAGGGAGGAAAAAAAAAAAAAAAAGGAGCAGCACAAAGACGCTGGACACATACTCTTTATTCGGGGGATAAAAATTGCTTATACATTTTGCAGCAACTATTTTCATAAAAGACTTTTATAAAAATGTAAAAATAAGCAAATATTTTCCATTATTAATATAGGAAAATGCTGCTGTGTGAATGGTTACTCTATGACTTACGAGATAAAATACCACCTTAGGGAGATATTATCTTTACAAGTAGTTAAAAAAATAATAAGGCAGAGGGCCATCATATTAACACACACCAGGCACGAAACTGGCTTCATTCCTCAGAGGGCACACATCCTGCAGATGGTAGCCACACATACAAAAAGGCACTTGATTATTTGGGGCTAACACGTAAAAGCCCTTGGTTTCTTTAGCAACTGGTTTAGCAACACTTGATTATTTGCAGTGAAACGTGTACCTGGACAGACCTCCTGGAGCAGCAGGGCTCCTGCCTGGAAATCTGAGTGAGCTGCATCTAAGCTTCACAGTTCACACTGTGGCCAGTGCGACGGGGAATGCTGTGTGCGTCGTAAAAAGCAGTAACTTCAGAATAAAAACTTCAGCCCAAAAACATGGCCCCGGGAACTGGCTCCCCCTGAGGCCCTGCCTTCATGTACCATTGAGTCAAATCAGGAAAGAAATAATAAAAGGAAAAAAAAAAAAAA
>VWPW01004906.1:0-23934 GCA_013389825.1 Crypturellus undulatus | reverse complement strand
ATTATTATTATTATTATTATTTCCTGTGCAACAGACAGGCTGCTTGTTCATTTAGGTACAACAGAGTTTAAAACCAAACGAGGTGTTGAAAGGAGTGGACTGAAAAAGTGCGGCTTTCATCTGGAGGATGCAGCGTGGCTTTGATAGGACTCAGAAAAGCTCCTCTTTCAGGGGATAATAATTATTTTTCCGCTTTGAGAAGTCCGGTTGGTTCCATCTTCACAGGCTCGCGTTCCTCCCCTCCCTCCTCAGATTTCTACTTCAAAAAAAGGAAAAGAAAAGAGAAAAAAGGAGGGGGGGGGGTGGGAAAAGGGGGGGAAGTTCCAAATAGCATCATTTTGTTGATCAAAACGGTGCTAAACAGCGGCGCAGATGAAGACATCAGACTGGGGCTGTTCATTAGCAGCGGGCGCAGCCGGGTGCGCTTGGGCGGCCGCGCTCTGCCCTGAGGCTCCCTGCTCCATCCGGCCCCTTCCCGGCGCTGCCCGCTCCGGCACCCACCGGATCCGCCTTCCCGTGCCCAACGGGACGAGGCGCTCCGTGCCCGCGTGCAGGGACAGCCGCATAATCCAGCTCTGGGCACAGCTGTTTACAGAAGAACACGGTTCCCTTTCATCCGCCCGAGGAAATCTCTTCCCGACACTCGTGAGCCTGATTGCAGCCACTTTGAGCTGCAGAAGCATCGCCATTTGGAGGGGAAGGCGTTAGCAACCAGAAGATACTCATAACATTTAAGACGAGGCGCGTTTCATTATGCTCTTCCCCTCCCACCGCAGGCTGCGCGTCTCTCAGCAGCTTGGGGAAAGAAAAAGGAAAAAAAGGGACATTTCTGCGCTGGAGCTGCGTCCCTCGGAGCCCCCTGCCCGGCTCGCATCCTGCCTCCCGCGGCACCGGCTCCCTTGGGGACCAGAGTTTGTCCCACCACGGGATGCTCAGCTTGTGCCTGGCATCGCCGCACATGTGCCGGGAAAAATCACCTGCCGCCGGGAGAGCTGGGCGGCACAACGCGCCGCGCGCCGGCATTAATGAACCCGGCTCTCCTCCGAGAGGGAGTTAATGCAATAACAACGTTGTACTCGGCAAACAAATGCCCGAGACCATTTTTTTTAAGCGCCAGACAGTAAACAGGGCCTAAAATATCCTCATGGATTACAAGAGCCTAAAATCCTCTGCTGAGAAATTAATTTAATAGCAGTAAATACTGGAACAGGTTCCCCCGTGCGAGGCGACGTGCGGCTAAAAGCTCCGTTGCAGCGGCTGACGGGCGCTCGCACGGGGACACGGATGCGTGTCACTGCGTAACGCGCCCTCCGCCGCGCGGCGACGCCGGGACCGGCCCGTCTGGGAAATTCCCAGGAAATTCCGTGCACCCCAGCGGGATGGCGATGCCGGGTTTGCAGCCGGTTGCGCTGGGATCTCGCCCTTCCATTCCTCAGGCTTACGAAGGCGCTGGAAGCTCGGCCTCTCTGCCTGGAAAAAAGGCGGTGTTGCCTTTCGGAGGCAGCTTTAATCTGCCGTGGAGAAAGGGGAACGCGGTGCCAGGATTGTTAATTTCCATTGATTTTCCGATAGGGTCTCATATCCTGAGGGGGCTCCGTATCGGAGAGGCGACATCTGCCGCGGTGGGCGCCGGGCGCCCGCGTCCCCCCGCCGTAATTGGATGCGAGGAGGATGCGGGATGCCGCGCGGCCCCGGGGAGGAAGCGCTTTGAAAGGAATTATGGAAATGGCAGCAGCCTTCTCCCGCATCTGCTCGCTGCTGTTCCGGCCAAAATTAATAGGTCTGAGGGAAGATCTGATCGTAATGACAATCTGGGCTCCGCAGCGGGAGACTTCATAAAGGAGCTGAACTGCGCCTCGTTGAAAACACTTCAAGTAATTAGTTACAGGGCCACTCACTTTCTTCCCTTTCTCACAATCGTAATGGTTATTAATGTTTACAAATTAGGGCAGCTCTGCGCACGGGAAGGGCCGGCTGCAGCGGCCGCCGCGTTCCTGGTCCACGGATTGTCCTGGGCAGCTCGAGGAGACGCTGGAAACGGTCCCTGCGAGCGGCGCTGGGCCCCGGCTCTCGCAGATACCCATCAGTCTACAATTATAGATCTAATTATTCGGGTTTGAAGAGGAAACGGGACGCCTCGAGCCTCGGCGTCCTCAAGCGGCACCGCGGGAGGGGACGCGCCGGCCGCCCCGTCACCCTCGTGCACGACCTGCCTTGGAGCGGCGACCGCTCGTACACGTGCGGAGGCAGCGCGAGTCGGCCCCAATTCGGGGAAAGAAGAAAAAAAAAAAGGATAATTAAAATATAAATAGATGTGTTTGTTTCAAAGATTTGTGGCAAGCGCTTGAGTCAGCCTGCAGATTAATCAGGGAAGTATAATTATGTCTTTGCACAAAAACAACAAAACCAGAAAGGCGGCTGCTCCGCACCTCGCGGGTGCGCAGGATGGGGCTGGTGTTGGGGCACCGGCCGAACGCGGAGCGGGGACCAGCGCGGAGCTGCCGCTGGAGCCTGGCCCTGGCCCTATGGAGTGACGTCCCAACCATTCCCGCTGGAGCCGAGNTATGTCTTTGCACAAAAACAACAAAACCAAAAAGGCGGCTGCTCCGCACCTCGCGGGTGCGCAGGAAGGGGCTGGTGTTGGGGCACCGGCTGAACGCGGAGCAGGGACCAGCGCGGAGCTGCCGCTGGGAGCCTGGCCCTGGCCCTGTGGAGTGACGTCCCAACCATTCCCGCCGGAGCCGAGGGAAGCGGCTTCCCGATGCTCCGTGCAAGGACACGGGGCTCAGCGCTGAACCCGGCGCACGTTGTGCCTGCGCTTAAGTCATTGCCGTAATGCACAAGGACTTTTCTTTTTTTTTTTAATTAATCTCTTTACATTCCCACAAGAAACATCCTTTTAGCCTTGTGTGCCTGACACCGTTTTATTTCAGAGTTTGCTTAAAATAGTCCGCGCGCGTCCCCGCAAAGGAAATATTTTAGCTGAAGCGAGTGGAACTGCCTAATGTCAGAGCAGCTCATCACTTCCCATTACAAAGCCATTTGCAACCACTTAGGGCATTGGCAAACCAACCGGCCGGGCTGAAACGTTACACAGGAGGGCTAAGTTCAGCTCGGGAAAGCACTTTACAGCCAGAAAGCGCCAGATTTTGCAACACTTGCATTGCACGCGGCTCCGGGTGCGTGTTTATAGCACCAGGCACGTATTTAAAGGCTGTTTTCCTGCGGGTAAGCTCTGAAAGTTGCCGCGGCAGCGCGCGGAGGGTTGCAAGTCGCTCCCTGGGTCCCGCCCCGCTCCGAGGCCTGTCCCGGAGCGACCTGGCCGCGCTCCGACTGATGCCGGCTCCGTGGGAAGGGAGTGGGCGCTCTCATCCGCGGGGACGGCTCCCCGCATAGGCAGAGCTGTGACCCTGCGCTTCCCTTCGGCGTTATCCATCACGCGTTCCCTCCCCTCCCGCCGGTAATCAAGCCGAAGCGGGAGGCAGGAGCACCAGATTTATGCTGTGGTCTCAGGGTCAAGCACGGCGCTGCCAGCGGGAATTCCCACCCCGAACATTCCGGCAGAGGTACTGGGTGCAGCAAGAATGGCCCCTGCATCCTCCCTGCACCCAGGGCACGTTTTCATTATTTCCCTGCAACCTTCATGGTTTCCATCCGACTCCCTCGTGCAACGTTCCCTGAGCAAGACCTACATCCCCCCCTTTCCAAAATTCAGGAGACGAGGAAAGAGAAGGCACAAAAACAGCAGAGTTTTGCACAGCAGTCCAAAGGAACAAGCCACCGCTGCCCACGGAGCTGAGCCCGAGCGCCTTAAGTACAGCACATCAAGTGTTTTATTTGGTGTATCTGGAGAGAGGACGAGCAAAATAAGCGAGTTCAGGGATAAGGCCAAGATTCCTGCGGATTCAGAGAGCTGAAGCTATCAACACGAGAGCTCAGAGCGATTTTCATGAATCAGATCAGCGATGTCACATCCTCGCCGCTCGGTTGGGGAGGGAAGGCGAGAGGACGGGGGAAGCTGCTCCATTTTCTCCCTTTCTTACCCGAATCTTGGCCTCCCTGGGCTCCCGAGCGGTCCTGGTGCCGCTCACCAGTGCGATCCCCCTCGGCACTGCGGCTGCGCCGGTAGCTCCGGCGCTGTGTGGTCTGCCTTGGCGGCGCACAAGGGTCTGGCGAAGCAAAGTGGGAAGCAACAACCCTCCTTCAACCACCTCAAGTGCCAAAAGGCTGTGGCAGGCGGGCACGGGGCGGCCACAGGGGAAGAGACAGCTCAGAGCCGCCGCGGAGCGCGTTAAAGAATGGCATTATGGAGTGGAGCAGACAGGACATGTACATAATGCGCCGGCAGCGTTTGCGCCTTCTGCAAACAGCTCATAGATCACCGGGACACGGGCTCCGAGCTGGAGCAGCGGAGGAGAGGGGCGCGCGATAGCATCGTGCGACGCGCCCGGCGTGGAGCCGTCGGAGCAGCGGGACCGAGCCCGGAGCCGAGCGCAGCTGCGGGCTCAGCGGGGCGCATGGAGCGGCGCGGAGCATCCCGCGCGCTCGGAGCATCCTGTGCTACCAAGGAAAGCGGCGAGGACGGCGCGCGGGCAGAGCCCGGCGCTGTTTGATATGCGCCGCGGCAGCCTCGCTGACCCCGCGCAACGAGCGGGGCCGCGCAGTTAAGCATTAATCTGCCGCAGGATGACCTTCAGCCGCCGAAGAAGAGATGTTTTTAAAAACTCGTCAGTGCGAGGAAGGTTCATTTGCTTTCTCATTTAGCATATTAAAAGGGTATTATTGCTACAAACAAGAAATCCAAACGAGCCCCCAGTCGAAGCGCAGGGTAACACTTTAGATTAAAGGTGCAGGGTAACGATTAACGCGCGGTCCATAAACCGTTTATCGCTCGCAAACAAGGCAAGACGCGTTTGCTCTTATGAGGAGCAGCAGAAGCCCACGATGGAGCTGCCCTGAGACGAAGGAGCAGTGCGAGGAGGAGGGACGGCCGGGGCGTGTGGAGCCGGCGGCGCAAACCAGGAGCGATAAACGGGCCCGAGGCGCCGCCGGGGCCGTCCCCGCACCGTGGCCGGCACTGCCGCTCCGCTCTGCCCCTGCCGCTTCCAGCGCTCCCCTCGGATCTGCAGAACGCGCCCTGCCAGCAGAGCCGCGTTTGCAACGCTCAGATCTCACCTTCGCAATAGATTTGTCAGCCGCGCTCCGGCTATGACAGCTCCCGTCTCCGGCTCCCCGCGCACCGCAAAGCACAAAAACAGCTGAGGGCAAAAACTCGCAAGTCAACGGAAAGCTGCGAGTCCTTCCCCCGCGCTATTTTTGCATCAGAGAAGGGGAAAGAGGGGACGGGAAAGGTCTCGCTCGCGCGATGCAGCGGGGAAATGAGATTGTTATTATTTGTGGGGTTAGACGGGTGCTCTCCGCCCTCGCGGCCCCTCCGAGCGCCCCTGATTAGCGGCTGCCGCACGGGAGCGCGAGGGCCTCGCGGCGCCGTCCCCGCCAAGCGGGGCGGCCTCGTGCTGCCGCCCTCCTTCCCCTTCCCTATCGCTCCGCAGAGGCATCACGGGAGGCGCAGCCTTGGAAGGCTCCTCTGACGGAGAAATCAGTCACTTTAATTACCGCCCTGCGCTGTATTTATCTCAATGAAAGGTCCCCTGCTCCT
The DNA here is from genome assembly GCA_013389825.1 of Crypturellus undulatus. Classification (NCBI taxonomy): domain Eukaryota; kingdom Metazoa; phylum Chordata; class Aves; order Tinamiformes; family Tinamidae; genus Crypturellus; species Crypturellus undulatus. The sequence goes on along the minus strand of VWPW01004906.1, from coordinate 18,275 downwards.
CTGTCACTGACTGGCAGGGTTAGCAGAAAGAGCCCGGGATGATCTATGCGGTTATTTATTTATTTCAGCGGCAGCACCGCGGGGAGCAGAGCCTCCCCCTGCGGCTCGTCCATGGCCCGGGCACTTCCAACCCTGCTCAGTCCCGACGCGCGGAGGCTGCCGGGAGCAGAGCCGAAGCAGAGAGGCCTCTGCCTTCTGCTTTCCCGCCCGCTGCCGCTCTGCGCGACCTTGAGCGGGTCCCTGCGCCTCGGCACCCCCGGCGCAAGGATGAAACACCCGTCGCACGCATCGTTTGGGCACCGCTTTGCGCCCGCCGGCGGTCACCGCGGAGCACGGAGCACTCACCGGTGCTGACCGCTCCTGACCACGACGAGGAGGAGGAGGAGGAGGAGGAAGCAGGGCCCTCACCTGCCTCTTGAGGCCCCTGCTCGTCACCTGCCCCCGCCGTCACGAGCGGCACCTGGGCAGCCCTCGCGGCCCCTGTCTGCATCCTGCCCCGTCCCCATCCGCGCCGCCCGGCCCCGGCACGCGCCGCCCTCGGGCTCGAGGAAACCCGAAAGGAAATTACGCTCTGCTACAAAGATACCTTTTTTTCCCTTATTATTATTGCATCCCAGTGTTACTAATACCTGATTTGATTCCATTTGTTCCGTTTTACAGCTTGTCTCCTGCAATTGCCTGGCTTTAGCAACAGTTTTATCTGCGCGCGCGAGGCAGATTAAAAGTAAATTTTGTATCGCACCTGGTATTTTAAGGAAATTTGAGAGTTTCCTGATGAGGTGCCTTCCACGGGAGGGCCTTGTTCAGGCAGATAATTGCAACCTCAATCCTTCATCCTCCTCTTTTGTTCTTTTCCCCCCTGGCAGAGCTACAATCCTGCGCGCGAACATCGGCGCACAAAACCCCTCGAAAATAACTCTCCAGAAGAAATCTAATTTACTTTTTAATCTGGTTCGGAAATTTGGCAGCCAAATTTCCCCGGACAAGCGCGACCGTTTATTAGTACTTATCATGCAGGCTGGATTTCCGCTCCGAGCGGGATAATGCGGCAGGCCGGTGGCGGGGAGCCCGGCACGCGCGCGCGCATGTGAAGAAATGAAGACGGAATTCTTTTGATACATTATTTATTTGATACAATCTTCCCCCTGATAAGATCAGTAAGCAGAGGACAAAGCTGCGACCTTACCCACTTGAGCTGCTTATATAACGAAATACCCAGCACATATATATTCACCGCATTTATTTTGTTCGGTAGGTTCTTGATGGAGTTTTTATGGAGAGATAAATTGTTATATTCATACACACAAACACACACACGTACATACCTGTAAATATACATGCATGCATGTGCATAACTGTGCTTGCTGCCAGGCTGAGATTCCCTGCGCCCGGGTCTCCAGCGTTCCGGAATTCCGTGCATTCTCCGGCCAAGAGCTCCACGCGGATGCTGAAGTTTATGTGCAGAAGTTCTGTGCCTGTCTCCTCCTCTGCAGAACGATGCCTCCTGTGGGAAGTGTAAATATAGAAAAATGACAACACGGGCATTAATGCTCGTTAGAATGTCATCATTATGTTCTGCAAAGTGCCTGCCGAAGGGATCCCTGAAGGACACTTAGAGATGGAGCAGCTGCTCCAGATTTGTTCCAGCTCACATCTCGGGGAAAATGACATTGAGACAAACGCGGCCTCCCCGGGCGGACGCGGCGCGCGGGCGCCGATCCCGACGCAGCACCCGGGCTGCTCCGGCATCCGGACACCCGTTGGGCGTCCCAAAGGGGACACAGGCTGCAATCTGCTGCTGTGAGGCTCCTCTTCACATTCATGATCTCCGGCCACGAGCGCCTCTGCTCTGGGGGAACAACCTGCCGGTGCGGAGCTCGGCGGTGGCTGCCGCAAAGCCCCGTGCTGTATTTTTCACCCCCCTTTTCAAGATTTTGAGAGTCCGGCCACAAAGGCTGCACTCTCATACATATGGAAACGTGACGAGACAGCCGAGCCCTTGGGGATTTCGTACTCTTTGCAGCAGCAACAACAAAAAAGTGTTCTGGAGAAGGATACAGACGTGATAGCACTGAAGATACCCAAGGAGACTGTTGTGTGGCGTGGAGCAGCACGGTCCCGGCGTCTGCAGCGGAGCAGGCGGGTCCACGCGGCCCCAGCTCTGCAACGGCAGCACGGGGAGGAGCGAGCCCCGAACCTCGACGGGTATCTGCATCTCACCTGCCTCTGTGCATGGGAGAAGGGAGCTGAGCAGAGCTCGGGCGGGAGAGCCGCCTCCTCCCGCTGCTGCTGCTGCTGCCGCCGCCGCCGCCGCGCGCGTTCACGCAGGAAGCCTTGGGAGAACCGCGCAAACAGCCTCGAGGGCTCTCGCTGCAGAGGAGAGGGGTTAAGAACCGTGATTGACCACAAGAGGATCCGCACGCTTTATTACCTAGGGACCTTGCCCGCTTTCCCTGTATCATCGCCCAGTAAATAAAGACGGAGAAGTATTGTCTTCAGTTCTCCATCTCCTAGGAGCCCGTATCATGTCAAGTACCCGAGTCACAAAGCAGAGTTTTTCTATTCACAAGTGACAAATACATCATTTTTCTCGAGCGCTCGCATGGAAGCGCCGGGGCGGAGGGTCTCGCAGCAGCGTCTCGGCAGCGCGGAGGCACCAGGACACAGTCACCGGGACGCGGGGACGAGGGAAGGAGCAGGCGAGCGCGCAGCACGCGAGGGCACTGCTAGGACCAGGTTCTTGCTCCGCGCTGCTGCTGCGATGGTGCTTCACCCTGACGTTGAGAGAGAATGAACCATATCTGCAGAAACGAGCAGTGGAAGGCAGCAGTGCTCCCCAATGCTCCTTGTTTTGGGAGGGGGAAATATGTGGTCCTGATCCAAGCGGGGGAATTACCACCTCGTTCTGACTTCCTCATCCCTGCAAAGGGAGCAGTCTCTTTGTTGAGACTCCTTCAAAATCGCTGCACGGACTTTCTGGACATAGATTGAGCAGCCACGGTGTTTCCTGCCACAGGTGGCTGCCTCTCAGTAACAGGTTCCTTGCAGTTCTCGAGCAGTTGTGTCTCATTTTCAAGTTTTAATTGCAGAATAGCAACACGTTTGGGCACGGGACGGCTGCACTGAGATTGCAGAGCGCTCGGAGAAGCCCCTGGGTGCGCGGTGAGCTCGGCAGTTCACGCTGTTGTAGCTGTAATTGAAACCTGGGAACCGCCTTCACGATCCTGTAACACGGCGCCCAGGTCTGGCACCGTGTCCCCTGCGGGACCTTCTGCTGGCAGGCACTGCCACCCACTCTGCGTGCCAGGACAGAGCTACGTGCGCGTCCGCCTGCCCGAGGACGCAGGTAAATACCCCACGTCCCCATGTGCGTGTCACAAGCCTCAGCCCGATTTATTGTCGTTTATTGCCAGGCTTCGCAGAAGTGCCTGCGGCCCCGAGCACAGACCCTGCAGAGCGCAGAGCCCGTGTCACCGCGGTGGGGACGGGGGGATCGCCGAGCGCCCGGGAGCGCGGTGCCGGAGATGGCCGATGTCCTGCCGGGGCCTCCCGCTGCCTCTCCCGCTCTACCTGGGCTCATTCGTGTCCCCGAGCTGGCAATGTGTGATCGACAGGGCAGTCAGCGCGTGAGCGACAGGCACTTGTCACTGAAGAGCTCGGCGCAGAATAGGAATGCAGCAAGTGCCAGGCTGGATCGGGCCGGGGTCCGGCTAGTGCAGGGCGATGGGGACGGGCCGCAGCAGCGCGCTCGCTCCTGCTGCGGGGTTCAATCCCTTATTCTCTGCTTGGACCGAGGCCCAAACATTCCTTCGTGCAGAAGGGACAGGCCAAGCTGGCACCAAGCCGTCCCGGGGCGGCGAGGCCGGCGGGAGTGGGACGCGCTGGGGCTGCCCCTGCCCGTTCCGCCTCTTCCCACACCTGCGGGACGGGAGACTGGAACAGCTGCAGGGAGGAAAAACATTCCAAAAACCAGTGAAAGGCCCCGGCCCCGCACAAGCCGCTGCTTGCTCTCTCCCCAGCTTTGATGCTACCGAGATGAAAAGGACACGGAGCAGTTTGTTTTGACAACAGCAGTGATCATAAATGAAAGGTAGGGTGTTCGACGAGACACGGCGCTCACCACAGGCAGGCGGAGACGACGTGAACGGAGCGAGAGCACGGGCTGCCTCCCCGCTCTCCTGTGCTATGTACTGGGCTAAGTGTCCCGCGCTATGTACTGGGCTATGTGTCCCGTGCTATGTGTTGGGCTATATGTCCCGTGCTACATGGTTAAAACAGCGCGGGCAGCAGCACTGAGAGCTGCTGACAGCCCCGAGGGCCCCGTCGCGGAACTGGTACCATGCACGAAACACCCTCGCGCATCCTCACTTAACACCTACCTTTGCGGAGATGCAAGAACACTCCGTGCAAATAGCTAATTGGATAGAGACCGGCCTCGTTTGGGGTTTGGTTAATGACTAGGAACCGGCTCAAGCTAAACGAACTGCAACAAGAGCGGCGTTTAATGACCGAGCCCGCTCCTTTCAGCCCGCGCCCTCGCGTCACGCTGCCTCTCGGCCTCCCCGCGAGCCCGCAGACCCTCCGTGTCGGCGCTGTGGAATACCGGGGTCTGCAGGCAGGGAATCATCGTCCTTTAACAGCTCCCTGCGTTTGTGCTGCTGGAAGGTGGCATAGCATGTCTATTTTTAAGCAAACGCTATTCACTCCAACGAGGGCAGGGCTAATCTCGATGCGCCTGCAGCTGCAGGCTGTGTTTTTCACCGCCGGTTTTGGAAATCAGACCTCCGTCAAGCGGGAGCTGCTGAGAACCTTCCACAGCGTTTGACGGCGCTGGGAAACCCGGATTTATGTGCGAGCTCTCTGCAAACAGCCGGGCGCGCGTTTATGTGCAGGAATAAGCTGGGTTGCCGCGTGCATGTGCCACCGCGGCCGAGGAAGCCCAAGCGCAGCTAAACGCAGCTCCGTTCGCTGCTTCTTAGCCCTTCCCGGCAGGGCCCAGACCACAGGACACGTCAGCGCCGCCACAGAGCTCCTGCCCCCCGCAGCCTTCCTTCCTTCCTCCTAAATGCCCAAGAAGCTCCCCGTTTTGTTAAGCCTTCCCGAACACTTTGCACCTCCCTCCCCTCCCCTTCCGCGGTTGCGCTCCTGAAAGACAATAAATATTTCACTTTCAAACCCAGATTCGTTAAAAGCAGCCCGGGAGGCAGCAATAACAAGGCATCGCTTTCCAGCCCAAGTCAAGCACAGAAAGACACAGCCCATGGGGTGTATTTCAGGCTTTCGGGTGAGACGGATCCTGCGCGGCTCTCGGTTGAGCGAGGCGCTGCTGTGTCAGCAGCCGGGACGGAAACCCTCTCTATCACATTTTGTACCCTTGGGTAATGCAGCCCCATTGCTACTCCCGAGCGCGCTGCTGGGAGAGCTGTTCCCATTCCCGTTCCCATTCCCGTTCCCATTCCCGCCCGGCAGTGAGAGCCGGGCAAGGGCAGCGCTCTGTGCCGGCAGGAGGCCCCTTCTCCGCTCCGCTCGTGCCCGTCACAGGCTGCTCCGCGCTCGTTCATCATCGGAGCCGTTTCCCCGCTCATAAAGTGACCTTGTGCAAAGAGCTCCGCTTGTCACCGCTATCGCATCGCGGGGACCGGCCGCGCTGACGGATGGCACCACCCGGGCGGCAGCGGCGGGACGGAGCGCCGCAGCCCCGGGGTTGCTCCTGGATGGGCTCCGTCACCGCGGGGCAGCGGGCGCCACGCCGGGAACGGGCTCAGCTCCGGGAACGGAGCCCCGCTGCTGGACAGGGCCGCCTGCTCCCTGCTGCGGTTCCTCTCGCGCGTCTCCCGCGCGCTGCCGGCTGATCCGGTATCTATTATTTATGTGTTGCCTGGTTAAGGCTGCGAGCAGCTCGATCTTTGTTTACGTCAGGGCACAGCAGATTGCCAAGGTGAAACAAACCCACCTGCACGGGCCGAGCGGCGCCCAGGACCCGCCGCAACGCGGCGCGGAGCACGTAGCCCCGCGCATCGCCCGCCCATCGCCCGCCCGGGCTCATCTCATAGCGATCCAGATAGCCCGGACCAAACAAAACCCAGCCAAGTCTGAAACTAACTAATCGAATTTGATTAGCTCCCCTCCGTTTGGGATTTGATCTTCCCTCGCAGAGCTCGAGCATCCATTCCTGTTCAGAAGCTGCGGTTGTACGTTTAATGAAACGCACGAGGGCCCGCGGAAGAGAATAATATATTTTTTAATCAGCAGGACTGGCCAGGTGGGTAACTACCCGCAGGCAGCAACAAGGGGTTTGCGATGTGCCGTGATTTACACCAACACAAACGGTGAACGACCCACGCGCGTCTCCTCCCCTGGACTCAGCTCCCTCAAGGAGGCTCTGGATAACGTCTCCTTTTCGGAGCTTCACAGAGGAAATGTGCCCAGGAAATGGCATGTATCACGATTTTCTCCTAACGAGCTGCAGAGCTTTCTTTTCCTTCCTCCCACCAAACCTGGAGCGTGAACAGATCCCGCCAACTGAAGCAGATTAACCAAACTGCGGCGTTCTCAGCGTGCCCAGCCAGCCTCCGTGTTTCCAACACTCTCCAAATGGATCTGCTTGGACCCGGTTTAAATATAAATATTGTTGGGCTCGGTGCTAAATGTGTACGCGATGCATTTTATGAAGCCTTTAGCAAATTCTGCGCAAAAGAATATGTTTTCCCATATGGGCTGCTTCAAGGGAGGCAGATGTGAGGTAATGCAGATCCTTCACACGCCTCTCCTCCTTCCCTCCTTTGGCAAACCGCTCCAGCAAAGACAAATATTGTATCAAAGAGTTATGGAAATAAACACGGAGAGAGCTCAAGGGCATACGTAGATTTCTGGAATATTTTCTGAGCGTAATTATTAGGCAGCGTTGCGGGGGGAACGGAGCGGCAGGATTCTGCCCGAGGAAGCGGGTTTTACTGTGCGGACGGGGCTCTGGGGGCCGCGTCAGGCAGCACCAGTCAGGAGGGTCTCGACAGGCTGCGAGAAGGACGAGGCAGCAGTGAGGGGTCCAGGATAGCAGAGAACACCCGCACGGAGCGGTCCCGACCTCCGGGAACGTCTGGAGGCGGCAGCGTTTGCCCGGGACCCTGCTCGTACGCAGGATGCGCAGCGCTTCGCCTCATCATAAATTCTGCAGACTCATGGACTTTACAGTCCAAGAAGCCCGTGCTATATGAGAACTACTTATCTTGTGCTGGAAGCAATATAAAAACAGATGGCAAGGCCTGCCCGGAGAGATAAATCAGGAGCGCCGTGCCCGGGCGCCACGGCGGGTCGTCCTGCTGCAGCGGGGCCGCCGCGGCGCCCCGTGTCCTCGTGCGGGACCGGGACCCGGGGGCAGGACGGCACCGGCCGCGGCAGCAAGTGGGTCCTGGGAACCCTCTCCCTGCACCCGCGTGCCTGGCCACGGAGCAGGAGGAGGACGAGGACAAAACCAACCCGCGTACTCATCCCACTCGTAACTGCGAAATGCCAAGAGGCAGCCGCAGCAGACGGGACACAGCCACCCGGGCGGCATTCCCATCTCAGAACAACAGGAATCAGGAAGGGAAAATACACTCTTCCCCTGCCAGGTTACTCGGTTCATTAATAAGCTACCGGCATCGGACCATATGTTGTGCTTTATCGCTTGATTCAGATCGTTATGACTTTATTTCTGACGACCCCGGAATAAATGAAATGCAGTTATAAAGGTTATTTAACTATTAAAACAACTATTAATTAAAGTTTGCCCAGACTCGGGGGCTCCGAGGACAAGCAGCAGCTAAGTAAATGTCAATTATTATTTAATAAGCCATTGTTATTGAGATACGCCGCGCTCCCAGAAGGCGCGAGGCTCGAGCGAGTCCCCGCTATAAACATTTTGCGCGGCGCTCGCGAGGAGCGCGAGGGCTGGGAGCGTAATTCAGAGACCCGGGTCTCGTTGAGCAGCCCAAGGGCAGAGCGGCTGCTGCACCGCGGTGTCACCTCGCCCCAGGGACCCCGCGGCAGCACCCGCTGCTCCCCAGCCTCTCCGGGGAGCCCACGGGCCGGGAGCGCGGCGACACGCGCAGCACGAACGCACGGAACCGAAGCGGGTCCTCAGGGCGAGGGGAAAAGGAAGAGGAGAGGGAAATGAATATGGAGCGGAGACGCCAAGCACTCAATCAGGGGATGAAATGCCTGCCAATGTTTCCCTTTTTGCAATAAGCAGCCCGAGAAAATGAAAGGGCTGCACGCAACTGCCACCCAGAGACAATAATCACTAATCAAGTCAAAGTTTCGGTCTAATCAGTTCGGTTGTTCGGGGGAAAAAAATAGAGCAGAGGCTGGTTGGAAGCAGAGCCGCTCACTGCTGCCTCCCGCTCGAGGATCCGGCTGGGCTCGTCGGGAGACCGGTCGGACCGGATGGCAGCGCCAACCTCGTCCCATCGTGGCACACTGGGATGGAGCCCTAGCGGCGCAGGAACGCAAGGAGGATCCACTTCTCCAAGGGGTCCCGCTCCGGGCATCCATCTCAGAAACCCGCAGGGATCAAGCTGAGCCCCATGCGCTTCAGCGCCGAGTGGATGGGATCTATTAGCAAAGCAGCTACAGAGGAGCAAGAAACGGCATCAGAGGGTGAGGAAACCAGGAGAAAAGGACGCGAGGGCAAAAGGGGAAGAAAAAGGGTGAGAAAAATGAAGAGAAATTGGTGTTATATATGGAGACAGCTATCAATACACGGTAAATTGAGTTGCTTCGGTTCAATATCAAGGCCGCATCTTCTGTGATGACTACATCCCATTTCCAGAGCCAAGAAACGAGCTCACACGATCGCCCGCGCGTGCGGCGAAGGCTCCGTCTTCCCGGGACTGGCGAGGAGCCCTGGCCCGATCCGCAGAGCGCTCCAAGGGGGTTTGCTGCTTCACTTATACGTTTCCTAAGTGCGGGAGGACCCGCGGGCCTGGGCACACGAGCAGCTCCCTTGGCCCCACCAGCGTGCCGAGGCGAGCCCGTTCCGTGCCGGTGTCTCCGGCTCCTCATCCGCAAGCCGGGCATCACCGTCACCCGCAGGATAGCGGGTACAGGGCTCCACAGCCTCTCTGAAGTCCTTGGCCTCAAGGGCATGGGGATTTCTCGGTTTACGGCTGTGGTCTGAGCGAACGATGCTACCGAGCACCGTGGAGGTGGCAGAGTTTGCACCTCCTTTCCCCAGGATACCCAAGAACACAGAGGACAAGCCCGAGATGTGCCGTGATTTATAAGAAAGGGGAGGAACGATTATACTGTCTGTGATTTACCTCCTCCATGCTTTACAACCAGAATAAATTGCAACTCTGAACGTTGTTCTGGAATTATTACTTGGGGGAGCAGCAGGGCCGTGAATCTTGCGCGCGGGGAGCGAATCCCTGCGGCACGGCGTGGGCACGCGGGCAACTGGGGGCACCGCAGTTTGCGGAGGGAGGGAGAGGGCAGTTCCCTGCCTCGCCAGGGCTGCCTTCTGCCTCCCATGGTTCTTATTTATATATCCTCTCCCCGAGATATCCTCGGAGCCCCGCATGCACGACAACGTGTGTGATGGTCCTGACCAGCTGCGCAGCATCGCTTGCGTTTCCTGGCCGCTCCAGCAGCACCCAGGTTCAGTTTGCTGGGGTGTAAACCGTACCCAACGCACTAAGGAGACACACGGGAGACGAGAAGCGGGGAACCCTCGTGCTGTTCCTGAAAGGACTTTCGAGGCTGCTGCGATAAAAATCTTGCTTAAAAATTGCCTCTCTCGGCATCCTTGCCAGATGGATCTGCAGCCCAGGGGAGGCCTTTTCGTGTGTGTGAAAACAGAATTAAAAAAAGTCTCTACCTCTATTTTTGGCTTAGGCAGCGAGCAGCAGCGAGCGCTCCGGCACAGCAGCTTCTGTGGATTCCCGTATTGCCTGGCAGCAGTCCCATCCTGCAGGTCTCGCTCTGCTCCATCTGACCCTGTGTCTATCTCTGTCTCTACCTGCACATCCGCGTGCCTGCACCCACACGCTCCGTGGCTCCAGCCAGGCGTTGCTGCTTGGAATTCCGTCTTGCATCCAGGAAGAGGCTTAGAGGAGTCGGTTTCGGGTGCTGGGATGCGCAGAGCACTCGAGCGCGCCCGCTGCCCTCTAGAAATCCCAGGGATCCGGAGGTTCCCGCCTCGGGAGCCTATCGGGCTCCTCTCCCGGCAAAGTCAAGTGCGTTTAATTAACGCAATCCCGCTCAGGCCAAGCTCTCCCCAAAGGTACGCGACGGAGTTCCCCGTGTTTCCACAGGAATTAAACTCCTAACACAATAGACCAAAACAAAGCCAGGTTTGTGCGTGCCCTCACAACTCCCTCTTTTGCATACAATTGAATACATTACCTTTTGTTATGCCACGGTAATCCTCTTTGCAGAGCGGGATAACTCCTGGCTTGGCCGCGTCCATCCCGGAGCGGCAGGAGCCGCTTCCCGCCCGCGCGGGCTCCGTTGCGCCGAGCACCTTCCCCGGCAGCAGCATCGTTCACGGCTGCTCCTGAACCCCTCATTAGCGGCAGCAGCTAATTGCTGCTGTTGGAACCGCGCGCGGAGGATCCCGAGGTCTGGCACGCCGCCACGCCGCCAACCTGCGCTTTTCTGGCGACATCCGTCACATCCCTTCGCCCCAACAAAGGGTCTGTTTCCCCAAAACAGGAGGCTCCGGCTCTCCTTGCGTCTCACAGGAGCTGGATGCGCCGGAGCGCTCGGAATTCAGAACTGCGCTGCGGGTACGGCGGCATTGCCAGCGGAATCCTTCAAAAATCCTTCAAAATTGCCAGCGGAAATCTTGACGACGCTGATGTGGAGGAGAGCGAGGGAGGGTCCTAGAGCAGCTCCTCAGCACTTGAATCTCTATTTTATCGACCTTACAAACTGGAAAATTTGCAGTGCTGTGGCCCGCGACAACACGAAATAACAAGGGAAGCCCCAGGCGACCCCTCCGCTCCGTGATCCTGGCAAACCCCTTCCCAAACCCCTTCCCTCGGCACAACGAGGCCAAGGGCGCAGCCTCAGCGCCGTGCACAAACCGTGCTGTTTCTGGCCCTTCCTCAGAGCAGGTCCAGAGCAAGAACACCCTTCATTCCGAGAGCCTTTTTTGATCTTTTCCTATATTTTCTGTCCAGATCAAACTGTCCAAAGCTTTGAGCAGCTCAGGAAAATAATTAAGAAAGAGAGTGACCCCAGGCCTTCCTTGTCAGGCAGTTTTCCTCCCTCCACATTTGGTATCTGAATCTTTTGAGGGCATCTGGACCTGGTGGGAGGGCACACGGGTTGCAGGAAACCGCTCTGATTCTCTACCCTACTTACCAAGAACTAAGACGCTCATTTTCTCCTCATTGGAGAATCCCATCCCGCTCTACCAGGAAACACCTTGGACGTCTCCCGAAGGGCACACGGAGGAGCCCGGCGGTGCCGCCGTCGCCCTCATCCTCGAAGCGCTCGGAGCAGGGAGCAGGCAGCCCCGCTGCTGGTTCCTGCATTTCCAGCCCCGCTTCGGAGCTGCAGCGAGAGAGGAGGATTCAGCTGGGGACCCTCCTTTGCAGGTACCGTTTTGCTAAGCCAGCAGTTCTGGCTCCCGAGAACGCCGTTTTGCTTAATACCGTCTTTCTGCAGAGAGGAAATGTGACAGCGACAGCCCCGAGATCAGCGCGAGGGGGCCTGGCTGGTGACGGAGGAGCAGACAAGGGTTTCCATCAAAGAGGAACCGCGCAGAGCAAACAAGTGCTCCAAGTGAGCGTCTCCAGACAACGGCAGGTTTTAATCTTCAGGATTAAGTGGTGTTTTGATTCCTCGCTGCACAATAAGCGTATTTGCAGGGCGAGAGGTGCCTATTTCGCTCTCTGCAAAGAGAAGAGGCAGCAAGGCCTAAAGTAACGCGCTCCTCGTCTGAGATTCCTCGTGCGGCAGCGGCAGGGATCGCGCGCAGACCGCACGAGTGCTCCAAAACCAAAGGGAGACCCCGCAGCACCCGCGGGTCGTTGTGCGGCTGTCCAGCGACCCCGCAAACCTCATCCTTCGGCACCGTTTGGCCGGTTTGTTTTCCCTTTCCAGCGCTGCATTCTGGGCACCGAGTGTTTGTGCTGATGAATTATTCAGGCTGTGTACAACTCCGCATCATTATTCCCGTGCGAGATAAAGGAGCAGTTGCACATGTACATGGATGTGGATATAGCACAGGCTTTAAAGGGAATGATAATTCGCGGTATTCTCCTCCCCAACAGGAACCCCAGGACACGATGCTGGTTCCTCTCCGTGCAGCGAGCACTGAGCCCCGACGAGCGCGCTCATCACGAGACCCCGCTGTGCCCGCATGCCGATGGGACAGTAACCGACCCTGCCCGGGGCATCACGCACCAGCGACCCGCGGTACCGACCCGCGGTACCGAACCGGGGGGAGCGGTTTAGGGGACCGGGGCTCCACGCGGCATCGTTAGCCCTGGGAAGCGGCGCAGCCTCCGGGCTCTCCGCAATCACCCAGGCAGCGCCTGCTTAAACAGAGCCGAGCGTCACTGCTCTTAATAGGGTTATTAATACCTGTCACGTTCCGAGGAGGTGAAATAATGTGCTTGCTTTCTTCCAGAGATTAGAATAAACCTGTGGGGAATTGTCTGAGCCCTCCTACCCGCCGCCCTCGTGTCCTTAAGCCGGTGCAGGGAACAGCAAGGCGGCTGGGCCGCCTCGGTGCCTCGTCGCCGTGATGGATCCGCAGCGGCGCGTGAGTCAAGGGGCAGCCCTCGCGTCCCGCATTGCCCCTTGCGGCCCCGCTCCTGGTTCCAAGCAGAACCTGCCCACAAGCCGCGGGCTGCACCGCTGCACCCTGTCCCATTGCAGGAATTGCGCGGAATTCCACAGGAATTCCACAGGCCGGACCGCGCTAGCTCGCACTGCCGGAGCCCCTTTCCAAGCAGCGCGCGCTCGGGAAGAGGTATCTCCGACTCGCTGTAGCTGCAGTTTCAGGCCCCCATACGAACAAAAGCCGCGGAGATATTCCGAGAGACTGTTCAACTGCAGGCAAGGCTCACAATCCCTACACGTTAATTTAAAGCTCGGGTTCTTTATGTGGATGCTGCCGAGACAGACGTCGCTATGAGTAAATATGTCAAAATAATCTATCAAGTGGAAAGCTGGTCCCCGAGCTGCTCGCTCAAAGAGCTAAATTACATAAAGATTATCACTCGATTCCCGAAATCTGCTGCAAAAGGAGACGTGGAGGAGAAAAAAAGGGAGCGGTGCCACGGGGGATGTGGGGACGCAGCCCTGTCCTCGATACGGGCTGCCCAAGGGGCCGGTTCCCCTTGTGCCCCCTGCACCCATGGGTGCCCATGTGCCCCGTGCGGCCTCATGTCCCAGCCCCACAGCCCAAGGAGGCCCTGAATCCACCCCACGTCGTGCTAGGAAGGGGGCACGAGCTGCCCCACCACTCACCTGCCACTACAAGTGCTGCATTAATCCATTTAATAAAGAAAAACTCTGTCTTTGAAAGGAAAAGAATAAAAAAAACCCATCTGAACACTGCTCCCCTCGAGGCTTATCAGCGCTGCGTTTTCCATCACAAAAATAACGTACTGTAAAAGACTGATTAGTCAACTGATAATTGAGTTCTTAAATGTCAAAAACAATATAGTATGAATATTCAACGGATCACGCCACTGAAACTTACCTGTTCAATCAGCAGTGACTAACAGTTTTTCCTCATTGTTCCTCGGCAGAAATTATGTTAATTTGACTTTTCTGAGGTGACGAGGAAGGTTCTCTTGAAGCAGATCGCCTTGCAGGTTAATGCATAGCGCGCTGCTTAAAAGCGGGCGGTTTGGGCGCCGTGCCTGCCTCCCGTCCCCGCGCGTTAGCTGCGGCGCACGGGTCACCCCGGGGCAATCGGATCCCAGCCGCGCCGACACGGACACGGTTAATATTTGGCCTGCTAAAGTTAATATTTTTTCGGAGTCGCCGGAAAGGGACACTCGGAAACCTAAGGTACGCCGAGGTTGGCTGGAAACTATTTTCTGTTTTGAAGAGCAGCTTCGGTTTCACGTTGTGAAGATCAAAAATGAGGCTGTTTCAAACACCACAGAAGCGGCACAGTTTCTGAGGGCCAATTTTAACTCCGTTCCTCTGTCCCCGCTCTCACGGGCACCTTTTCTCTCCAGCGAAGCTCTCCAGCCCATGAGGAGCGCAGGGAAAGGCTGCCGGAGGGAGCGCACACGTTAGGGAGCCGGGTGCCGGGCACAGGCTCATCCCGCCCCGGCGTCCCGGCCGCAGCGCCCGGAGCGAGCGGCAGATCCGGCAGGGAGAGGGCACTGCAGATCGATGCCGAGAAGCGTTTCCCACCACGCTCCGTTAGGCAGCAGAATAACCACTCAGGAGGAGTTTCAGAAGGAGGGCTGCTTGGAAATCTCCAGGCAACGCCGCTTCTAATGGTAAATATGGATCGCATCGAGAGGATATCTTTCAAGCAAGATGTATTTTTTTCCTGCGCATTTGTCGCACACCGGCCCTCCAAATGCGCTATTTTCCATGCAGCATGGAAGCCTCCCGGCACGAGTCCCTGGACCCACCTGCGAAAGGAAACGTCTTGGAGAGCGTTTGGGCCCCATGACTTTGCGGGGTCCCGCGCTGCCCAGCGGCTCCCGGAGAATCCCGGCGCTCCCACGTGTTCCCACATTGAAGGATCGCATCCTCCAAGCCTGCTTTTAATTAACACCCAACGCGTCCTCCTAGGAGGGAGCTCAGGAGCTGCCTCTCGCTTACCCAAACCAGATTTATGGGCTCTATGCGAGGTGGTTAGCAAAGACATTTAAAAACAATTAGGCTCTCCGAGAGGCAGAGTCGAGCAGCCCGGGCTGCTCTCATTATGCCGGGGAATGGCAAAATAAAGCCATTAGGCTCAGCAGACAACCGGGTTATTTGCACTGTTTTTTTTAATGATTAGTTTCTTTAATAATGCCTCCTGCCTGCAGTGGGAGAGACTCTCTCGTGCACGCCGAGTCACTGATGGATGATCCTCCCCTGTGACCAGCCAAACCCGACTTTAATGTTTCATGATGCTGTTGAAATGAATCAAGCGGCAACGATCACTCTCCTTGCGCGGGGCCCATGCTGCCGCCGAGCGGTACGGAGTCGTGGGGATGCAAAACGGAGCGGGGACAGGGATGCCGCAGCCCTTGGCTGCTCCGGCTGTGCCACGAGGACCCCTCGGAACAACTCGGTAATCACCTTCGAGGAGGGTCCAGCGGCCTCATCCTAGTTCTGATGGTGCCGCACACTCCTCTGCGCTTTGTGCCGTGAAGCCTCCCGTGCCGAATGCGCTCGCTGGGAAGGAAGGAGCCTTATCACCACCCTCCCGCAACCCGGCTTCTCACCTGCCTTTAGACTTGGGTGCTGGAAACGAGCTGCTTCCCGAGACAAACACAAAACAAGAGTTCCAGGCACTTATTCTCCTCCTTTTCCCTTGCTCTTACCCAGGGTGCACACATCCAGCTAAGCCTGGAGCTCCCGTGTCTGGTGCAACCCAAAGAGAAGAGTCCAAACTCATCCTACCTATTCCCCACTGAGCTCCTTGTCCCAAATCCCTTGAGAAGGCGGCGAGGGGGAGACTAACGCCCCAAACGCAGCCCAGCTGGTTCCCCACAGCCCAATGGGGCTGGCGCTAACGAGGTTTATCCTAACGAGCTGCACCCGCCTCCCGGGGGTCTGCAGGGCAGCCCTGCCCCATCGCAGCGCTACCCTGGGCCGTATTTGTCACCTCCTCAACGCACCGGGGTGCCCCGTGCCCCTGGTGCCTGTCCCCGCGCGCAGCCTAATGGTCCGCGGCCTCGCGCCGGCTCGGCTTATCGACTCCTGCGCGGCGCGGATTGATTTCAGGAGCCATTACGGGGTATTATGGATGAAAGGGCTCCTTAGCGGCGCGCTCCGGTGGGAGCCGGCGCTGGAGGGGGGAGCATCCTTCTCTTTTAATGTCATCATTTAAAAAAATCCATCCATAGAAATGGAATATAAAAGACTCTGTTAAAACAGCATTAATATTCCAAATGAGAGGAGCCAGAAATTCAGAGATTTCTCTTGCTCCTTCCTGGTTTGCCGTCGCTTGCGACGCTCTGCACAGTGCGAGGGATCCAGCTCGGCCGCTCGTTCAGCTCCATCGTGCCGGTGGGGAGAGAAGGGGAGGTTTTCCCAGGGCCGGGGCGAGAAAGGCGACCCGGTAACCACCATCCTGCTTTTACTTGCTGCCTGGCCCTGTGCCCATAATTGCACTAACGTATTTTTCATGGGTGCGATGATGGGAGAGCGTTTCAGAGCACAGAGCTCCGGCCGGGATAAGGAACCCGCTTGCGCGCAGGGCGACGTGCGGTTGTTTATGGCTCCGTGTGGAGCACCCGCTCTCAACAGGAGCGCGGGGCATAAGGAAAGATTCGGGGCAGAATATGTCTCCAAATGGGAGCTAATTACACGTACGGTAACTGCTGTCCTGCCACGTTCCAGCTCTGAAATGCTACTGCGTGTGTCACCAGGCATCCCTGCAGCCCGGGGCAGCTGCAGCGGGGACGGGAGGGACCGCGGCTCCTTAGCGCTCCCAATATTCCTGTTGCGGAGCTTCCCGGGCTCCAGGCAGCGCTGCCTGCAATGCAGACCTCATGAACGGAGCAAGCAGGCACTGCTGCTCTGTGCCCTTCCGACGTGATCCCCGGGGCTCCCAGAAGGGTCCCGCAGCCGAACAGGGTCTGTGCGCACGAGAACTGACCGTTCCCTAATGTCACGGAGCGGCAGGACCGTCTGGAGGGCGCTGGGCAGGGGCCGCGCGTCGGCAACGCGTTCCACGCGCTCATCCGTGACACGTACCACGAAGGCGATGGAAGTTTTAATTAGTAACGACACAGGAGTGTTTCCAACGCGGTCAGCTATGTAATAACACACAAATAACAACAAAAAAAAAAGCAAAACCCTTCATCACTCCAATAAATACCACCTTCAAAAGGCACGCAAGGATCGGGAGGAGCAACCTGCTGCTCTCCGGAGCCGGAGGCGGGAGGCAGAACGCGGCCGGGCACGCGCGGGATGCGCGAGCACATCCTCCTTTGTCCGCTTTGATTTTGCCTGATTTATTTATTTTGCCCGGATATTCCATCGATCCGCTCGCCCCGGGCTCCTTTCAGCAGCCTCTGCTGACATAATGGGAGCTGCGCATTTGTTTTCGCCGCGCGCAGGGCCGTGCGCTGCCACATTTGTACCACAGGAAGCAGAAAACTAGTTTAACATCTCATTTATTTCATAGATGAGAAAGTAATTCCCTGCTGAATGATTGTCCTGAACCAACAATTCAGAAAGCAGGAATTTACAGTGCCTGCCAGAGACGGGAGTGCATTACTGTAGTGCTCTTATATAATGGAGCTGAAATATGTTTTTTTCCCTCCTGTTAGCCTGAAGAGAAAAGCCATTAAATATGATTAAGGTTAAGAGATTGCTAAAATTACAAACAGCCGCCATTCAATTATTTTGCTCTATAAAACGCAACACAGATTGGAGTTATTTCTCCGAAATGTGTTTTTAGAAAATAACATAACACAACTAATGTGGTTTGATGTAGCAAATCAGGTTTCAGATACTCCTCGCAACGCAAAGCTAAAAGGTTCATAATTTAACTCCGAGTTCGTAACTCGGAGTCGTCAGGTGCGCGCGGCATCCGAGAGCGGGAGGAAAATCAATCCCGCCCAACCGGGAGGCTGCGGAGCCGTCGCGAGCGGGAGAGGCAATCAGGTTTATCACCCATTACGGAAAGAGGCAGAAAACGCCACGAGTTGTTGGAACGGCCGCAGGGCTTTTATGGAGAGCCGCGTCCCGAGGGGTGGCCGTAATTCCCAGCGCGGCCCGAGCGGGCGCTCGCGGGCGCTCCACGGCGCTGGCGCCGCTTGCTGCACAACCTCCCTGTGCGAACATGTATCTTCTGTCAGCGCCGTACGCGGAGCTGGAATAATTGGAAAGGCAGAAAAAAAACTCTGCGTGTGGATATATTAATGGCTAGAGACCTGTGCTTATGATGGTTAATAAAATATGAGGAATTACATTATTCCAGCGCGAGCAGCACAGCCGCGGCGGTCCCGCGAGCCGGGTCCTAAGCTCTTTCCATAAGTAAACTGTGACGGAGCTCGGCGCAGCCCATTTGTTTTGTGACACCAGCAGAAGCGTTTCCGTGCACGGGGCACAGCTTAGGCAGAATATACATATATATATATGTGTATATA
>VWPW01004904.1:0-18344 GCA_013389825.1 Crypturellus undulatus | reverse complement strand
CTCCCTGCTCCCATTTCCTTCCCTCTCGAATAGGTCAGGGAACCTTATAACTATCAGGCAATTGGATTGATTGAACCGAGCGCTCGCAATAATAGCACTGGAAGAAAACAGAGTAAATAACAAACATCAGATCTCCTTTGCAATGAAAAACTATTAGAGAGACAGAACCAGTAAAAGAAAACACATTTCCATGCATCAATCCAAGACATATGGGCTAAAAATACATATAGGGAGAGAGAGAACATGCACAAGACTGAGCATGCAAGAGCTTTATAAATGGAGAAGTGAAAACCACTCATTTCCCATGCAATAACTAATATGATGTGGAACAAAGGAGCTGAGACCCTCTCTCCATAAACAACCGACGAAAATATAAACATTTTCTGGGGCGCAGATGGCTGGTGCTTTGATTTTATTTTTCTTTTCTGTACATTTGACAGCTAAATTCAGTCATTTGTGAACAACGTGGCCATAAAAATGAGTAATAATGATTGGAGGTATCTTACTTCGGTTCTAATGGGCTCTCGGGTGATTCTCGGGAGCTGCTCCAGCCCCCGGAGGGGGAGAGGGGCTGCAGGATGCGACCAGCCGGATCCTGGGATCTTGCCCTGGAGCTGCCCCAGTCCCGCCGGCCGCGCGCTGGACCCGCAGGTTCTGTGCAGAACTGCCTCCAAACTTGGAATTACCCCCGTGCGCAGCTGCACTGCTTCACATTTGGTTGCAAAAGCCTGTTGCTGACAGAGAGCTGTCAGCAAAACATTGCAGCGAGAGGCGAAGGGCTGGACTCCCGGAGATTTATTCTGCTTTTCAACTTCTTTTCCTTTTTCAATTATTCGGGCTGTGTCAAGTTGAGTTGAAGATGTTGTCAACAAGAGGAGTTAGACACCCTCGGCAACCTTAATTCTGCATATAAAACTCCTTCCGTGGGCATTTCAGCAGGAGTAAAGCTACATCTGCAGGGAGACGTGTGGTGGGGTTCACTGCCAGGGAGTGGAAGGGGCTTTAGCCATCTCCCTGCCACAGTTTCTGTCTCTTTTCATCCACAAACTCACTGGAAAACCTATGCAGTAAATTCCCTTTGCTTCACTTTACCAAAGGGGATACTCACTTTCCCTGTGTGAACTGCTTTGTGATCTGCGCCCTAAGGAAATGTAAATTAATGTTGTTTGTTTTGAGAGCTTTTACACCTCGAATGGATGATGTGTGGGTGTTTGTGCACGTGTGTGCAGGTATGTGCAGGCTCGTGTCGCTCAGGGTGTTGCTAGAGGCCAGGTTGCTAATTCTGGATATGGAGGAGCTGAGTGGAAACAGTCACATGGAATCTAAATAGAGGGAACATGTAAGAGAAATAGAAACTCCATTCTCAGCAATGTAAATTTTAATGAGATTATGTGTAATCCTTTTATTGGCACTTCTGCTGGCGTAGCACAAAAGAGTGAGGTTTGTTCCGTATTCATCTCACAAATAATTAAGCTTTTGGGGCTCTTACTTAGCAGTGTCCCTAATGCCACGTGGCCAAAGTTTGCTCTGGCTCAAGCCGAGTGGATTCAGGGAATGGCTTTGTCTGGTATTGAAGGATTAGTTGGCTTGGAACTTGTTTAGGGACACGTCTTAAAATACACAGGCCCGCGCTACACCTCAGCTATTCAATGACATGATATTAGAGGATATTTAAAACTAAAGCTGGCTCTGGCAGTGAGATTTACCAGGCTGGAAAACTGAGCAATAAAGCACCACAAGCAGGAGATTCAGCTGCTTTCCTGAAGGCTGAAATTAATCCCTTTGCAAAAAGGCCAGATGAAAAACGTATATGGCCTGAGGTCCTATTTTGAGCCCTTGAGATCCTCAAGCCGATCTCTATCGGGGTGAATGCTGTCCTGATATTGCAGACGAGGGCCTTGGCCTCCTTCATTCAGCAGGAAGGTCCCTTCTTTATCTACTGCCCAAAGACCAGGTCTGAACGTCCCCTCCAAACATTCAGACCCGCAGAGAGCCACTCTCAGTGGTTTCCCCATCATAAGCCTTTCCATGGGCTCCAGTGAGCGTTGAGCAGGGATATTTAGAGATATTTAAAACAAAAAATATTTAAAAATGTATTTAATAGTCCTTGTGTCTCTCCCCACTCAATAACTGCTCGTTCTCATACACAGCATGGAGCGATGTCCCAGCCGCACCTGTGACCTTCCAGCACTCGGGAAAGACATGGAATGGGAGCCCAGAGGGAGCCCAGGAGCAGCGCAGGGAATGAAGTCAGTTCTACCCTGCCCGCTCGGGTAAATATGAAGGTTTCACTATGTGCCACGCTCCATCCTGCAGGCTGGGGAGGTGTTGAACGGCACCCAGCAATGGCTTTGAGGATACAAATCCTGCTTTTTCTCCTGGATCTGTCCGACTGAGGTGTTAGGGTCCAGGAAAGGCTGTTGCAACAGGGTCTTTCTCCTGGATGGATGAGAGACGAGCACCACGTCCCTGCAGACGCGTTGCTGGGGCTGGTGCTCTGCGCCCCTCCGGGCATCCCAGTTAGCGGCGCAAAGGGCCATCCCGTGGGAGACGAGAGACCCGTGCGCGGGGCTGCGGTGCCAACAGTTCTTAGAAGCCGCAGGGTATTTAATTATGGAGGTGCCAGGGAGCTCGAGGCGAGAGCGTGGCGCAAACAGGAGGGGAGATTAAATGATCCGGGGTCAGGGAGCAGATGCCGTCCCCGCAGAGCCGTCTCCTGCTCCATTTACTTCTCCCCAGTTCATGCCACAGGACGGGGACAGCGAGCTCTGATCCCGGAGTGATTTTTCTTAATGTCTTTATATAGATGAGTTAACTCCGAGCCTTTCCAACACAAGCATGTTTTTCTGTTCCTTCATCCTGACCTTGGCATTTTCTTTCTCCACTCCAAGTTCTGTGCTGTCCTCTGGCCAGCTTTGCCTCTCATTTGTCAATGTTATTATTGAATTTTCAAATGCCAGGAGTGCACATAAATCAATGGCTGGCTTCTCCCCAGTGGCATATCCCTGCCACATGTGGTCATTCATTTTTTTTAATAAGTCCTCCTCTCCTTTCACCCATTTATAAAAATGCATCTTGTTCGCCTGCTGCCGTCCATCATCCGGCGAGTCCAGCTATTTGTTGCCCCTGAGTGCTTATTCATCAACGTTTTCAAAAGCAAAATCACTCTTCGCCTCCTGCTCTTATTGTGCCATCAATCTCGAGCGGGGATCAATAAACTTCGCTTTGGCAATTTTTTTCCCCCTCTCGTCCTGTACCGGCTTTCCCAAAGTCCAGCCGTCGGATTTACATTTTTACCTCCTCGTCACAAGCCGGATGGTGACAGTGGCCACGAGCAGGGCGCTGCCGTCACCTCCCGGCGTGGCAATAGCCAACCCGGCATCGCTCATCCCGCTCGGAGACCGGCAATTGGATCCTCATCCCCTTCCCGGTCCGCACTTCCCAGCGGGAGGAGCCGTGACCAGGCAGACGATGAGCCCTGGCCCTGGGGACTGCGCCTGGGTGAAGATTTCCCTTCTAAACACAATTTAAATGAAAAATAGCTTTTCGCCAGGAACTGATATTTCCACTGAAAAGTCATTTTTATGATTTTTTTTGATAATGACAATGCTAGAACTTTTTTTCTTATTTTCAAAAAGCGAAAAAAAAGAAACCCCACAACTTTTGCCTTTCAAATATGCACTTAAAAGCCTGGCAGTTGCTTTCTGGAAGAAGCTCCAAGAAAACAGACCATTTTATTTTTTGACTTAAAAAAAAAAGAAATGTTTTCCAAAGTCGAATATTTTCTACGTGCCTTTCGAAAAAGCTAAATGTTTCGGTTATCAATTTTATCTTTTCATTGAAATTAAAAAATAAAAAGAAATAAAATANCACAGGGACATGGGGACATGGCGATGGAGTGGCCTGGTGACAACCACACGGCTGCCACCACCGCCCATAGTGTCACCCTGCCAGGGTGGGCGCAGCCGCGTTATCCCGATCCCTAACGAGGCCGGGAAGCGGCCGCGCTCGGTCCCGGAGCGCCGCTCCAGCGCGATGCGTTCAGGCCACGAGCGGGAGCGTTTTGTCGTTTGACACCTAAATTGATTAACTAATTTGAGGCAAGGAGATTTCGTGCAGCCGTGGATTAGTGTCCAAGGGATAATTAGGGCCGGGCTGCCGGCGGCTGCCGCCTCGCGCGGACGCTCCGGGAAGAGGCCGCCAGCGGCTCCAGGGATCCCCGTGGAAAGGTCAGGCGCTGACTTATCAGCATAGACAAAATCCCTTCTATAATGTATGTGTTTATTCTCAAATTAAATATATTAATGTATTATTTGTTCTTAAAATGTCATTCAATAGATAGCGGGCTTAGGTTTCCTGGCAGACCTTTGAAGCTTAAAGAGTAATGTAATAATAGTACATTAATCCATAGGCTACACAGCAGAGCCCGGCGCTGCCTCCGGAGCGCTCCGCGCGCCGCATCTGTTTCTAGGAATTTCTGTGCAACAAAAGGGGACTTGTTGGAGCCCGCGGCGCCGTGAAATGGCGCTTTTCCCCATCCATCTGTTGGGAATTAGCGTGGGGACACCTGCACGTGGCCTGTCCGAGGGCAGGGGCAGGTGGCCGTCCCGCGTCCCCAACACGAGGACGGGCGGGAGGCACCGAATCCCGCGTCCCCATCCAAGAACGGAGCCAACACTCAGGCTGGGCCGAGCCCCAGCTTGAGCTGGAGGAAACGCTGCTTTTGGACCTGTCCCCAGGCTGGATTCTTGGCACGAGCGAACCATCTTTTGGGGGAAAAAAAAATAGATCTTGCAAGAATGTCTCCATCTTTTTCTCCAAATCATCCATCCATCTCGCTGTCTGTCTGTCTAGAGATGATAGCTTGAGAGCTATCTAAATGCCAAACCTGATGTTTTGGAGAACTTGGAATCCATCTCTGAACTGCTCGGATTTTAATTCTGCGAGTCTTAATATTTGATTGACAAATACAGCTAAACAATCCATCACAGTTGCCTTATCTAAAAAATGTTAACCTTTTTTTTCCGTTTATGGAACAAGCACATGTGGAACATGTTTTTCTTGCACTGTCTATTTATTCCAATTTATTCTGAGCACTTTTATTTGATGGTTTCCTAGTGGTTTTTTGCTCGTGCTTCCCATCTTCACAACTTTCCCCTCGGATTGCTGGGAAAGAACAGGCTTGTTGCAAACCGGCTGTGACGGAGCACGAAAAGAGGCTGGAAAAAGGATCTTGGAAAAAGGATCTTGGAAAAAGGATCTTGGAAAAAGCCCAGCAGAAGGAAAGGTGGCACTTGCTGCCCCTGCCTTCTCCGACATGAGGGAACTAGGAGCTTCCCATGGCAAAATCCTCCTGGATCCTGTGTCCAACGTGGCCCCAGGGATGGGGACGCGGAGGCGAGGGCCGTTTTCCCTCTTGGAATGGCACCGCCGGGAGCAGGGGGAGGATTCCCTGGTGGCACCCAGGATCACGGAGCCATAAAGGTCACTGCGGGAACATGCCGGGCTCCTTCTCTCCAGCTCTTGTAATGGTATTAGCAACGACTGTTTCTTACTCAATCATACTCCCAAAGGATTTTCAATAAACTTTTTATGTGCCATAACTGTTACATTAAATAAAGCTGAAAGTATTGAGTAAACTGACTGTAAATCACTTTAGATGCCTTGGAATTACATTAAGTGTGAGAATTATGGATCTTTCGCTGCTTGCAGAAACAGAGAGGCGACAGAGCCAGAAAATTTTATGCTGCCGGCCCTTCTGAAGGCTTCTTTAATAATTTTTTTATGCCATGCAATAGGCTTCTCCTCCTGCAACGGCTTGTTCGGGGACATGTTGGGACCAAGTGCCATCCCTGTGGTGCAGGATCCTATGGAGCCGGTGGATATTTTCTCTTCCTCTCAAGCTGGGTTGGTTTTCTCAGTCTGGAAATTCTAATTAAATGCTGAGGAGAGGTTCCCGTTAGCAGAGCTGCGCAGGCTGCAGACTCTTATTGCATCAAGAGTGATTTTCCACCGCTCGCCTGACAGCCGATGCTTCATCAATACGGATATTTATTTTGATATAAATAAATGCTGCGCAAAGATCTTCTGTCTCTCCTCTTTAGGCATCTCCGAGGCAGCCTGAATGGACATTGCAATTCGTACCCTGCAGACAGCCATGCAATTTAATAAAAGCAGCCACGAGAGCCCTACGTTATGCAATAAATGAGCTTCTCCCCACTGCTGCCGTGGTCCAGTTCGCAGGATGTCCCACTCCCCTGAGCTTTGCACTGCAGAATAGGAGATAACCTGAGTTTTGCAACAGGCACTGGGTATTTTGGACCAAAGGGAAGAGCAAAAAGGGGAGAAAAGCCCATCAGGTTCCCTCTGTAACCTCCAGAACCTCCTGTTTTAACCTCCCCTTCTCTATGCCAGGGATTTTCGATGTTCCAGCCAGCCAACATCCCGAGGAGCAAAGAGCGCGGAAAAGGCTCCCGGTGGGAAAACCTCCCGTTTTGCTGATCTTGTAAATCAGCTGAATTCAGCGTGTCACGAGCACGTCCTACAACGCGCAAGACAATGCCCAGATTTTTGTAGTGCAAAAGCATATTAACCTCTGTGTACTCTTGCCGGGGCTCGACAAAAGCTGTCTGTTAAGAACTGCAGGGCTCATTGTAATTGCTTGCCATGTGGGTAAATGATCCGGAGCTGCGTGAAGATAAGAAGAAATTGCTAACGGCAAATCACCTGGGTTTTATTATGCTTGCCCTAAAAATAATTAGCATGGCCTATGAAATCATACTGTGAGGGGGTTTGTTTTAGAAGGAAATTGTAACCCATAGATTGAAGCTTTCTTGCTAGAGAGCTCATTTTTGTTGTCTTTTTTTTTTTTTCCAGGTTCTTTTTGACTGCAGTGAGTGACAAAGGAACAAGCTCCTATTGCTCTAAGTGGCACCAAGGTGACTGGTTGCCGGCTTGTAAAACCTTTGTCATCCCTCCCGAAGTCAAAGACCTCAAGGAAATTCCTGCCGGCTTCTCCTGGACCACGTCCCTGTGCCACAGGTAACGCTGCTGAGTTCAGATTATGGGCAGTGCATAAAAATTTACCACTTTTTCTGAGATACAACAATTTTGCATGGGAGCAAAGTGATGGTTTTTTCTTTTTTTTTTTCTCCCTGTTTGCTGCATCTATCTGTAACCACAAAAAACATCAAGGTCAGAGCAGAGAGTAGGAAATAAAACAGCAACTGCATGTGGAATTCCAGGCTTGCTGTTTGTCAGTGCCAGCTACCACCATCCAGCATGAATTACAGGTGCTAGAAGCCCTGAAACGCATTTGTGCACCTCCAATCCCAACCACTAAGGGCCCTGAGTCAGCCTTCTGAACACCATATGTTTTGGCTAAGGTAATGCAAGATACCAAAGGGGAAAAATAAGATTTTTTAAAAATCACCCTCGGTAAGAATGGATGGAGGTTGATTTGCTTGAAGCCTTTAGGGGTTTTCAAGCTCGTTCCATGGCCATTGGCTACAACCAAGATGAATTCCTCAGCACGGGAGAGCCTGGAGGCTGCAGGGATGGTTGCCCTTCCGATGGGAAGAGAAGGTCCCCAAGTGCCACCACTGCTGCCCCATCACCCCAAGGGTCCCTGTCCCATCACCAGCACCATGGGGAGCTGAGAAGGGAGCATCCCCACACATTGGAGATGCTCAAGCCCTTTGCAGGGTGATACCTGGGGTTCCAGGAGCCATTTACTCAAGAATTAATTGCCCTGCATGCTCACCTGCATCTTGTCACTACTAACTCCCCATCCTCTTGGTCCCTTTGCAAGTCTAAGGCTGCAATACTGATTTATTTCCTAGTATTTTCTTGCATTAGCCTGCAAAAAGAAGGGTGTTTTCATGGTTCAGCTGATACCATGTGCAGTTTTGCTATGTGCTTATGGAGAAGATGGAGGAGAAGGGCTCCTGCCTTAGAAAAGCTGGCTCAGAATGTTGGGTATATTCCTGTTTGTGGGCTCAATGTTGAAGGATATTCCTTTTTGCGGAGTAAGCAGCTTTCTCAGCTTGGAGCATCTCCCAGTCCTGGGAACTGAGATATCTTCTTCATGGTGATAATGCAGAGGAGTTAATGCTGGGTTTCTTCCCACCCTCGCCCTGTCCATTTTTTAAATTTTGGCAATACATTGCAAAGCTGGAAAAATTATAATTCCCCCAAATTGCTCTTTGCTTGAATCTTCATAGTATTTAATTTAATAGTATTTAATTTAAGTGAAGGGAAGGAAGAACTACATTGAGTTGTGCTTCTAGTGACTCCTTCCCAGTAGCATTTAGTGGTTTCTGCCCTGGGTGGTTATTACCCTTTTTGCCCTGTGCTCTATTTTCTTCACTTTTATTCACTTGTGGCAATAAATGCCCAGCTGCCCGGCTTGGAATCTTGGCCCTGGGCAAAATTCCTCTCTGTGTCAAAAGCAAAACACAAAGTTTATGGATCTTCCTATTGCCTCTGTAGGGCTCACATATCCCATCCGCGGTGCCGGAGCTGGGGTTAATTTTGCCCAGGGTCAGGAAGAGCTGATTGGGCTCGGGAATACGGGAATCTGGTGCCACGTTCACTCAGGAGGAGAAGGCACTGCCAGCCCTTGATGTGAAGGGTCATAAATCCAAGGATTTCATCACTCGCTGGGAGTATTAGTCTTCGGGGTTATTTATTCCTGTGGAATTTGGGCAAGCTGCATGCAATTCCTGGCCGGGGTCTCCGGCTTCCCGAGGTAGGTGGTGTGTTCCTTGCATCTGCTGGCCAGTGGAAAATGTTGGTAGGACGAGAGAGGGAGCATTTGGGGGGTTTTGAGCCAGTTCAGGTGTTTGTAACTGCCTGGCAGCGCTGGCCACAGACCACGGTGCCTAAATGAACCATTTACATCCATTGGGAGCAGCTGGAGCTCCCGAGAGCGGAGGGTTCCTGGTGGCCTCCCGTGTCCTGCTTTAGATGTCACCTCTGGCCACCCACATTGGGGCTATCTGCAGACTGAGCCCACGGGTTGTTAGTGCTGGACAAGGGAGGTTGGTCTGTTGACTTTTCCCTTCTGTACCAGGTATTCGGATCTTCCTTGTGACTGTGAATAACCTAAAAACTCACTGATGGAAATTGGTGGGTCTGGAATGGATTAAGCATTGGATGTTTAATCCATCGTTTCTTCTCAATGAAGTCCAACCGTATTGACTGGGGCATTGGCCACTGTAGAGTTACTCTATATTTAAGCTGACATTTCCATTCCCATTCTTCACAACCAGTAAAGACATTTTCTTTGTAAATGTCCATTCCCCATCCGCTCTGGCTGGGGTCTCTCGTGTGCTGGACATGAGAATCTCTCCCTGTTTTTTTAAATTCTCCTAGGAAGGACATCCATTGCACATGCTTTCTTCCTAGGAATCCTTCTGTATTTGCTTTGTCTGGACACTTCTTGATTTTCCTCTTCAAGGTCATAGTTATAAACCCCCTTTCTCCATTATTACCCTCCTAAAGCACCAGGTCCCATCCTGCAGGCGCTTGAGGCTGCTTTATTAAGCTCAGAGGTGAGTTCATTTGCCAGTTAGGCACCCACAGGACTCAATAGAAAAGCAGAAATACAATACACTGCTCTATAACTTAGACTGCATTTAAATAAAATACAAAAAGCTTATTGAGCGTGCAGAAAAAGGCAGGCAGTGGCCTACAGAGCATGAACCCAGGCTGTTTTACACTCAGCTAATCCAAATCTGAAGGGATTTGGGGATGGATGGATTGAGTTGGAACCGGGAGGCTTTCTGTGGCATAAGTGTCCCCATGCTGCTCGGTGCTCCGTGAGCTCCAGGGTCCAGAAACGGCTCTAGCCTCGACCCTAGCAAGGAAATCCCTTTCCCTGCTGATTACTGGGTGTTTTTCTGCCGTGTAACACTGCGAGGAAGGCATTAAATCATATAAACCACAACAGTGCCTGGTCCTTACAGCCGTGAGTGACTTGG
Organism: Crypturellus undulatus; assembly: GCA_013389825.1. Classification (NCBI taxonomy): domain Eukaryota; kingdom Metazoa; phylum Chordata; class Aves; order Tinamiformes; family Tinamidae; genus Crypturellus; species Crypturellus undulatus. The sequence goes on along the minus strand of VWPW01004904.1, from coordinate 8,361 downwards.
AGGCAGTAGAGACAATGTGATGTAGCTGGGCAGTAGTTTCCACACTCTGGATTTGTCTTATTAAATACCAGAATAAATAGTCATTTCAAACCCACATCATTTGTCAGCTCTGAGTTATAGCTGCTTTGGTAACTTAGACACCCTCCCTTTCTGCCAAGTTCCCATGCTCTTTGTTTTGAATATGTATAATTTTATGTGTTTGGACTTAAATAACTTCTGCTGTTTCTCCCAGATTCCTCCTGGGCTGGAACCTGCCAGTCCCTTTCCAGGGTGGAACAAAAGCAGAGGCGCTTCCAGAGAGGAAAAAAAGGAAAAAAAGGAGCGTGGGGGGAACGGGGCTGTTTTCCTGAGCAACAAATTACATTGTTCATCCTTTTCAAGGGAGCTGGGAAGCCGTACAGAAATTGAATCAGCTTTGCTCGCAGAGCTTGGAAATGTGCGTCTTTCCCATGAAATACCGGTGGTTTCTGGAGCTTAGCGCCCGCGGGCTGTATTTACAAAATAGTTTAGGATTTAAGAAGCACCTAGTGCTGGAGGGATGTGCAGAAACCCCCAAACACATTAGGCACCTGCTTGCCGTTTAAAAGCAGTTTGTGCCAGGTGCCTCCGTCATCTCGATGCTCTTTAAAGCTCCCCCTAGAAGGCCGGGAGCCTCCCCGGGTGTCGCCTGCCAATATCCATTTCGACCCGTTCCGCATGCGCGGAATGGGAGGCTTGGGAGCAGCGCCGCAGCGCGGTGCTCGCGGATAGGGATGTGGGAGAAGCATCCCCGAAGGCCCCGCGTTGTCGGTGCTCGGGGCAGCTCCCCAAGAGCCTCTGCTCGATACCGGGCACAAAGCAGCGCGCGGGCGGCTCCGGCGGGAGCTGTGCTGCTTCCCGCCGGGAACGCTCGGGGATGATGAGTTTTGTGCTCGGAGCGGCAGCTGGAACAGGGATGAAGTCCCGGGGAGCTCCAGGTTGTCACCAGTTTCCTGGCTCGGCGCTCGGGGCTGTGATTCATCTCTGTGGGGCGAGAGGAGGGATTTTGCAGCCCCTTTTGGACAGCTCAGTGGAGGCAGAGGCAGGATTAGGGAAGACGCATCCCTGATTCCCAGGGCTAGGGCTACAAACGGCCCTTTGCAGTCACCCTCTGGGCACAGGGCGGCTTTTTGTCACCAAACGGCTGCCGCGTGGAGTGTGGGAGCGACTGAGCCCTCCTGGCACAAGCTTCCCTCATCCCATTGTTCCATATGGGGAAATTCCCCATTCCCCAAGGCCCCCGTGACACGGGAAGACTGGAAAGGCCGTTGGAGCCGGGCTGGACCCGGCAGCCCCGTCTCCATCTGCTGCTTTGCTGCAAACGGCGCATCCCAGGGAGCGCTGCGAAGTGCCAGGCTGGGATTTTCCTAGCGCAGCCTTTCCTGGGAAAACTTGGAGCGAGCTCCGCTGCGGAGTGGCGGCGAGAAGCCGGTGGCACTAACAGATGGGAGAGCAGCAGGGCCAGGCGGCGCGGCCGGGGCGAGCGCTGAAGTCATCGTGTGTCCCCGGCGCCGCCTTCCCGGCCCTCGGCTTCCCTGCGGGAATTCGGGAGCGCAGGAGCCAGCGCGGGATCGGGGACCCAAAGGGACCCGCTCTGCTCCCTTCCCTCGTCCTTAGGGGGATTTTGTGCCTCCCGGGAGCTGCCCGGATCTGCAGCAGCGTCACCGGAGCAGGGAGAGCCGGGATAACGCGCGGATCCCACGGATGAGCTGGCCTTCCCGCATCCAAATACCCCCGTTCTGCTCTATGGGCATGGGGCGAGCGGAGCCCCCCGAGCTTGCCGTTATGGTTATTATTTTTTATTTTCATCTTTATTGGGAAAGCGCCGCAGAGGAGGGTAGTGCCAAGCTAAGCGCAAGGTGCAGGGGCACAGCCTCGTGCACCTCTAATACACGGCCCTAATGCGCAAGGAAAATGGTTTTGCCTTCCACTAAAGGGGCAATTTTCTGATCAGCTCTCACTTTGATGCATGCAGAGAGCAGGAGAAGGAGAGAAATATATATTAAAAAAAAAAGAGAGAGAAGAAAGGGAGGGAGAAGGAAAGAAACACTTATGCGTTAATGGAAGCTCATTTTTGTAAAGTACCCTAGTGGCCCCCGTGGGCCCGGAGAATTAAACGCTGTCATTCATAGCTTGAAAGCGGAGCCATCCAGTTTGCAGACACCTGTCATAATTAAACTAATGGCTCTGAAAATGTGCCTTGATATTAAATCTATCTTCCGCCGAGGAGCAGGGCTGATTAAAACCGCTGTCTGACAGTTAATGATGAACCTCTCACCTGCTGCGCTCCCTAAGCGGAACGGAGCGGCTCGGAGCCCCTTCCCGAATCCCGCTCCTCGTCGCTGTGGGCAGCGTGGAGCGTTGTGGAACGTCGTGGACATCGCAGATGTCGTGGACGTTGTGGACATCATGGAACATCATGGATGTCATGGACATCGTGGGTGTCGTGGACGTCATGGAACATCGCGGACGTCATGGACATCGCGGACGTCATNGGAACGTCGTGGACATCGCGGATGTCGTGGACGTTGTGGACATCATGGATGTCATGGACATCGTGGATGTCGTGGACGTCATGGACATCGTGGACGTCGTGGACATCGTGGACGTCGTGGATGCCATGGACGTTGTGGACGTCATGGACATCGTGGATGTTCTGGACGTCATGGAACATCGCGGACGTCATGGACATCGCGGACGTCGTGGACATCGTGGACGTCGTGGATGTCGTGGACATCGTGGACGTCATGGAACATCGTGGACGTCATGGACATCGTGGATGTTCTGGACGTCATGGAACATCGCGGACGTTATGGACATCATGGACATTGTGGATGTTGTGGACGTCATGAACATCATGGACGTCATGGACATCGTGGATGTCGTGGACATCGGGGACATCATGGATGTCATGGACATCGTGGTTGTTCTGGACGTTATGGAACATCGTGGACGTCATGGACATCGTGGACATCGTGGACGTTGTGGATGTCGTGGATGTCATGGACGTCGTGGACGTCATGGACATCATGGATGTTGTGGATATCGTGGACGTCGTGGACGTCGTGGATGTCATGGACATCGTGGATGTCGCGGATATCGTGGATGTCGTGGTGTCCTGCTGCATCCGTGCGCTCCAGGCTGCCTCTTGGGGCTTTGGCAGCTCCCTGGCATCACAGCCGGGCTCTGCCCTCCTCCCGCTGCTCCCATCCCAAGGGAGNGACATCATGGATGTCATGGACATCGTGGTGTCCTGCTGCATCCGTGCACTCCGGGCTGCATCTTGGGGCTTTGGCATCTCCTTGGCATCACAGCCGGGCTCTGCCCTTCTCCCGCTGCTCCCATCCCAAGGGAGGCAGAACCGCTTGTTCCAGCGCCGCGGCTCATGGCCATGGCTTTCCTGCTGGAAAACCAGGATTAGGGGTGAGCAAAGGGGTGAGCAAAGACGAGTGCTCATGGAACAAGACCCGAGCTTGCTTGAGATGTCACCAGTGCAACTGGTTCTTCTGAACGGGCGTCTAAAACACACTGGTCCAACAGCATCTAAGCAGCTACCTGCCCTTCTCCTCTCCTCCGCTTGTTGCCAACCTTCTCAAGGACAAAACCAGCGCTGCAGAGCCCAGCTCCCTTCCCGCCTGGCTCCCTGGGCGATGCCCACACAGCCCCGGAATCCCGGAGTGCCGCGGAGCTGCTCGGTCCCAACCCCAGCAATTAGCGTGACACGAACTGCGGAGTCCGGATAAGCTCCGAGCGGCGTTTGTTATTATTTGCTGGGCTTCTTGATCTCGAGATATTTTAATTCCCCAGCTCTACAATGGAGATAACAAAACTTCCTTGTCTGCTTTCCTTTAATTGCTGGGAGCTCCTCGGGGCCTGGAGCATCTCCCTCCGAAGGCACACGCGGCCCCGATCCCATCTTTGCGGTGTCAGAATATCACCATTATACAGATAACTAATCACATTAATGAGCAGGATGCTCAAAGGCAGGGTAAGGAGGCCCTTTTATATATATATATGTGAAAAAAGACCCACTTGTTGGAGCTGCTGGTGACAGAAGCCTGCAGTGACACCCAGCCAGGCTCCTATCTGCCTATCATTAGCTTTCTTACCCAGCTCTAATGCCATCCGCTGCCACAACAGTAATTACCAGGAGATTAGGCGGCATTAAGCACTCTTTAATTTGACACATTGCAATGATCTCCATTCAGCCTTTCTGCTCGAATAACTCTCCATAAATATTTTGCGAGGCTACCAAAATAAACAGAGGCTCCGCTGTTTGCACAGCTGAGGGCTCCGCAGCCTCCGAGGACGCGGGTAGCGCAGCCGAGGGTGGCACCGGGGACCCGCGTGGTCACTCGGGGCTGTGAGGGCATCGCCGCATGGGGGAACCTCCTTGCAGAGCAAATATAAAAATAATAGTGATAATATATGCCTCACCCCAATGGCAATTTAATAGGATGCATTTTTTAAACAACAGCCCAATAAAGAGAGATGGGTATTTATGTGAGAAGTGGCTGCATTAGGAGAAATAATAATTACACTGGAGTTGTGTTCTCTCTTTTTTTTTTGGTGTGCTATTAGCCTAGACATTATTCATTAAGTAATGCAATGGAAAACCACTGTTAATACAGCAATAAATCCCACGGGGCCCCATTGCTCCCGTGATAGGATCATTTGGTAATTACAGTGCATTAGGAGTTCAATATTCCTTCGTTTTTCCCGCTCTCCTCCTTGCCGGGGTGCGTGGGGGCTGCGGACGCGCTGCTCCATGCGGTGTCCCTGGGATCGCGGAGCCGAGCGATGGGATCGGACCCCTCCGCTCGCTAAAGCGGGATCCCAGCGCGATGCCCTGGGGCCCTCCCTGGTTCCTCGATGCCAATTTGGACCTCCATGGGTGACATCCACAGGACCGAATACTCGGGAAGGACCGGAGGACGCTCAAGAAACCGTCTCCATTTCCAGCGTCCACGGCAGCCTCATCGACGGCCGCGTCCATGCGGCACCAGGGGCCATCGACCGGCACGGGCGCTCGGAGTCGCCGCTCCATGGGAGCTCCCCTCTGGACACATAGGGAATGAGCACGTTCAAACGCGGACAGCAAAGTGGGACTCCTGGAGGAGGGATAACACGGCTCAGTTTTCCCTCTCCTGTTGCTTGGTCAATCTGCCCGAGCCAGGAGAAGGTGGCGGCAGGAGCGCGGAGCCGGCGCCGGAGGGAGCGACGGATCTGGATGTTCAACTGGAAACCCTATGGGGGCTGCAGACCCCAGGCCGAGGCGGAGGCTCCCACATCCCGCTGGAATGGGTTTTCCAGCCTTGCCATCCGGAGCCTCTGTCCTGGCACTGCTCCCAACACCGGTTGGCCTGAGTTTTTCCCTAAGCGCCATTGGATTGCAGGCAAAAAGTCCTTTTCTGTGTACCTAGGCATTATTCCGTATATCATTACTTTTCCCTACGGATAGTTTCCTGGCTCCACATGCATCTCCTTGCTTCAGTGCGCAACTTTTTGAGGATTTTTTTCCCCCCTGTTCCCTCTTGCTTAGGGCCAGGGCTTGAAATTAAACTGTCTCTCTCTGTGATGCAAATCAGATAAGAGAAACCAAACGAGCCCCATGTGGTCATCTGCAGCAGCCCGTCCTGCTAGAACTCCTTCTGCTCCGTTCTGATCTTGGATGTAAATCAAGAGGAATTCACTTTAAAACAAGCGTCAGCAGGGAAAAGCTCAGCAGAAATGCCCAGCGTGGTGTTTCTCTGGGTGTTTTGCACTCTTCGAGGTAAGATAAACATTTGAGTCCGACTGCGATTTGTTCTCTTGGCTCTTGCTGGAAGAGTCACCTTGCTTTGGAGGCGGGAAAATCCCGGGATGAGGGGAAAGGAGCGTGTTTGCATCCACCGGAGCTCGTGTTTGCTCCCAAAAACAGGACCAGCCTGGTCTGGGAATGGCAAGAATCAAATCCACAAGGAATCTCGGTGCATTTTGTGCATGATGAGGACCCCATCCTGCCCCACAGGCCTTTTTAGCCGGGAGCCCATGAGAATATTGGAGCGTTTAGACATTCGGGAGGCACCAGGACGCAGCCGCGATAGCAAAAGTGGCACCGGCGTGAAAGAGAAGGGAAAAAAAAATCGCAAGTAAATAAAAAGAAGCCCATTTGCAAATATTGTAGGGAATGCGTGTTCTCATACGTGCTGCTATTAAGTCCATTCGTATCATATCAGCAAACATCATGTCAGCTTGGAGAGGTTCCTGCTTATTTCTTTTTCCTTGTGAGATGTTTTTCAATGCCTGAGCGAATCCAAATGAATGTAAATGAGCTTTATTAAGTCAGCCCCACACGGTGCCGCATTGTCAGCGTTTGTAGGCTGTGACAGGTTAGTTATTGCGGTTTGAAGGGAATGTCACCAGCGCAGCAGTCCTCAGAAGTAACTTTTTAAAGGAATAATAATAATAATAACAACAACAAGGGGAACAACCGCATTTCAGGACGAGCTGCGATCCTGGAGGAGCCGCTTTGCAGAACGGTGCGAGAGGAAGGGACGGGTCTGGGGCATTGCCGAGCTCCAAAGGCAACGTGTGCCGGGCACGCGAGGCCAGAGCCCATTCCCAGGTTATTTTCCCTCCTCCGGTCACCATTCCATCGGGAAGGGATCCCATAAACACGGCTCCACGTGCTCTGCTGGGCTTCGCCAACCCCAGTGTTTCCAGTAGATTACTCAGTAGCACCAAGGTTAATTTAGATATTTATTTAGATTTAAAATAATAGAGATGCCCCTCCAAGGCTCTCGGTGCCCTAGCTATGTTAGCTGTGCCATAAATTCCATGGAGGGTGTTTTGGGGGGTGTTTGGGCGATTTTTTTTAATTTTTTATTTTTTTGCGAATTTCGCGTTTTGGGGATTTTTTCCTTTTTGTGACACTTTTGGTGCTTGTTTTATGTGCTTTATGTTATTTTTCATGGTTTTTGCATTTGGGGGCATTTTGGGGGGGTTTGGGCGATTTTTTGAAATTTTTTATTTTTTCACCAATTTCGCATTTTGAAGATTTTTTTCCTTTTTGTGGCGTTTTTGGTGCCTTTATGTGCCTTATAGTTTGAGCGCGCCCCGTTTCCACGCAGAATTGGGCGCCAGCAGCTCTCACTTTGCTCCTCCGCCACGGCGCCGATGGAGCAAATTCAATTAGTTACTAATTGGCTAATTGGTGAGGGGCTCCGGAAAGCAGCTGGGAGTAAAATAAGCAGGAATGAGGGACACGCACACGCATGAGCGGTGGGCGCGCTCTCCCAGGGTGGGAATGTCGTGGCTGGGAATGCAAACGGGGAATGGGAATTCGGCATCCTGGCCCCGTCTGTCCACGCGGAGCCCCCGGGGCTCCTTCCCGTTCGGAGCCGCCCCGGCCGGGGCCTCTGCTCCGGCTGGAAGTGCCGGCAGCATCCCCGGCCGGAGCCCCCAGATGGAGCTCTAGGCAGCAGGCAGGGAATTCCTGCTCGTGGTCCTCGTCCGAAAAATAGGGAAAAAAAAGGCCCTTCCGATGTAAATACGGGGCTTCTCCCTGCAAAGAACTGCAGCCGCGTGCGGTTCGGAGCGGATCCCGCGGGTGTCCCGGGTGAAGGTGCCTTTGCAGCTCCCATCCCTGTGTTTTCCCTTTGGATCCCAGGCAGTGGCCGCGTTCCCTCTTCCCTGTAACGGCGCAAAACGCAGCGGGAATGATGTAACTCCGTGCCAAATGTATGGGAAGAGCCAAATGTATGGGAAGAGCCGCGGCCTGCGGGTCTGATCCAAGCCGGGAGCAGGAGCATCCCAGCCATCCCGGCCATCCCGGCTCTGCCCCGTGCTGCTTGGAGCGGGCTCGGAGCAGGCCCCGATCCGCACTGCTCTTCCCAAGCGGAATCCGGTGAGGCTGGAGCGCAGCAAACCCACGCAGGGCCGATCGGGATCCAGCTCAGGCTGCTGGAAGCATTTTCAATAAGAGGATTTGTTGGGTTTCTTTTGACTCTCCTTTTAAATGAGCAGAAGGATTCTAGATAAACTCGATAAGGGCTGGAATCCAAGCAGGATCCTGGAGCCAAAAGCGGAGTGACAGAAATTGCGGGGAGTGAAAGCGGCTCCAAGCAGACGGAAGCGACGATGCTGGAGCCAGGGAGGCGCTCGGGGGCCACCGAGGACCTTCTTGTCCCCGGCTCTCCCGGTGCTCCCCGTGTTTCACCCCGTGGTTTTGAGGAAAAACAGCACAAATCCCTAAGAAGAGAGGAATCCAAGTGGCTTCTTGATGTGTTTATGGGGAAACCGAGGTACTGAAAGCAGAAAAGCCAAGTTTTCAAATGTTGTGGCCGCTCGGATTTAGCTCAG
>VWPW01004897.1:14135-42221 GCA_013389825.1 Crypturellus undulatus | reverse complement strand
AGAGAGGCCTGGAGGAAGAGCCAGGAGGGCCGTGCCAGCCTCATAGAAACAGTTGGGGCTGTTAACAGAAGAGCATCCATCTAGCCCAGCACAGTAACTGCCTTGCCCAGCCCAAGCGCTGCCTCGCTGCTCCCTCTCCTGGGTTTGCAGAGGCAGAAGCCAACCCCAGGGTTAGTGCTCGGGGAAGGAGCTGGAGAGCGTGGAGCCCCTTACAGCAGACACCCTGGATGCCGCCCCGTTGCCCATCCCTCGCGCCCTGCCTTGGATGCGTCTCGCGCACTTACCCGTCTGGCGGGGCTCAGCGAGGCGGCCTCGCAGCCTGCCAGCTCACTGAGCGCAGATGGACGCCCCGGTGGCCACGCAGCAGGCGCAGTTGTTGCTTCCTCTGGCCCAGAGCTGCTCCCGAAATAGCTCCGGGTTCCATGCGCCCAGGGCCGCCGGGCCAGAGGAAGCCCTGGCGCAGGCTACGGCACACGGTGTCCAGGCAGGCCCCGCTGCAGGACCGGCTCCTGCACGGCTCTGGGGACAGGTCTACGTGTTGAGTAGGAGCATGTGGGGCCCAACTCCCTTCACCTCCCCTCAGCCGCTCAGCTAGCCGTGATCTGAAACGCCCTCAGACCTGCTGTGCTGGGCCCCAAATCCTAGCAGCGGTTGGGGCTTCCCGCTGCAGTCCTCCCCTCTTTCTCGTGCCAGAGCGAGTTAGCAAAACATCTGCTCGAGTCGGTCCCACAGCGATGGCCCAAGGAGCACAAGAGGTTCCTATGCTGGCCACAGCCCGCAGCCCGCTCGCGACCACGTGTGCCCCTGCTCGCTTTCCTCAGGGGTGCACTTTGCGCGCTTTAAATCGCCAGAACTGAAGCCCATTCACAGGCTGCGTGTTTGTGTCACCACAGCTGAGCAGGGGTGTGCAGGGAGCATCACAAGGGCCATGCGGGCCCTTACCTGGACACGCTCCTCAGCTCCAGCTGCCAGTGACCCCCTCAGCCCCACATGCTGCACTGGGACCTGACCCTGCTCCCCCACAACGGGGTAGCCTGAAGCACAGGTGGGCAGAGGGTCCCAAGGAGCAGAGCTTGGGCTCTCAGAAAAGGCTCTGCCCAGCATCATGGATGAGACCCACATCATGACCCCCAAGAAGCTGGGCCAGAAGAGGGCCAGAAGCGGGGTAGGAAGGACCCCGCTGCACTAGGGCTCCTCAGTACTGCTGGCGGCAGCTGGAGAAGCGCCGCGCGGGGCTGGACAGGGCAAGGAGACAGAAGCGCTGCTTGAGCTGGCCCACGAGGTGCTGACGTGCCTGGCTGCGCGCCCGGCCGCGCGGCCCCATGAACGCGGCCTTTCTTCTCCTGCCGCGCAGCCCTTGGCAGCGCCGCGGCCTCTGCGGCTATGTGGGGAGAAGAGCCAAGGGCTGTTTTTCTGTCCCATTCCCCTTGCCAGGCTCTTCACAGTACTGAGCGCCCTTGTCGGGGCCTCCCACCCAGGGCCAGCACAGCAGCCCCCTCCTCACATAGGGATACAAGAGGGGCCATTGCCTTAAAGCAGGGAGAAAGACCAGGACTGCCCCCTATCCCATTGCCAGAGGGCTGAGGGTCCACGTAGGATGCCCTGCATTACTGCCCCAGATACAAGGGGAAAAGACGTAATTGGAGCATTGCGTTACTGCTCTGGATACAAGGGAAAAAGACATCATTGGAGCATTAACTCCTTTGCCAATCCCCTTGGGCACCAGCTGTTATACGATGCTTGGAAGTATCTCCCCAGCTGGAAACAGGAAAGGCAGAGAGAACTCACCACACACTCCTCCCTGGGCGCCACCACAGCTGCTTCCTCCAACCTGCCCCAGGCTCTGCCAGGCTGGACAAGCCAAAGCTGCAGGGTCGGCCGCCTCCGCAGCTGGTCACCGCTTGTGGCAACGGCTCAAGAAGAACGGGCGCTAAGCCAGGCTGCGCGGTTGCTACTCGTCTCTTAGTCTAGGGCTTCAGGAGAATGATCCTGTATCTCCAGCCCCAGAGCAGCTACTCTTGGACTCCCAAGTACTGCTTGATACATCTGGAGACCTGTTCCCTTCCGCCGCTGAATAGGCTGGAGTTAATAGTTACCCTGCACACATGACCTTCAGCCAGTAAGCACCTACCACCTCTACAAAGGTGGAGATACACCTAATTTTATTATATACACATTTTTAAACCACTGTTGGCAATGAGTACTAATGACGCCCTATAACCATGGCTGACGGTTATTAATATGAAGTCATAGGTGCAGGGACACTGTATTCAGCCATGGTGGCATTTCAGTGACAGAGCCCAAAGACGGAAGTCGACTAATACATGAGCACGTACAACCATCCAAGCCCTGGCCTCAGGCTCCTCGACCTCCATGAGAACCACATACCTTCTGCCTCCATAAACCCATCAAGACTGTGGACTCAGTTCGTTACACTTCCCAAAGTAGTTTCCTTCCATCTCTTGTGTGTTGCATACGTGTCACAGTGCAGATCCATATCCTGTTTGGATATGTGACAAGCGGATAGAAATTGTCTTATTGCAACACAGCTTTCTCCTGCTCTGTATGGGACACCTTGGGTATGAATATATATATACATATATATACACACACTATATATATATATATATATATATATATATATATATATATATATATATGTTTATACACACACGCACACCCTTGTGGCTGGAGGAGCTTCCATGCATATGCTGTGCAGCAATGTACCTATGACTAACTCTCCCTGCAGCTAAGGTAAAAGTGTCCTATTTATCTTCTCTCGTATCATGTTCTGAGGAATGTGTTCAAGTTTCCCTGGAACTAGGTGTCCAAAGTTCACTAGAATCACACTAGAAGTAGTGTGATTAGAAAAGTCCTAATCACAAAAATTAGGACTCTTCTGCAAAATTATGGTTCAAGCACCTCTTTTTGAGCTCTTTTACTACAACTTTTTGTCTACAAATTAAACACATGTACTGCACCATTTAAATCATTTTCCAGAACCATCCCTCACATGCCTTTCTTTCTCTAGGTGCTGACAAAACAGTTTTGACCTTCAGCATTGTTACATTATTCATGCTGCAGCAAACAGACCAGGCAGAAATTCTCATACAAATCCGTTGTCAACAAAGACAGCACTCAGGTGAATGCTTCCCATTCCTATGCAAACCACACTGGTGAGGCCAGAGGAAACCTGCAGATACATACCCTTAGCCATCCTCACTGCTGGAACCCACTAACACCATGTTTATCCCACATGGAAGTGTTGTTCTCTTCAGTGACCTGAGGGTGAGATCTAAAGTTGCTCCAAAAGCAACACAAAGAAAAGAATGATCATTGTGAAATAGGTAAAAAGCCTATTTTGGCAATTCAGCAACCCCCTGGGGTTGTTTGTGTCAAAGCTGTATGTACCATAAAGCAAGTACACACACATAAAACTTCTTGCCATGTCTACAGATTTGTCTGTCGAAAGGTATCTAAACAAAGGCTGCACAACTCAAAAAAAAAAAAAAAAAAAAAAAGCTGACTCCATCAATATCTGGCACTCTAGTAGCCACATAAGTGCTGAAGTATTAAAAAAAATACTAAGCAATTTATTCAAAGTCATTCTACATATCAGGAATTAAAAACTACGAGCTAAAATAGATGAATCTCCTTTCCCTGACTCCCAGTTGAGCATGTCTCAGCCAGCACTGTGAAATTCAAGAGTGAACACTGAATAAAGAGCAGAGCTATTTGATTCCACATACAGGAAGATTTTCTGATGACTCCTCCTCTGGCGCTACTGCTGCCTCTCAGCAGCAGCAGTAGCTTAAGGCAACTCATCTCTTCATGCAGGTGTCTGTTCTGCACTTCAGTTCGTAAGGATCAATCTGTGACTCTGCCCTTGTTCTAGTTTAACAGCCACACTGGACCGAGTCTTTAAATAGCAGAACATCACTCAACCTCTCGGAAAGACACCTGGTAACTTACTGGATAAGCATTAAGGGCAGGAGTATCAGAAGAAAAAAATGCTAATAGAAAAATTAGAAGCACCATGAAAATTTCTAAGTTGCATTGTTTCAGGTTTGAAATTAGTCTAGAGATTGTCCATTTTGAAATTAGATTTATTACTTGATCAAACTGAAAACAATATACAGGCTACCAGAGTCTTGTTTTCATCCCATGTTTGCATTAAAAAAAAAAAAACACAACTGCAGATATGTCAGACAATAGGAGCCCAATTAGAAAATGGAAGAGCAGAGATGCATGGAAGTTTTGAAGTAGGTGATCAGTTGGTGGGCCATGCTCCTCAAACAGTGCAGAAACAGTTCAATCCCAGCTCAAAAAAAAACTGGGGAGAGAGAAAAGGAGCAAAGGTAATAGGTTCTGTCACGGAAGATGCTGTCTCTGATCATCGGATGAATCTGTTGACGAAGTAAGAGGTCTCCTAGACGCCCAGACACAGGCAGAAACATCACTGCAATCAGGTGCTTTACAAAGATGATAGTCACCCTTTTAAACCTTATAAAAAGTAAGCAGTGGCTTGCCAACCTCATCCTGAATTAAGGGCAAGCCATTATTTGTTTATATTAAAATGCTTTTTATGGGTCCATCTTGAACCCAGATCTGAATATCACAGGTAGAAATTTCATGAGGAATGAGGTGAGGAAGTCTGTTGCCTGCAACATCACATGCAATGAATCCAACAAGGGGCCAGCACAGTTCCCACAGGTACGTTGTGTATGACCTCCTAATGAGCACATTCAAGAAGCACCTGTCCAGCTGGTATTCCAGCAGCACATTCCCCTCACTGGAAGGATTCTGTAACATGGATAAATACACTTTCCAAGACAAACCACTGAAGGAAATTGCTATCAGTCAAGATCTGTAAGTCTTGGTAATTCAAAGCATACATATTTTTGAGATAGCTGCTCTTTAAAGAGCTTTTATTGCTAATTATTAAAACACTTCAAGCCATAAGCCCCATGACATTTGGTAAGTCAAATGCTATAGATCCCAAAGTCAGGGTCTCCAATTTTGTTTTAAGTTTATGGATATAAGCCAATACGCAGTTCAATCACTGCTCTGAGATAAAGTATGCTCACATTTAAATTGTGTGACATGAGAACAAGTAAATTGGGAAGGCTCCCTGTCTCTGAGTGCAGGATGGCAGCAGCTTCCAACACAGTGCAGCCAACTGACAAGAGTACGTGTCTGGAGTCTACAAAACACACAGCAAAACAAAGCTCCTGTTCCAAAGGGAATGCTAGGCACAGAAAATCTGGGGAGGGAAAAAAAGACAAAATTCAGTACTGTAAAAGGTGGGCAGCAAAAACCTGTTGCAGCTGTAACATTTCAAACAAACGTAGCTGCTTTGCACTAGGTCACCATTCCAGGGCAATGTTGTTACCTTTTCTCCTTTGGAGGGAAAACAGGAGATGATGTAAAGACTGTTTTTCAGCATTATGCAGGATAGTGTTCAGCCTAAGTCAAGAAAATCCTAAAATATGCTGAAAGAATAGAAGCAAATTTGTTCAGATACTGCAAGCTTTTGTCCTCACATTTGCTAACAGCACATCACTCCAGAGAGGCCTACGTACAGACCAAGACATCAAAGTGCAACTCTGTTCTCATTGCCTGGATTGAGCACCTGCAACAACTAAGCTCTGGCCTTCCCAGATCTTAGTTTTATCATGTCAAGTACTTCATCCATGAGAAAGCAATTTAATACCCTGAGACTAACCAGGCATTTTGGATATGGGAAAACATACAAGAAAAGCCACTATCTCCTTTCAGAAGCTCCTCACGCCTTCCAATACTGACAAACAAGGTATTCTGCCACAAAGCTTGGACAGATCAAGAACTCTATGCAAAACAGCAGTTGTGCAAATCTTTGCTACTCCTATCAGCCTCCTCACTCTATAAAAATGTAGGGATAAGTGAGATTCTTTAAAAAAGTTGTAGTTTATTACTTTTCTGATCAAGAGTTGTATCACTACACAATACTACATTTTATTGCTAATCACAAACTGATGCACCGGGGTTTCAGATCGTTTGGTTTATAGCATTCTTATGTAACAAAAAAAAAGTTACAAATCCGGATTTTGCAGACATACTGCCATGTCCCTGTACACCAGGGAAGCATTAGGTCTGTTTCAGTTAGAAGATTCTCCTCAAACTGCTTTTGGAGAAGACAGAGCTTTATTTTTCTCCAGCAAGAAAATTACTCAGTCATTTCATGCAAAAGAAGGCAGCCAATCTGCTCCACAGCCTAAAACCCCTTTCCTAAGAAATGGGAAGGGAACACATGGTTTTCAGAACTCCTGCTGTGGTCTGACAATGCTTAAACTAACAGGAGCAAGTTGGCACATCTTCAGGGTATATCTACTACCCAGCTTAATTCAACTTCCTATTGCGGGGACAGCAAATTCTCTCCAGAACAACTGAAATGTGCCCCACTTACTCTTCATAAAAAACACTGCAGTAACCTTTGCCAGAGCACCACATGGCAGCACTCCTGCCACAGCAGGGCGTTACACAGCCCTTCTGTAACACAAACAGTTCCATGTACGCTGCACCTCTCAGAGGCAAAGCTGTTGGAAGCAAAAGCCTGTGGCCACACAAAGGGCTGCTACAGAAGAGGTGCTGCACTGCTTCAAATACTGCCACCCGTCATACCCAGCGCTGGGGTGTTTGGATCTCGAGGAGGGAGAGTTAGGATTCAGTCCCTTTGGTCATTATTGCCTTTGTGGGGGAAACTTGAAAGAAACTCTTTGGGAGCTTAATGTATATTCTTGTTAGGAAGCTGCACTGCACAGGGTTCCAGACAGATTTTGTTGGTACCGAGGCACATACTATTACAGTTAAACTCGTAAGTCAAAGCAAGTATCAGAACAAAAGTATTAGGGAGGGTTAAATAGTTTGTCCAATAGGATTTGATTTCACATTTCACCTGTTCACACAAACACCTCCCATCTGCTTGGACCTTGAACAGCTCAGATCTCAACCCTCAGAAAGGAGGTGCTGAGAAACAAGAGGCTAAAGCTGCTTGAGACAAAAAGATGGATATAAATATAAAAAGAGGTTCAGTGTCAAGCACCAGTAATACTGCCTGCTCAAGCCCAGGTGTGACCACCAGGGAGACTCCCCAATCAGGAACATTATTCAATTAAAACAATACATTTTGTCCTATTCTGCAGCTGCCAAGATTCCTGGCTACAACTCCCAGAAGAGTTTGCCACCTGTCAAAATAGTCTCTAATAATAATAATAAAAAAAAAAAAAAAAAAAAAGACTGCTTGATGAGATGAAAGCAGCACCTCCAAGCTGGCTTATTCAGAAAGGACCCAACTTCAGACCAGGAGCCTGCAGGTATCAGCTTCAGCAAATGGGATCCGTTCCACTATCCAATGGCTAGCTTTCAGCTACTGCAGAGCATCAGCTTTTTAGCTTCCTTTAAAAAACAAATCAAAAAACAAAAACAAAAATCAAAAACACCCTGGATTTGAAGCATCCAAATATGGCCTGTTGTACTGGAGTGTCTAAGTCCATGGGGACATGGGCATCTTCCTCCTGTGCCGTTGGCAGGGCTTACTCCATGATCGCCCGGTACAATGCAGGCTCGATGTAATCCTCCCGGTAGCGTGAGTTGATCACTCTCTGTCTCTTCCTCTCCTGTCTGACCTCCTTCTCCGCAAATATCTCTGTGAAGCGCATATCTGAAGCTATTGACTACGATGAAAAGCAGAATTAGTTACCAGAGCAGAAATCAAATCCCTGTCCCCACATCCTCCCACTGATGGAAAGAAAGGACAAGTTTGGGGTGCTTGGACACATTCAGCCTTTTTCAAAAACTAGCCTTTTAGGTTTCTGTGCCTCACAGGAAGAGAAATATCTTGAAAAACTTTTAGAAGTCTGTACATAAATTTAAGGTAACCGTAATCAGAGACTTCAAGGATTTGTTTACTACAAAGTAATAGAAGTTTTCAGTTATTTTCTTAAAGGAATAAATGCACTGACCCATTTGAACATTTAGGCAACCTACTGCATTCTAGGTCTTACAGAGCAGACAGGGTTAAATCCCCAGACACAGGAGTCCACTATGTTACACTCTGAAACCTGTAATACCATGTGTGCCTTTCAACAGGTTTTGTATTGCGATGTACAGGATCCTCTGGTAAAGTGAGGTACCTGGCATGCTGCCCCATGGTACATATTCCACAGTAAGGTATAAAAAACATTGAAGAGGGATCTAGACAGATTGTGGGACATCCATCCTTGTAAATAAGCAAGACTGGATAGGTTCCTGAGCAGCCCCATCTGATGCTTCATGCTTCTTTGAGCAGGGGATTTAACTACAAACCCATGGGAACTCCATGGAAAGGGCTACACAACCCAGTCTTTGCAAGAGAATAACATCTCTCCAGGGTGAGAGATAACTTTGCTTTTAACCTAGATAACCTGATCTGATACTGAACCTGGAACCTGATCTCAAACCAAAGACTTGCAGAGAGTATCACACTGTAATCCACTTGCTATCCAGTCAGAAACAGCATCAGACTGAACTTATTCAGGAGATGTCTGCACCCACTTTACCTACCAGCCTTGACTTGACTCTCTTGGGAAGCTCCTCTTCGAGAGTGTACACATCATCCCTTTTCACCATCAACTGTGAGCCATCTTCAAACTCCACCTGAAAGAAAAATGGATTTTATTCTGTCAATAGTCTCAGGAGCTAGACTCTGTCCACTGCTACCTGAAGCTTGCCTTTTCCTCCCCAGAGACCTCTCCCTGATATCATCTTCTACCATTTAGGTTTTATAAGACACTCAAGTACGCATGTATACTGCCACAAACTTTAACAAGTTTGCCAGTCCCTTGGCAGTGAAAGCTGCCAAGTCTAGAGATTTTCTTGTAACATCTGACAAGCCAGCATTTTGTGGGCTTTCCCTGCCTAGTGAGTTTAATTTTGCTGTAACATTTGTCCCTTTGAAAGTGTGCAAGGCATGATGGATTCTGACTACGCAGAAAAAATATCTCTCATTTTACAGCAATTTAAATTATAGTAACTAAGTGCTGAAGAAAAGGCTAGTGATTTTTAGAAGTTGACACTCAAGTATGTAGCCAAATTAAGCAGAAGTGCAAGCTGCTAACTTCAGTTCATGCTACCAGCATTCAGCATTGCTGGAAACACTGGATCACTTATTCTCAGGCATTTAAGTGTGATCATACTACAGCTCTCCTGCCATTGACAGCAGCCCTGTTAACATGATCACCTTGTTGTGAACCCTGAATTTCCACACACCCTCTGGGCTCAAAGCCAAGAAAGGTAAAAAAGATGGAAAAACTGCAAGTGTTGCTTAGTTTTTAAACAAGAGCTGCCTGTAGCTTTTTGTCCAATGTAAAGTGTCTCAGAAGGAGAGAAATTGGCCACAGCAATACAGTGATGGCAGGGGTCCGTGTATGTATGATTACATAAACTGCCAGTCAGCCACTTTCTGCACCATGTAACTCTGACAGATCCCTTCCGAGATAAAGGATGTAATTCTCACTGCTGTAAGAATTCCCTCTCCTGTGTGATGCTTACCTTTGCAAAAGAATTATCAATCTCAATTCAATTCTGAAAGGCAATGCTTTAGACAAACAACTATAATAATCATGATGCGACAAACTGCAACAGGTCTCCTAAGCAGACCAAAGGCAAAGACCTAGAGTCCTTCAGGCATCTGGGGAAGGCAAAGTTATTGCAAAAGGCAGGGAAAGAAAAGTGTATCAATTCCGTACCTGGTACATTTGGATGGCATGTGATGCAACAAACTTGGCTCCATAAACCTGTCCATCCGTCCATCTCACCTGCACGACCTCCCCTTCAGCAGGAGGACCTAACTGAAGACAGTCTCGACTCTGACAGCAAAAAGAAGGAAGTGGGAAACAAGAAGTAAAGGTCAGCAGCTTTGTTATACAAAGATTAAGCAAATCAAATGAGAATCTATCCCAACTGCGGGGTCTCTATCCCAACTATATGACACACATCACAGTGTTCCAGTGATTATTTTATTCTAGTGATGGAGAAACAGCCTGACAAGCACCTATTTGTATCAGCTGCTTTTAAATCCTCAGGGGGAGCACAGCTTCAAAGTACTTCATACAGTAGCAGTAGGAAAGTACCAAAAAGTTTTCCTTCTTATTTATCAACTGTTAGGTAGGCAAAGATTAGCTGCACCCTCTGCTACACCTGTGCAACTGTCTTCTTATTTGTCCCCAGTTAACCTAAATCACATTAAAATCACATGACACTCACCCAGCTGGCTTACAGCACAGCACAACACAACACAACCCTGGGTTGGAACTAGTTACCAGTTCTCCTCATGTGGCTGCTCTGCAGCAAGAGGAATTCACTGGCACCATGTGCCCTCTACTGGAGTCAGCCTCCCAGTGCAGAACATACCACGATGTCCTCTGGATACAGGTTGTCACTGAAGGAGCCATCATCAAAGTTGACCTCATAGAAGGTCTCTTTTGCAAGACTGACCACTTCACACTGATAGAAGCGACCGTTCTTGTGCTTGCTGATGACTATCTGTCCAGGTGTCAGGTCCTGGAGTGCAGCCTTGGCTCGCTGAGAACAAAAAAGCACTTGTTACCTAATGACATGACAGAGAACTTGTTGAGGAACACAGCTCCACTGCTGGCAGATGGAGGAGGGAATTTTAGCTCAGAGTGAATAATTGTAGTCTGAGTCCATCAGCAGCATTTTCAGAGAAAATGGTTTCAGGTTTTTCAAATGTTTAACACTCCATTCTTTAGCTGCAGCTGTCCAATCCTAAGGCATCCTACATAGCAAATTTAGCTCTCCTTTTTCAGAGCAACTTGAGGCCTTTACCGTAAATATTTTCTAGTTGAGTGTTGCAGCTTTGATGGCTAAAAGGGCTACATAGGAACATTAAAAAATAGACAATCACTTAAGGATGAGAGTCCATGACAACCATGACAACTTATGCAGTCTGGTGGAGCCCCAGAATGAACTCCTGCACAACCTTGTGTAAATATCACAATAGAAAAACATTACTATTCTTCATTACAACAGCCACAGAAGGAAAGTAGCTTGCACAGTCCTCCTGTCCTGCAAACTAAAAAAAAAAGAATCTGTCCAA
This sequence comes from Crypturellus undulatus, assembly GCA_013389825.1. Lineage (NCBI taxonomy): Eukaryota > Metazoa > Chordata > Aves > Tinamiformes > Tinamidae > Crypturellus > Crypturellus undulatus. The sequence continues at coordinate 31,087 of VWPW01004897.1, read as the reverse complement.
GGTTAGTCAGAGCAGTAGCAAAGCTGAGATTAGAACTGAATACCAACACTATGTCAAATATTTCGAGACAGTTACACAATCTAAAGTTTTTCAGTTTCTCCAAGAAATTCCAACTTAAATGCTGAGGGTCACACACCTACTCACCTCTGCCTGAGATGGAGTCTTGTGCCTGAAGCAGGTAATGAAGACAACAAACGGCCAGTCATCGGGCTGCATCATGACTCCTGCTGCTTGGGCACAGCTGACATGGAAGGACGTGGGACATCGACCATGGGAGCACTGCACGCAGCAACCTGCGATTCTCTTTCTCCGTTTTTTGCAGAAAATGCATTTCTGTGGACAGGAAACTAGAGGTTACTGTTTGGCACTAACATTCATCCTGCACAAAAGACTAAAGAAGCTTCAGACTTTATTCTAGTTTATGACAAGGCAAGGACTCGTAAGTTTAGAGATGAAAATAAGATAAAGATGAATCATAAGATGATCATGATTTCATCATAAGATGAAAATATATGTTAAGCAACTACCAGCTCAACATGCACAAAGCATGCAACCTTAGGACTCTAGTTAAAGGAGACTTTGAATTAAACTAGTCTACAATGCTCCAGGGCCTTTCAGCACCTGATTAAGCTGCCTAAAGACAAGCAACAAGATCAGTATCATGGGCTAAGGATTCCTTTGATCCAGAGTCAAACACTGCAAGAGCTAGGCCTGTAGAGGTTTAAATTCTATCACTCTACATAGGAAGAACTCCAACCCTTTGGAGAAAGCTATCTTCTCACAGCTTCCATGCCAGGATGCATGCTTCCAGCCCACTGAATGCACCCTCGAGTTCTGTGACTGGGTTGTTCTCTGCATATGTCACAGTTATTACATTGCTCTCCCAGCTGGGGAGTATGCATTCAAATGCCTGCTCTCTCTGCCACCAGTGACCCACTTACACTTGAGTCAGGTGTGATTAGGTGTTACAGGAGAAGGATACTATCTGAGACACACTAGGATCTGCAAAGCAGTTTGTCCTCAATACTGATTTTTTAGAATAGTTAAATATAGACACTTTCTTACTGGAGACATTCACCCATTATACAAATGTCTCACGTGTCCTGAAGCACCTCAGCTTCAACAGCAGTCAAAAAACCAAATGCAATGGTAGGAATTAGAAAATAACGAAGAACATAGACACCATTATACAGTTTTTTTAAATCCAGCTTGCCACACACATAAAACTGTGTCCACCTACAGGCTGATCATCTGAATAAACATGTACTAGAATATGGAGAGGTTCAGAGAACATCAACAAGAACAACTACCTTTTCCATTAAAAAACAAACAAAAATATTGATGAAGTCCTTCAGTCTGAAAGAGAGATGAACTGGGGCTGGAAGGATAAAAGAAGTCTATGAAATTCAAAATGGCCTGGAGAGGCAATTCTTATCCTAGGAACAGTAACCAATTGGGGAGAAGAGAAAAGGATAATCCAGAAAAAGCAGAGTGAGGTAGTTTCACATAAAAAAAAAAAAAAAGTGTAACAGATCTGTGAAAATGCTTGCAAAAGCTTAAATGGTTTCAAGAAGTTTACTTAGGCTCAAGGAGATACCACAAACTGGAGGCTACAAAACAAACCACAATGGGTTCTGGAAACCTACTGAGCTGGAAATTGTTGGGGACAAAAGACTGAGATGTACTGTATTGTGCTTGCTCTCTTTTTACTTTTCCCTGAGTGTTCATTTTTGGCCTATTCTAAAACAGGCAAGAGCAGTTTAAACTAGGGAAGAGGAAGAAACAGTAAGAAGGGAAAAATTCCAAATAAAGTATCAACTTCACTGAATTGGGGATGGTAGAGGAGTTCTGGTCATCTTTTTGAAAGTATGTGAGGATATTTATGTACACAAGATTCACAAGAGTTATTGCCAGAATATTTTTAATAGCTAGTTAAACTGTGGTAAGATACAACACTGATTTCAAGAGTTGCTTAAACCTGGAACTAGCACACTACTCACTTAAGTGTAAAAAAAAGTGAAGTGAAGCTTTAGGGAGCATCAGTTAACTGTGTCAAGTAAATATCTTCCCAACATTGTTTGCATTTTCTCTGATCTCCCTTGGATGGAGAAAGTAGTATATTCCCTCCTTCAGGCCTTAGACCCCTAGATGGAATCAACAAAAGCCCAGAGTGGAGCTCGGGTGTTCCTTACCAGTCTGAAGCGCTGCAGTGGGATTTTGCCAACATCTATGGGACTGCGCTCTGCAATGTTCACAAATTTTGCCTCGAGGACACCTACAGCACACATCACGTGAACCCATCTACCAGGAAAAAAAAAAAAAAAAAAAGATGAACCCACACTGAGCCAATAGAGAATGTTTCTACATTCAGAGTAAATACAGTTCTGATGAAGCTTGCCACATAAACACACCAGGATGAATAGTCTCTGCTTCAGCCCACAGAGGCCGAGAACTAGCTGTGTAATCTTCCTGCCTACTACAAGTCTTGGGGTCTAAGTGTAGCAAAAACGACAGCAAAAATATACTTCATAATTTCAAGTTACTACTAGCAGCCTGAACAGAACAACAGTTTACTGTGACTTCTGTTGGTTGCCTATTTACATCACAAAAGTCAGCCTGGTATACTTGTTCCCCACAAACTTGTCAGACAGTAACTGTTCATTCACTATTGCATTCATTTTGACACAATGACCACAGGGTTGAAGGACTCCTTTGCTCTACAAAAAATTTTCAGACCAATCTATTTTAAATCAAGTAAGTTCAGACAAGCCATCACACCAAAGAGAGACACTGGACAGGCAGTGCTACGACACTATACTTGCTGTAGTGTAACATTGAATTGGAAGATGTGCGGCTGTGAACTACAGCTCTCGTGTGTCCCCACGACATGCACATTTTTGTGTAAGTCAAAATTATCTATGAGAAGTTCCTGAGATGTTATCTTACCAGAAGCCTTATTTTCACATAGTGCATTATATCTCTATTTTTTGTACCTAGATACACGCAAGCATAAAAAAATCTACACTTTGTAGAAAAAGGCAAAGCAATTAACAGTTAGTGTGACCAGAATGGGAGTGAGACATTACCCAGAAAAAGGTAAAGATTGCTTTATGTCTCAGCACGCAATATGAACATTATGAACACACATGTGAAGGTACCTCACTGATGACACTAAGTGGGCAAGATGTTGCTAGTTACTCCATTAAATCAAATGCAGACATTGGCTTTACTAGCCTAGCTTTAAGTGCTTAGGTGTTGAGACTAGCATGCAACTAACTGCTAAGGCAATGTGCTCTGAAGACCAACCAAGGTGTAACACTCACTTGTCATCGTTGGCTCTCTGCAGCGCTCCTCCTCGTAATGAGCACAAACAGCAATCCTGGCACAAGGAAGAGAGTGTTAGCTGAAAGCATGAGGTCCAGTTTCAAAACTTTCTCCTCACACTGCACATCCAGAGATCCTGTCTCATTGTCATGACAGAACTAAACATTTGACAGAGCTCGGCCCTACAATCTCAAATGTTGTTGCCTTTAGAAGAGAGGACAGATCCAGTAATTATATGAATTTGCTCTCTGTGGGTTCTTTTACTAAGGTAACACCTTGTCTCCCTTGAGGATGTCTACGAAAACCCGGAACAAGCATGAGCAGAGACGATACAAAAGCTTAACCCTTCTGCTGATCTAGAGCCTATCCAAATGTTCCTTTCCGGTTATATGAAAGAAATTACTTTCTGCTCTAGAAATAGCAGCTGCCATATATTAAGAACAAAGGACCAACTCTGACACTCATGCAAGACACTACTGTCTCAGTGGCTGGCCTCAGCTCAGCAGCTCTATGTTAGGTAAAAGAATTTTATGACCACTACCTTAAAATAAGTGAAAATACAAAAGACTGTCTCCTAAAATTCTCTCTAAGCTGCTTGCTTTTCACAGCAGGGAATCAAAAATATAGCAGGATGGAAATGGAGTTTGTAGCAGATTCCCACATGAACCAGCTTCACCTAAGATTATCCTATAAAAAGATACCTCTTCTAAGGCATTCTCTGTACACCTGGAGCACATCCAGTCTTCCGTGGCCTTGTCAGGAGATACACCGTAACAACCTAGAACAGAGACATGTCTCAGTAACATATCTGTGCTGGACCAGGTGATGAACCAAGGTTTCGACCAACCCAAACTATTCTGTGAAATAATGTTCACTTAAATGCAGACCCATTCCTTTAAGGTACAGAAATAACACAGGAGTTGGAAATGGCATCCCTAAAGTTGGTTCTTGGGTACTTCAAGTCGTCCACGTAGCCAGCTAAATTTTTTAAAGACTAGCACTGCAAATATTTGTCATTCAGATAAGGGCTGAACTTAGTCTCTTTGCAGATTAACAGACTGCTAGAGGCTTGTTATTTTCTACAGACTTACTACAGAGAACACTATAGTTTAGATTTAAGTCTGGATGTGCTCACTTGCATGGACACAGACGTGGCAGTTCTTGCAGGTGATAAGTATACTGGTTCCATCCTCTTCCAAGTAAGGGGTTGAGGGATTGAGGTCAGTGCTGCAGCCAGTTGCAGTGAAGCACATTTCAGGAATTAGAGGCTTGGTTCGGATTTTCCCATCTGCAGCACTTGGAGCTACTCCAGAGTTTTGACTGTGGCCTCCACATTCTGCCTATAAGGTACAGACAGGAAATACAAGTTTTACAAGAAAAAGCCTTCTTCCTACCAACTTATTTCCCATTATTCCATATGTAAATTCAGTCTAAAGGAAGAATGAAGGTGCTGAAATGTTCAAGAGCTAGTAGGTTAGCTTACAAAACTCTCAGCTCCTACAACTTCAGAATGAAAGTGTTCTCTATTCAAATGGCTAGAAGATGTGAACAGTATCCCTCCAAGGAGCAACAGGACACACATTAAACTGCATCTCCTTTGACAGAAGGTTCACTTGGGAATCAGCAGGCCTACTCCATGCACCACTTCAAACACCTCTTCTGCATCTCCTTCAACTCTGCTGACTGATCTCACATCAGTATGGGAGGATTATGATCACATGAACATAAATCTATTTGAATTCCCATTATTGTTTCATGGTCTAGCTCTGCGCAAGATTAGCAAGTATTTGGACTACTTTGTTTCCAGGAAATAGGCAGACTAGAAACACAGTTTCCCAGTCAAAGACCAGGAGATTTTCAGGTTAATATTTCATAATTTGTTACTCTAAATCAATGTCAAACTAACTATGCAATGCTTACACAGATCTACTTCCCCAAAAACCTCCATGCTTTGAGTGCACTTCAAATGTTCAAAGAAAAAAAGGCTTAAGAAATAAAGGTGCCAGTCTGAAAATGGGTATACAGGCAGGTTCACCGAATCATGCTCTCTTAGAACAATAATTGTTCTTCCTTGGGAAAGTTGAGACATTGATAGGGCTTTTGCTAGCTAGCAACACACCGCAGCAGCAAGCTGTTCAGTCATTTCTCCTGTATCTTTGGCAGATGTAGGCTACTTACCTGGTATGTCTGAAAGAGCATACAAACAGCACAGTATGGAGACTGCTGAGCCATGGTCCGATTATATTCTTTTTCAGCCTCAAAATTGGGTGGTCGATTCTGCCACAGCTGGCTGAGTGGCTTGGCCCAGGCTTCCGTCTCCTCAGCCTCTTCTTCAGGAGTTAGTTGCTCTGATGCCTCTGCAATAAGAGATCATTACTCAGTAACTTTATGGTCTTTTACAACTGTCTTGTCTTGCACATGAAGCCATATAAACCATGAAGTTATGAATGGATATGGCAGCAAGGCTACCAGAACTAGAGCTCTCAGATGGGTGACAGAAGGCAGTAACTGGGCCTCATTTTTTAACAGAATTCTTCTACTGTTTAAGTAACTGTGCTTGGAATCCAAGATAAGCCCATGGAGTGAGAAGCATACTAACTTGAAAGCGTGTCAAGAGCAAGTCAGCCAAAGAAACTTTTTTTTTTCTCTCTCTCTCCTTTTCTCCTCTCTAATAAATACTTAGATCAGTTATTGGAAAACTCTATGGAAGGCTCAATTGTGCCTCTGGTAGTGGTTCCTTCCAGAGTTGTAACTTATCAAGGAATGGGAGAGGAAACATGGACAACAATCTGAGAGACTACACAAATACAAAAAATCAAGTAAGAATGCTGCCTATGCCATAGAGGTGTTACAGATTTAAATGACCGTCATGGATTGCGAGCTAGATAATGGAATACCCACCACTGTCTAGGGAAGCTAAGGCTTTCCCTGAAGTGCACACTTACCATCATCACTAATGCAGTCTTTAAGCAAGAGTGGGTGATGGCGGGGCAGCTTGCTCAGCGGTTGGCGACGGCCCTTGGACTTCTTACTCTCCTTCATTGATCTTATGTACTCCTTTGCTACCTGGACAAGAAGTTGAGTAGTCATATGAGCACATGTCCTTTGGGCCTTTGTAAAAAAAACTTACATTCGGGTTTAAGTTCTAAGTAACTAGTTTTTATGAGAACTACTTGCATAGTTTTGCAAAGAATAAACAGACAGCAAAACTGCAATGTATTTTCATTGTTCAACTCTGAACACGCCTTGAGTCACTGAGGTTATAGATTTTGCACAAGTCTCAGGGTAGCTTTTTATGGAAGTCTGCTTATAAGAATGGTGTAAAAGATAGAAGCTAAAAAAAACAAAAAACAAACAAACAGAGTTGAACAGTTCAACGTAGAGCTATGATAATAAGTTTCAAATATTCTCATAAAATGAGAACCAAAATTAGGAAAAAGAATTAGAGAGCCTACTCATGCATCTTGAATCAACAGGCTTATTTTAAATGAAAGAAAACTTCCATCCCATCTGCTTACTATTTGTTTTTATGTCCTTCCAGACAAACTGGAAGGACGAGACCACAAGAGTAAAGTCATTTCCTCTTCCCTTGGTCTTGCACAAAAACAAATGACCTTCACTGACAAAATTACTACTAACCTGACAAGAAAGCCAATAAAGGCAACGAATTTTAACAGCCCAGTAACAGAAGCAGGAGCTCATGTTTTGAATCTGTAATTCCTCCATAAGCAGAAGCAAATCTTAAGATTAAATGAATTTTAAGTCTCCTCTTTTCCTTTTAAACAGTAAGTCAGAAGAAAGTCTAACAATCATCACACCCGATCTCCTACATAGCATCTGGCTACAAGACTGCTCAGAAACAGAAATGCTTTTATTCAAGTGGCAATTAATACTTCCAGTTGCTATCTGATGGAAAATTTGTTGTGAATACACTGTACATGAGAACATCAATTACATTTATTCAACAATTCTGTTTTGCTCTGTATTGAGTACCCAGAAACAGACCAATACCAAAAACAATTTCCTGAATTCATGTATACATGAGAACTCTTCCTCATTTTCAGCTTATTTTTCCTCAGATTTGCTTCTCTGCTGTTCTGCTTCTGTTATTCCTGAATTTTGAGGATTAATCATTATTAGCCTCCCATCACTTCAATACATCATAAGAAAGGAAAACAACATTATTTGAAAAGATAGCAAAGACAGACAAGATTTAAAGTAGCATAGCCTTTCCTTGACAGGGTTGTCTAGTAAAACTATAATTGGCATTTTAGAAAATATTCAGATTTACATTTTCCTAGCAATCTTTTTTTCATCATTTGTTTTAAAAACCTGCACATATGGGCAGATGTATACAATTTTATAGAAAAACAACAACAAAAAGATAAGCTCAAATGTATATTTACATGCCTGTAAAAAAAAAAAAAAAGTTGAACTAGACAGGATTCACCTTGAGTGCAAACAGGTGTCTAGTACCATAAAAGTACCTGGATCAGCCTGTAAATAACACTAGCATTGTAAAATGAACCGCTATACCCTTCTCCCTTAAAACTGTAAAATTATTCAGAGAAGGTCTCAAAACAAAGGATCTCTGTTTCCCTAGAAGAAGAAAGAGAGAGAGAGAGACTTTCATCCTTATTCTTTTGTTTAGCAAAAACTTTAAGATAGTAGTTAGTATGCTAGATTAAGCAGAAAGATCACTCAGAGAAATGATTTGAGAAACCACTTCAGTCTGCTCTGCCCAATCACTGTCATCACTCATCATCTATCAGTCTGAATGGTGATCAAAAATATTGGGCTGAAATAAGAAGTGAAAACAATTAAGCCTGTCCAACTATTAAATTTTACTTAGGTCTCTTTGTGGCACCTCAGAAGAGCAACACTCTAAACATCACTAGCTGCTAAACCTTCCCAGTTGAACATGGCATTAATCTGCACGTATTAGAAAATAAGATAATTACTAAGTGACTTGCTATGCAAACACCAATGGAATGCAAGTGTGATCTGCCCAGGTAGGAAGTTCTGTTATAGCAAATCCATGGCCATTAACATAGCCCTTAATCTTTCAGCACTCTTGACACCCATACCTCTGCCAGTTCTTGCTCGTTCACACTGGCTGTAGCACTGGCTTTCTTCCCTGAAGTTTGCTCATTGTCAGATCCACTGGCATCCCCTTTAGCGTAGCTATGGACAGTGAACACCCCTGCTGGCTCAGGGACAGTCCTTTTTGGCAGCAGATCAGTGGATTCACAGTCTGAAGAACCAGAATATGCTGGTGAGCTGGGCTGAGCACCGGAAGTTGAACTTTGCTTCGAAGCTGGCAGAGCTGAAGCTGAGTGCGAAGCATGTGAAATAGAGAGATCTAGCACAGCTGCTTCTTGCTCTTCCTCCTCCTCAAGCTTCACCCTTTTCAGTTCTTCAAATTTGGCTGATGAGTCCACGCGATCTAGAAGAAAGGATATACTAAGTGTTATTAAAATCTGGGTAGCAGAGAGAACAGCATGCACCTGCTTGCATGAAACCAAACAGGGAAGAAGAATAAGCATAAAGACATGTGACACTAAGTCAGGTAGTGAAAAGATTAATTCAATTAATTGAAACATTGAATAGAAAGTCCTCTTTTTGTGTCTTCAAGTACAAGAATTATGAGTACTATGTAAAATTAATAAAAAGTGGATTCAAAATAAGCAAGAAGAGATGAATCTTTATATAGTATAGCTAAATTGTCTCCAAGTTTCAAGCAAGACTAACAGAAAAGATAAAGATGATTATTAAATGTGAGTGGTAAAAGTCTGGAGAACAGAATTCTTGAGGAAATCATTATATGTGCTTGCCCTGTTCTTTTACTGTCTCAGAAACACCTTGATCACAGTCAAGGTGGAAGACAACTGTGCATACAGCCACTTTAGTTTTCCTCCAGCCTACTCATTGCTACATTATAAAGAAAATGTCTGTAAAGTACAATAGTTAGAAATTTGTATATGCTTTACTAAATAACCAATTTCTAAACAAAGGCAGTGATGCCTTAGACTGCTGAGATATCCAATATACTTCTGTATGCAATCAGACAAAGAATAGAAAAGAAAAAAATCAAAAGCTAGAAATAGCATTTTTAAAGCACGTCTCATGCAATACATCCATTTCTTTTAAACCAGCAACAAGGCAACAACTCCATGACCTGGTCAGTCAGTCATTCAAGTAGCTACAGGACCGTTGCCTACACCTTTTTCTCCCACAGTTTTTGACAGTTTTGAGTTGTCACTGGGAAGTTATGTACACATATGCGACAGAAGTCAACAGCTCAGACAAACTGTGGTTAACTCATTTACTCAAAGGGCTGGCAGAAATATCACACATATATTTAACCACAGGGAAAAGCCTAGAAGTTTTCTAGAGTGACTTTTTCATCTTGGAAAACTGAGATATCTCAGATTCAGAATTTTGCTATTATGAACTGCTTGCCAAACCAGCAGTTGCTTTTTGGACGTGGTAACACCCTATCAACTGGCCTTTTATTTGAGAAAATGCTCCATGTACTGCTCCAGCAGTTTCCCTCCCTGCACAGCAACATTCTGTGCTCCCGTAGCAGGATAAAGCTTGTAACAGTTACCTGGAAGCTTGAGCCCTCGATCACCCTGCTGCACAAGTCCGCTGGTAGGTCTCACAGAAGGCTCTGCCACATCCACTTCATACTGCATAGAGTTCAGCTCTTCTTTGGGGAAGGCTTCACTCTCACTCACCTCTTGAGGCACTTCCAGGCAGACTCTATGCCTCTTAGTTCCTATGCGATGCTTGGGCACGCTGCAGAGCACAAATCCACTTATTAGATTACCAAACATCTCAAGTTTGTTGGTTTTGCTTGTGGAAACACAAAATACAGCTCAGTTTGGGTCAGACTGTCTTAGGAGCCAGCATATGGCAAGCCAAATAATTTAGATATTATTCTGTAGCCATTTCTTGTTTTCACAGAAGCAAGAATATGTCATCCTTATGGATCACACCTCATTATCTATTAATTATGTGTTATGAGGCTATGTTCTAGCCAGACAATTTTTACCTTAAATATAAATAAATAAAAAGTTAGGAACAGCGGCTGCACAATACCTGAGTAGTATTCAGCAACAAAAATAAAATGGTGGTTTGGTCACAGTTTGCAGCAAACAGGAATTGTGCACCAGCATAGAGACTTTCAGCACTAATACTGACATTCGCTAGCAAGTACCTTCCCAGGACCCTAACTCAGTGCTTGTTTCTTCTGGCCTGACCATATTATGGTACGTATTTCCAAACCAGGCTTTGGACAGCTGACCAAAAATGAACAACTGTAATCTTCTAAATCAGTAATTTTCCTGTTTGCCACACCATCGCCAATATGCAACCGAACTGTAAAAACTAAGGGTAAACAACATGCCCAAGAAAACCATCTACTGCTAACTCTGTTATTGTTTTTAGGGGGGATGCCAAACATTCAGTTGTAGCAGGGTGCAGTTTCTCATAATCACAGCGGGGGGGGGAAAAAAAAAAAAAAAAAAACAGACTATAATAAGCAGCAGTACCTTTTTCTCTCATCCCCGTCTACCTCCTCTTTACATGTTTCTCCAGTTTCCATTTCCTCAGCACACTGTTTTCCACTCTTGACTTTCTGCATGAGGTCTCCTTTAAGAAATTCTGCTGCCTCCGGTGTTGGAAGAGTGTGATCAATGACAGTCACATCCTTCCCAGCTTTCCAAAGCTTGTAGCGATCTGGCTGATATTTTCTTACAAACACATCCATGGAAATCTTCACCATGTCCTTCCGACACGAACACTGCAATCACACCACACATTCAAGTAAGAACATACATTTGGCAATTTTACTCCACATTCCAACATCACTTTGCTTTCAGGAGTTTAACTGAAAGGGAGAAAACAAAAACAACAAAAAAACACACATGCACAAACTTTAAACTCTCAAGACTGTGCCCCAGGAAATCAAAAGGACATATATTATGCTACTCACTGAAAAACGTGCAGAAAAGTCAGCAAAAACTAAGAGATAGCAAGTTAGGAAGCATCACACTAATAAAGAAAGGCTTATTAACTGGAGTTACTGGTAGAAGTCCACAACCTTAAAAATTCATGAACTCACACATCAACTGCCAGAAAAAAACAGAGGTTATAATGAGGATGTCAGAACCATATAAACTCCGTGCTAGTCCATAACAGCAGAGGTTTGTCTTGTCTGAGCCTGCCTACAACTTGTGTTTAAAAGCATCCATTCAGGCACGAACTTCCCAAAACATAACTCATGGCAATGAGGCACCTTTACAGAGATAAAACACTATCCAGACTAAAAGCCATGCTAACGGCCCTATTTGATATATTAAGATATACTTCTATTCTAGACAGTCAATACATTATTGTTTAAACACCAAGCACTGATTAGGAGTGACCACCAAATACAACCTTTCACCTTAGGAAAGATGATAATAATGTACCATTTGTTTTTCTCTTAACTCAAATCTCATTTGAGCTACAGAAAGATAAAACACATTATATTCTATCCACAGTTAAATGATGACATGAATAGCAGGTTGAGTGGACTTCACTACCATATTAGAAAGCAAACATCACTTCTTAAATGGATATAGAACTGAGTTTGCTTCTCCAAAACAAACACCTCAGGCTTAATGAGTAGCAGAGTATTAAGAGTGAAGAGCTTCGGCCTTCAGGTGATTTTTATGCAACCAAGGGGTGACAGAATGCTTACCAGTACAGACTGCTTTCCATACTCTATCCATCGAAGAGTAGCAAAGTTGGTAGATTCAGCACAGTTAAATCCATGATTAAAGCCAGCATGATAACTATAGGGAAAAGTTATCATGAATTCTCCAGCCTCCTGTGTCACCTAGAAAACAATTAAAATGTTCCATTTACAGCTGAGCACTCTACTTTGCGGATTTGCACAAAGCGAGTCTGCACACCTTATGCAACATTTAAAATCCTTCTCCAGAGAGCATGTGGAGTAATTCACTGCACTGGATAGATTTGATATTTATCCTCACTATTCTCTTATGTTCTATCTGTTTGCTGGAAAGCAACATTCCCACATTGTTTTTACTCAAATACAACAAAACTGGTTGAAGTAGCACAAAAGTAGTTATACATAGGAATCAGCCTTTCATGAGGCAGCTCAGAGTCGTAAATTATCAGATACTCATCTGTAAGTGCTGAAGATTTGGAGGAAGCTGTCTCTACCAGCAAGTAAAACTTCTATCCCTACACATCTTAGAAATTTCCTTTTGTTCCCCTTTGCTGTTCATATTCATGTAAAGCTCTCAGGAAGCCTTCCACTGCTCTCTGTTTTTAATAGCTCTTGCTAGATTTTTCTGTCTCAGGAACTCTTTCAGTACCCAGTTACTGGGTAAGTCGAGAGGGCAGTGAGAAATCATTTCCATATGCCCTCCCTGCTGCTATTCTCCACTCTATGCATTTGCTATTGGCTGATGTTAGAGATGGGACATGGCTGAACAAATGTCTTGCCCGAGCTGTTAAAAACATGAGTATTTTCCCAAACCTTATCAAATGGGATGCCATATTTCTTCAGAATTGATGGAGAGATCAGAGTCATCTTGTGACGGAGAAAAGCTTCACAGCTCTGGGCACTTCCTGGAAAGAAACCTGTTTAAAATAAAGGCAAGGAGAGATATCAGTATTCTGCTGTGAACTGAATTAATTCTTCAGTATATATTATTTAAAAGCTACCATCTAAGCAGGAGTTTTCCTTTGACCTAGAGGTACAGACTACTTTGTATGAAATGCACCAACTTGCACTCTGAAGAAAAAGGCAACTCCTGCAGATTCTTTAAACAGATGCTTGTTTGAAACAGCATAAGAAAGGCTGCACAAGGAAGGCTCTTTCTTTGGGTATATCCTTCCAGTTCTGACAATCAGGAGTTAAGGATTGTTTCATCAAAGGTTATACAGACCAGAACTATGTATAACAGAAGCAAACACAGAAAAGTAATCCCACATATATTATAAAAAGTAAATAATCAATCCCATTGTGACCTCCTGTTCCCCTAGAAATATTACAGGTACGTCATACTCCCAAAAGAGCTGATGCCTGTTGCAGCTATCCATGTCATCTTTTACAAGAGTTAGGACATGCAAATATCTAAGATATACCTTTGGCGAGTCTCTCCAGCCGCTTCCCATGTTCTGGGGGGATAGAGTACCTGTTGTCATAAGAACAGTTCAGTAAGTTTAAGTGACATGATAAAAAACTTTGACTGGAAATCATAAGGCATGAATTACTTTTTTTTTTTTTTAATTCCCCTATCACCTTCTCTTTCAAAGTTTGACAATATTAGATCAAAATCTTAATCAAAGGCTTTCATCTCTCTAGCTCAAGAAAAAACTATAGCCAAAGCCAACCATCAGACTTTCACTTATGCAAAAAGGAAATAAAATACCCAAGCCATTTAGTTAACTGATTTGTACAGCAAGGGAATGGTAAGAAGAAAGTTGCTTGCTGAACAAATCAGACATGTCAGCAAAGTTAAATTTTTCTCCTTACTACTATAAAAGAAACAATGGCCAAACAGTTTATCCAGCTGAACTATCTTGTTTTTTGTCCCCATACGATTGCTACTGCATGGGGATTGTTCACTGGTCACACGGTGCTTGGTATTATTTTATAAAGTTGTATTAAAAGCCAGCCAAAAACACTGGTTTCCAATAAAACTGCCATGGAAACAACTGTTGAGTTTGCTTCAGAAATCAATTTGTAAACAGAAGGAAATGATTCAGTCTTAAAATGCAACTCATCTACAGGAAAACTGGGGAATCTCCTGCCCGCAAAAAAATATCATGAAAACTCAAGTTCTGGACCAACCACTCAGCAAGCTACACCAGCTTCTTTTACCGCTGCAATAAATAGGTATATTTCAAAGTCTGTTAAAAACTGCCCCTTTCTCTAGTAACTGCATAATAACTGCCACATTCCCTATGTATGGTCATTGCAGACCCCCAGAAAATCATAAACAAGTTTTCCTGGTTCTGGCCCTACAAACTGTCCATGTTACATTAGAATATTGAAAAGCTATTTATATCAAAACAGCAAATGGAATTTCCAGAAGAAAACCAAGCAAATCCTAGTGTTTTGCATTTCCTGACTGAGCTGCGTAAATTCTTTACTCCAATCTTGCAACTCAGCTACCTAAGACTCCAATACATGGTTTTCCTTTTCTATGCCTAGAAGCTTCCTTAGAAAAACTTACCATGACTTGGGTTCCCCAAAATGCAGGTAATTAATACTATAGAGATCCATGTCCTCCGTATGCCAAGCAAAGGAAGTTTTCCACATGCCGAAGTAGAGATAGGGAGTATTTACTCCCTCAATGGTTATGCCACTTTCATTCTCCACAATATCCAGGATTGTGTTCAGCCTGCCGATATTCCATGCATCTACATGCTACAAAGCATAAGCCTCGTGTTATACCAAGCATCATGACAAATAGAATCATGAAACTAAAACAACATTTAGAAAAGATATCAGGTGCTTGTGGTCAAAGAGCAGATTGAGACAAATCACTTACTGACATAGCCCAAACCTATGAAATCACCTAAAATACAATTTTCACATGGTATTACCTTATATACAGTGATTGCTTACTAGCTGCCTTTATGCTGGAGGGAAAAAACAACAACAACAAATAGAATAAAAACTAAGGAGGAGAAATAATCATGAAATTGCAGACTACACAGGAAAGAACAACGGTGTGGGTTTGGCTGGTGTTCTGTCAAAGTCACAGCAGACCAAACCGTCTTAAACAGAAATGCTTTTCATCTCAAAATGCCATTAAATCGTGAATTATGATAATTTAGGAGACTAGCAACCAGACTAGAACATACCTTGCATGCTCTTTTCTAATGTTTACCAGCCTAGTTTGCAATGGCTATAGAGTTGTCCCACAAAAATGTTTCAGGACAAAGCCTCATAAAAACAAGACTTGTGCTACAACAATTTTTCCTTCCTAGAAAGAAAGTGTATTGCACTGAAGCACTACTGGCTGAAAAGTCATAGATGTCTCTTACAACATCACATGCAGTAGCTGCTTTAACCATCTCGGTTAAATGGAAAGTGTTTTATAAATCTATCATTTACTATGTTTCCAGCTAGCATGCTCCAGAAGCTATAACCCTGCTAAGGTTATTATTAATGCTTTCTGAAAGTTAGGATCAAATGCTAGATGAACATTTCTAGAACACAACACATATAGAGGAAAAGGAAAAAGGTTACTCAAAAACTAGAAGTTTTTCTTACCTTATCATAAAGTGTCCCATTAACATCAGCACCATAGATGGGGGCATTGAATGTGAGGTTCTTCCAGTACTTTCGCTCAAGGTCTTCAAAGTCTGTGTAGCGAGGTGTGCAGTATCTTAAAAATAAATCAATAAATAAACAAACAATACAAAAATAATCAAACAAAAAACTTTGCAGTTTGATATTTAAGAAGTCAAAACAATATGCTTGAGCATCGGAAGTAGAAAAAACTTTATTAAAAATACCTCTTGCATTTGCTACCAGACAAACACCTACCTATTAAAGCAGCAACCAAAAGACCAGAGCTCTGTTCCTGGGAGACGTAGGAACAAAGGAAAGATACCTTTCCCGTTTCTTAGTTTACTTTCATTTTTGCTTCTAGCTCTTCCCTCAGCTTGGAAGAATTTCACTTTCCCGACATGCTACTTAACAGAGGTAGCTGCATTTGTAACCAGAAACGCTACAGAGAGGTACATATAAAACAGTTCCAAGCAACTGTGAAAGCAATATCCATGTTTCTAGACTTACCTGCAAGTGAAGTGCTCAGTTTAACAACGAAATATCGAGTCTTGATGTCTATTCCTCCTAACTACATCTTGGCCTCCTTGTGCAGCACTGACTGAGTTCAAGTTTAAGGCATTTTTTTTCTTTATTTTTCATGTCAAAAACATCCTTTCTGTACTAGCCCACTCTATAAAGATTTTGATGGTCTAGCTACTCTGGAGACAAGGCTCCACAGCAGAAATACAACAACGAGAGCTCTGCTGACACATAAACCACCTTGCACATTGCAAGAGACTGCAAGAGAGGTCTATGTCCACGCACAGCTCAGCTCTCCAGGGCACTATGTTCACACTTCTGCCTAGAGGAGGTCTGCAGGACAAGCCCTCCGTGAAGCCAAGCAGTAGCACTTTGGTCGTTAAGAAAAGACGAGCAAGAGCTTACTTGTCGCTGTTTGCGATCCTCCGGAATTCCCGGACCGTCATCGCCTTCTTCTGGATGTTGTACTGCGTGAAGAGGCCCGACTGGCCGGTCACCACCTGCTGGATGGGTGCTGGGATGACGAGCTCATCGATGTCATCGTAGCACTGCCGCGGCTTCCACTCCTTTGGGGGCACTATCTGGAGGGTCCACAGAAAGCACGAGAGCATCAGTTAAGCGCCGAGCCCCCCCTGGAAGCGGCAGGTCCCAACGTGCCACGCTAATGGAGCCGGGTTCAGCTCGGCACCGCCAGCACCTCCTTCCTTCCCAGCTCCGGCCGGCGTAAACAAAGGGCGGAGCAGCGCGGCGCGGCCCTGCGGCGGCGGCGGCGCCGGGGCCG
>VWPW01004897.1:0-13170 GCA_013389825.1 Crypturellus undulatus | reverse complement strand
CGGAGCCGCGGCGACCGGGACGGGACGGGACGGGACGGGACGGGACGGGACGGGCCCTCTCGGGCCGCGCGTGGCCCCAGCCCCGGCGCTGCCCTCACCAGGGCGGCGCGAGCCGCCCCGTGCTGCCGGCGCGCTAGGTGCCGCTGCGAGCACACGTGTCGTCAGTTCTGTCTAAATGAGGTCTTCAGTGAGTTAACAGGCAGCGGGCGCTGAACGTGAGCACGTGCTGGGGCCTGGTGCCAATTTAACGTATTAACCGAGCTAATTATACCCCTACCATTTCTGCGTGCAAGCAGAGCCAAAGCAGAGTTTGATCCTGTGCGAGTCTGGCAGCCGGAGCCACCTGAGGCTGGAGCAGCTCCAAGGCATCCCCGCACCGGAGAGCGCTGCCAGCACGGGCCGCTCGGGCGGAACGGGAGCGCCTCGGAGCTGACAGCACCGCGATAGCAGCTGCTGAGCGCGACGCGGCTCCAGCCTGCCCGGGCACAGCGACCCCGGCACGTGCTGCGCGGAAGCCCCCGTGACGCAGCGCCGAGAGCAGCCCTGCCTCAGCACAACCTCCTTGGCTTCACGCCATGGGTGCGGGGAAGCCCTAGAAGTCCTCTGAAAACTCCCCAATACAAACATGTTTTCTGTGAGCGCCTGACTTCCTCGGACTCTGAATTGCCAGGCCATAAGGACCGAGTTGCTCAAGAGGGTTTAATACTAGAACTGCAAATTCAGCCCTTTGCAGAGTTAGGTACTAATGTAGGTAACTAGAAGGTACAAATTTGAGAACTCTGTGTGTTCCTGGCCTCTGTCAGCTGCACTTGCTTTCCTCTACTCCAGAAAGACCAACTTTCCAATATCAGGATCACATATGACATGAGTCTTTTTTTTTTTAATGTCGATAAATTGCCTAGAGTTGCTCTGAGCAGAAATGTGTAGGCAGGAAGACTTCCTGATGTATGTATTGTTACCATGGACTGGGATTACTAAATCCAGGAAAAGGGCAATAATTGGCTTTAATAGGAGGGATCAGAGTTTTCCTACTCTCACACATGAATCAGGTCAGAACATGCAAAAGAAAAAAAAAGAAAGGAGAGAGAAGAAAAAGAAGTAAATCAATCAGTCTCATAGAGGAGTGTTACAAATGGCAATGACGCTATTGCTGAGGTGGAGATGAGTCTGAGATATTGTGGGGGGAAGAACTGCAAGCCACTCCATAGAAAAAGCTGAGATTTGTTTACTGGTTCAGCTATTTCTCTTCCTTACTTAACAGTATGTGCCCTTGAAAGCAAAATCTACATCAGCGGCATCTCGAAGGGCAAATGCTCAAGCACTTTGTTATTTAGCATCACTAGGAGGCAAGTGAAGCCAAGAGAGAGTCTACATGAACCCTCTTGCAACAGATATCAATGGGAAAATATAATAAAAAGCAGAGAGCAAGAACACCTCACCGGTGGTGACTTCACCTGCAACTATTCCTGCCAAACTACTCATTTTCTGAGTGTCTGCCAGTAGCGCCCTGTAGAAGGCAGCTTACCTGAGTTTGCACTAGGGCTACTCAGGAAAAAAATGAAAAAAAAAAAATCACTTCGAAAAGAAGAAGTAACAGATCCGCAGCTCCATTGTTCTGGGTGAATGCGTTTAGTGCGTGAAAGAGATGCCAGAGATACAAAGCCAAATGCCTCCCCATAGCCTCAGCAGGGAGTATTCACTCACACTTGGAAGCACCATGTGGCATTGTGAAAATCAGCCCAATACCAAAGATGGAGCAAAAATACCAGCCAAAAATACCACGCCAGCCCTTCTGGTCAAGGAAAGAAGGAAAATGGAGCCTGGGGATGACAGTGCCAGGCTCTGGGGACAGCCAGCATGGGGAGTGTACAGCGCAAGCACAGACCCTGGGCTAGCATCACTGCCTGGCAAATGTGTGTGATCACCTGCTTTAGTGCTTCTTTTCCCCTTTCCCGCCCCACCTTTTTTTTCCCCCAGGTGTTTTGCTATAGAGGGACACATGGAAGTTAACGCGCACGCATTCACGCACGTGCTCTGCCTCGCGAGCGCCGGAGCTCGCTTTGCCCCGGGAGCTGCACGCCACGCCGGGGCGGCCAAACAGCAGCGAGAGCGCCGGGCTCTACCGGCGCAGCTTGGCCAGGCGAGAGCAGCTCTGCTTCTCATCTGGCACCTGCCCAGGCGCCCGGCTGCCCTGGCAGGACCTGCTGTGTGTGGCTGAGCTCCAGCCAAGGCAGCAAGGAGCCAGTAACGAGATGCCGTCATCAGGTGCGGGGTGCCTGCTCGGCGGGGTTTCTGCCAGGCTCTCCTGCACATGCAGCATGTGTTGGTCTGACACGAACAGACACAGAACAGCAGTGTCTGCTGTGGTGTCCCAGGAGGCTGACAGCATCACAGCTTTATCCAGAACCCAGATTATTCCCAGAACTATCACCTCCGACACCTCCATTTCCTGTAAAAGCCACAAGCCCCACGGGCAGCACACCAGTTGGGGGGCGGGGGACAGGTAACCGTGTTTCTAGCACTGGCCACGGGCTCAGCATCACCCTGGGAGAACTGCGGAGCTGCAGCCTGGATCCACCTGGCATTCCGGGAGGCTGTGGGTTCATACCCAGCTCTCACCAGCAGGCAAGACAGGCAGCTCCCTGAGGCCTTGGCCACCCGGACGGTCCTCCTGGAGAGAAGGGGACAGCAGGGCAAGTCCCCCTGGTGAGGTACGGGCAGGGGTTGGTCTGTGTATGTCTGCTGGGTGAGGACCATGGAGCAAGGCCAGAATGACCCGCACAACCACAGAACCTAAGTGTGGGTAGCAAGGCTGCCCCAAGGACAGACAGTGCAGGGCAGTGATGTGGGCAATGCAGCCGTGAAGAAGTGCCCAAGGCTGCAGGCAGCTCAGCTCATACCAGCGGATAGGCAGGAGGTGGCTCATTGCGGTGCGCTCCAAGCTCCCTGGTGGCACAGGGACCCTGCCTTCTGCAGGATGGAGCCTGTGCAGGAAGATCCCTCCCACCTCTGTTCAACCTGCTTCCACACCGGCTGCTGAGTACTTGCAATCTCCTGCCTTTCACCCACAGGGAGGAGGAACAGGAAAATCCCAGGAGACTGGGAAGAGAGTGCCTGGTTCCAGCAGAGCTGCAGCAGCTCCCCATGTTTCGTCCTGCTTTTGTCCTTGAAGGCCAACTGCCCCGACACCAACCATGGCAGGTCAGAAAGCCCCACTGGCGTGAGGAGGGGCTGCACCCCTAAGTGGGTGCAGAGCTGACTCCCTTTGGGTGAGATGTGGAAGGTCTCGTGGCTCGTGGCTGTGATATGCCTGCAGGGAAGGACCCCTCCAGCAACGGGCTGGGGAACGTGCCCATCGCTGAGGGACTGCACGGCCCTCATGACTGATTGCTGAAGAAAGAGACAGCAAAACCAGCTTGTATGAAACCCGATTATTCAAATTTATTAACATCAAGAATTATGCAATGATGCTGTAGATTTTTTTTTTTTATTAACAAATAGAAAACAGACTGTATACAACAGTGACCCCTACAGCACTATGCATCCACAAGGTAAAAATGAATGTGTCCTCCAACATTACCAACCCTGGATTGCTGATTTCAACGTAGCTCGGATTCTTAACATTCGGAATACATGTGATAATACAATTAGATACCCTTCCACCACCTTTATTCATAACTCAATGCACTCAAAAGAGGGCTGCTCACTCCCTGTCTTTAGTGCAAGCGTGATATAATAAGGAGTATTAATATATAGTACCATTAAATTAAGTCCAGTAGTCTTGCCACATTGGTTCATTAGAACGTCCTGAAGTAGCGGAAAGTACAATATTCTAATGACTTTTAACATTTGCAGGATAGCAGAAATTATAGATACACCCAACCTCTGAAAACATGTGTACTCCCCTCCCCTTCCCTGCAGTACCTTGCTTTCCAAAGAGAGCCTGACAGCTCTGCTCTGGCATCGGTGGGGATTGTGCTCCTTGCCTTTGGAAAATGTTCCAATTTGGGTGACAGAACAGTGCTGGCACGCACAGAACTGCAGGATTAACACAAAGGGCCGTGTCTTGCTGCTTCCACCCCATTCCCAGGGAAGTGTGTGACCCACTCGCTTCTCCTGCCCCTCCCCAGCGAGACACACAAAAAGAGGCTCCAGAACCAGGAGCCCTGGATTTCAGGTCTCCTACAAACAAGGTGATGACCACTCACGTCATATCGGGATCTGCCAATGACACGGTCACCGGATTGGTTTAACACGCATTGTAATAGGACCGAACAGTTCCCAGCTGACAAACGGGACCGCTTCTCCAGCGAACCCATGTGCCCTCCCAAATCTACTCAGTAAATAATGGAGGGAGGAAAGGCTAAAAAAATAATTGGTAGCTGAGCTCCAGTTCCATGAAATTTCATATTCTACAGAGGATTAAAAAGCAGCCTACAGGGAATGGAGCTGGGCAGGAACCACAAGCCAGCTGCTGCAGATTACCAAGGAAGCTGCACTAAAATGGGCAGAACCAGCAGTGACCGGGCTGAAATAAACACAGGGCAGTAAAAAATGTTAAAGCAAAAGGAAATTAAAAAAAAAAAAAAACCCAACTCCCAAAGGTTTGGCGGTTCCAGTTCTGCATGGGCAAAACATTAAGACTTGCAAAAAAATAAAAAATAAAGGAGATTATAAAACCCACTAGTAACTATTTTACATGTTTAAAAAAAAAGATCCCATTCCACCCACTTAAAGCCTCGCTGTGAAATGCAGTCGCGTGAGAGAGGGCGAGAGATGCACATGAGCAGAAATTCAGCCAGAGACTGGAAATGCTTTTGGAGTCGGACCCCCTCGTTTGGCGCTGGGGCGAAGTTCCTAAATGCCGTGGTCAGAACAGGTTGGCATGGAGGTCTGCTGCCTCGGCAGCACCTCCATCTGTACAGAAAGACTGAAGATTGGGCGGCTCTGGCTCAGAGGGACCCGTCTCCACTCCTAGACATCCCCACCGCGACTGGAGGAAAGCACTAGTTACGTTGCATAGTGGTCGAAGCTGCCGAGATACTCCAGCGCCGCTCGGTAGCAAAGCTGGTACTGGTCCTGCGAGGCAGCGAGAGGGGCATGTAAGAGGCAGGGACACAAGGACACCGAGCAGCAGGGTTGTTACATGCAGAGAGCTCTGACTCCCCTTCCTCCTCCCATGAATCACCCCAGGGAGACCCCAGGAAAGAGAGTTTGTCCCAAGTACATCTCTGTTGGCCCTGGACCACTCATGGGAAGGGGCTTTGGGACACGTATCCAGCAGCCTGGCTGCCCAGGGAGCTCCAGGCTGCTCTCTGACCCCCAGGGCAAGTGCCCACAGGGAGCAGAAGCACTCACCTCTGTCTGCACCATGGCTGGCCGCTGCGTCCGCAAGGTCTTCACTGTCTGGAACATGTCAACTACGCCCTCGTAGCGCATCCTCTCCAGCACAATGCTCAGTGTGATGAACACGCCTGTGCGCCCGACCCCAGCGCTGCACGGAGGGAGCAAGAGGTGCCATGAGAGACCCGTCAGCTCCAGGACGGCCCCACAGAAGTCCCTTCCCTGCTTTGCTAGTAGGAGCAGCAAAGGTGTCCCCAGCTCATGGAGCACAGGGATCTGGCTCTGCCTCTGGACCTAGCCACCTGTGGATCCAGTGGCACCAGGATACTGAGTTAATCTAACCCCGTGGCAGAAAGGCTGTCAAGGGGCTTCATGGACTCTGCTGCCTCCTCCTCCCACTGCCTCTTGCAGGGGTGCGCAGCAGGGACACAAGGTGCAGCAGAGCTGGCAGCTGCTGGGTTGGGGACGTCTCTGTGAGCTCTGCCCAGGGTGGTGGTGGGGCCTGCCTTTTCTCCACTCACCTGCAGTGCACCGTGATGGGCCCATCCTGCCCAAACTGCTCCTTGGTCTTGTGCACCTGCCCAATGAAGTCGATGAAGCCCTCTCCTGTCTTTGGCACTCCCTGCTCAGGCCAGTCTGTGAACTGGAACTGGCGGATGGTCCGCGACTGGCCATCCTGCAGGGACAAGGGTGTTACACATGAACCACGGGGGGCGGCAAAAGGGTCTGATCCTGCTCCCCTCAGAGCTGGTGCTGCTGACCTGCTCCCCGGGCCAGGTAAGGCAGGAAGGTGGACAGGCCATGGGTGAGACCATGCAGATCATGCACCCTCATCACCTGAGTGGCTGAGCTGAGCAGAGCCCTTGGGCTTCCACAGAGTCACTGTCCCAGAGCTGTTCTGGGCCCAGCTCCACCACAGGACAGTGTTTGCGATCACATATGGGTTCTGTGCCTGGTCAGATGCTGCACACACTGCAGCTGCTGTGGTGTCAGTGTTAACCAGCTGCCCATATGTGTCGCACGGGCCAGGCTGGGTCTGATACTGGTAGGGATCGGCAAGCGCCTCCCAGGGGTGACACAGCAGGAAGAAGGCAGCGCCAGACAGAGCTCTGCTCTTGGGCACTCTGGGAGCTGCTGGGCCCTCGCCTCGCTGGCGGGGACATGTGGAGGTGGGACAGGGACGCTGCAGGCAGGTGAGATAGGGAGCCAGGAGCTGCAATTACCCTGGCATCTGTGACCTTGAACTCCCGGAGGATGTACTGCGGCATGTTGTACTCTGCCATGGGGTCCACCACGAAGTACTGGTACCGTGCAGAGCGCTCTGCGGGCCAGTACTGATGACATTTCTCCTGCGGGGGAGGAGCAGCGTGACACATTAGCACCAACAAGCTGTGTTGGAGCCCTCTGCACCCCGGGAGCCCACGTGGATGTGGAGCAGCAGGATCTATCCCAGGACACCACTGTGCACCGCCCATCTGTGCAAGGCAGGTTCCTCCATGCCCCCCCACCATGCACATTGCCCCACTGCTCTCGGGGGGACGGGGATCCCCTCCCTGGGCCATACGTCTCGGAGTTGCTCTCAGCCCCCGGGACAGCACAGGAAGCAGAGCCCATGCACACGGACAGTGGCCACCCAGCCCTCTTCTCCCTCGCATGCGACTCCCAATTCCTACCCGGCCCATCTCGCGCAGCTTTGTCAACATCACCACGATGGTGGAGTTGTGTTCCCAGAGCATCCGCCAGAAATCCTCTGTGGTCTCCGCCAGCGGGCCCTGCGTGGCGATGTAGGCCTTCTGCTGCCTGCGAGGAGGAGACGGAGCTCAGAGCAGCTCTGGGACACGGCCAGCAGCCTCTGTGGGGCCGGCCTGCCCCACAGGCTCCGTGCAAGGGATGAACCTGCCTCGAGTGTCCACCACGGACACAACCTGGCACAGGATCCATTACGGCTGCCAGGACTTGCTGGGGTGACAGTGCCACCAGCGCAGGCAGTCACCAGATGGCAGGGCCAGTTCCCCCAGGGAAGCTGGTGTGTACAAGCAGCCCCTGGGAACTCTGTGTCGCTCCTAGGGCACCGCTCTAAAGCACCGAGGCTGCTGCCTGTCCGCACTTGCCGGTGACCTGCTCTCCTGCCAGCCTGGTGAGCAGCACCGAGGAGGCGGGTGGTGGTGGCCAAGACCTGGGACACGGCCGTAACTCCAAAGCTGGTTACCCCAAAAAAGCAGGTTACCCCAAAGCAGGTTACCTCCACAGCAGGTTACCCGAAAGCAGGTTACCCCAAAGCCGGGCCGGCCCCTGCGGGCCGTCGCTCCGGCTGCTGCGCGGTGGCTGTGGACGTGTCGCCACTGCGGGGCGCCGGAGCCGCGCGCTGAGGCGCTGAGTGCCCGCCTGCCATCGCTCTCCACTGCCCCTGCACATGAGCCAAGGGGCTGCAGCAGGGCGGGAATGTGCGCCATGAAGCCAGGGCTGCTTCCAGGTGGATTTATAAGACATGATAAAAAGTGGGGAGTGGAGGTGCACTGGGAAGCAAAAGCGCTAATAGAGATGCAGCAACGGTGACGTCTGCAGGAGCGGGGGCCAACAGATCTCTTCAGAAAATGTGGAGGAAGGTTGCTCGGTTCAGAGGAAAGGACAGGAAGAGATAACAGAGCTCTCTGGGGACGGGATCAGTAGCACGTGAAATGCTACCACCTGTCGTGCTGGCAACGCTCCCTCTGTAGCATCATCAGCAGCAAAAACAGCATCGCTGCGGGGACCTGGCATGGGGGCTTCAGCTCCCCGGGCAGACACGAGGCTGTTGGGGCTGTGGCCACGCTCACCAGCATGCTGCATAGCTCAGCCACTCGCACAGGACGGAGCAGAGGCTGCTCCGTGACAGCTCTGCCCCAGCCCCTTGTCCCTCCCCACTATGCTGTGCCACACCGTGAGCCTGTCTTGCTGTGTCGAGGTGTCCTGAGATGCTTACGGGGCAGCTCCCCTGCTGCTCCTGTCTGCTCTGGCCTCCTCATAATCCTCCCTGCTGGGAACCCTTCCTGGGCTCAGCTGTTGGAGCAGGGAAGGAGGGAAAGAGCCACTAACCTGATGCACCAGTATCTGTTTCCTTTGGCAATGCCTTTTGCTGCCGGGGGTTCACAGCCAAGCAGCATTTGGGCAGTCGTGCTGGAGTGGGGCCTCACCAGGGCATTTACGCCCGAGCTGGGTGACCCTGCTCTGGTGGTGCACAAGAATCACGGGCACAAGCCTGTACAGGTGCTGTTGGGATTTGGTGGCTGGTCTGGATTACTGCCCAGGGAACAAGTTGGGAAGGAGTTGGGGCTGCTGGGCAGTTTTCCCGCATTCTCCTTTTCTGGCACTTGGCATTCAAGAATGTGATGTAAGCATCTCCCACAAGATCCACGCAAGATCTCAATTCTTGCTGTCTTGCTGTTTCTTGGGCAGCAGAACCTGGTGATAGGATTTCCAGTGTCCAATACCAGCTCTGCCTGAGGATCCACAGAAGCCAAAAAATCAAAATGTGGGACAAGGGGCCTGGGGCTTCTACTGCTTTCCTCTCTAGCTGCTAGTGAAGGGGGGCAGGTTTACACGAGACACCACAGATGCAAAATTAATGCTAGGGATATCTAGCAGAAGGTCCCATAAACCACTGTAGGAGCCAGCACAGCCTTCTGCCTCAGCCATGTGGGCATCTGTCTGCTACAGTATGAGCAAGCCTGGCAGCTCCCACTGCCAGCAGTTTCCACACATGGTAGCTGGCACTGGAGCTTCTGAGAGGATGAAGATAGATACAAAGCAGGAGTGATCGCCAACACAAGTCCAGCGTGTTGGGACCAGTCCTCAGCAAAGAGGAACAGACAGCTCTGCCCAGGCTCCCAAGTGGGCAGGAAGGGCTGTCCCAGGCACCTAAGGTGGCCCTTACCTGTATCCATCTATGAAGCTGGCATTGATATAATCGGAGCCCTCGACACCCCGGATGGGCTGCAGACAGACTCTCGTCAGCTCGTATGGCATGATGTTCACGAGGCGGTTCTTGAATTTGTTGCATGGGAGGTTGGCACTGATGAAACGTGAGGTATGTGCTTTAGAGTTGGCCAGCAGCTGAAAGCAGAGGACCCGTTCAGAACCCAGGCTGGGGACGCAGCAACCAGGGGGTGAAATTGGGACAGGGGGAGCATCCCAAAGGACACTAGAGCCTCACAGCAGCTCTCTGACCCCCGGAGGCCGGGACATGCAGCTGTGCACCTCACTGAATGAGGGACACAGCCTCAGGCCATCAGGGAAGGAACATTTTCTGTCTCCCAACAAAGTCATGCTATTTACTTCTCACCCCAGAAGAGCACAAGATAAATGTGAAACTTGTGACATATTTAGGCAACAAAGATCTATTTTGGGTTACTGTGAGACATTTTATGGTTTGCTTTGAGCCCTGCAAGCTGGAGTCATGGTAAATGTGTTACCTAGATTTGCTGGCAGAAACATTGAAACAAAATTTGCTCTTTTTTCTTTAAAAAAAAAAAAAGAAAGGTTAGAAGAAAAAGGGATTTTCTGCAATGTCTCACAAGCTGCCATTCTTACTGCGTGGCAGAGGGAGGCTTACTGCGCTGTGAGAGGCTGGGGCTGCTCTCTGGGGAGCGAGGCAGCCACGAAAGCACCTCCTGAACCCCGGCCCCCAAGGGTTTCCTATGCAGTAACCATAGGGGCACTGCCAGGGTGCAGAAGGGCCTAAGTTTTATTACTGTTCCAAAGTTTGTTTGTTCTTAGAACAGAGTCGCCAAAATCAATTCTGTGAGTCCCCGGAGGCCTCAGGGAAGGTGTCACCATGAGACACCTGGTGCCACCACAAGCACAGTGGGTTCTGACACTGCCGTGCCAATCTCCTTCTTCCTCTCACACACACATGAAAAACGAGATACTGGATCGAAGGGTTTTCACCTCGGAGCCCAGGAGGAGAGCCTTGTGGATGTATAAACACCCTCCTGTCCTCTCCCCATCCAATACCTTCCTTCCTACATGAGTACAACTGTGATTTTTTCTGCTCTTTTGGGAGAAGAGGCTCCCTTGCTCTGTGGAGATACTTCTACTGCCACAAGCCCTAGGCATCAGCAGCTCTGCTGGCTGCAGGACCAAGTTGCTCTGTCTCAGTTTATGCAGAAAGTCAATATTTTGCTTCTACTGCTCCTTTATCACTTGGTGTGAATTCCCAGGGTGAAGCTCTATTACTGCAGTTCATTTTGAGGCCTGCATGGTCTGCTGCCTCCCTGCATGAACTATATTCCCTAGCATTAGTTAACTGGACTAATGTTCCTTGTCTGAGAACACAGACCCTTACCAGAGTTGTTTTCCATCTTCAAGGTTGTAATAAATATATGTGGTCATGGACAAACATATCAAAATGAGGACCTAGCTTTTAAAAAGTGTGCCTTAAAACACTGCCTTCTCCAATTCCAGAAACTGAGTTTTGGTGTCTAGATGGTTAAAGGATAACAGAGCTCAGCATTGAAGAAATGAGACTATAAACGTCTCACATATTTAAATTGGAGTCGTTTCCAGACAAGTTGTTCACAGTAACATCAATTATCACTAACACGATCTGCATCTGATTTCAGATGCAGCTCCTGCCGCACAGTGAACCTGGAGCTCAACGTGCTGCTGCGAACTGCGCATCCATCTGCCTTTTTCATTCTCCCCAGAAACTGCCAAACCAGGAGGGACCATGGCCAACACAAGCTTTACAATTCAAATGTACTTTAAATCATTGCCTACCTGGTTTAGAAACGCACAAATGAGTAACAGTGCATACAAGAATCCATGGCTTTCCTTTCCTGACCCCTGGATAAGCTGCTCAGTGGGCAATGTGGGCAGGGACATGGCCCTGGGAAGGGCGTGCTTGGGCTCTGCCACCAACCTTGAACTCCAGCTCCATCGCAGTGACGCTCTCGCCTGGCGGGACCTGAGTAAGCTTCTGGATGTGAGCAAAGAGGTTGCGGGCAGGCACCTCGGTGTTACCACATGTTGCTGCCTCCAGCAAGGCCTCGTGGATGAAGATGTACTGGTCCTCTGTCTGCACCATGTAGTTGCGCTGCGAGCGCATGCACGTCACGTGCCCATAGATGTCCACTGTCTTCTCATGCTTCATGCGCTCCAGCATGGCGTCGATGACGATGAAGCAGCCAGTTCGGCCCACGCCAGCACTGCGGGGACAGAACACATGGCCTCAGGTGACACCACCTCCTACGGACACCGTGCCAGCTCCGCTGTCACCTAAGAGAGCACCCAGGCCCCTGAGTGCATACAAGCAGAGCTAAGGGTGCTTCCCGCACTGAAGCCAGATGAGCTGAGCTGCAGACGAGGTGGCGAGAGGGAGGAGACAGGTATGGGTGAGGGCAAGAGGCAACTCAGCCCTTCTGTTGTCTCCCTGCCATTGGCAGAGCAGAAAGGACATGGTGTCACTCTTTGTAAGCACCTCCAAAGGGGACTGAGAAAGGTGTTTAGCACCCAGAAGAGCTACAGTGTAGGGGTGCATGGAGTCAGGAGACCTGCAATTCAGGCTGGGCCCTGGTATCAGTGGAGCTCACTGCTCCACTGTGGATTTTCAAGCTTGCTTCTTCCCTAATCTCAGTCACTGTTTTGTAACCCAGAAAATAAGAGAGCCAACCATGCAGGGAAAAGCCAAAAGGGGAAGGAGGTCATGCGTGTCTATGTTAAACATTTTGCTCAAGCCCTAGATACCTTTCTGTGTCTTTCGGAAAAGCAGGAGCAATCCTCTATCTGCTCAGCCCTAGAGTACCCCCAAAACAACAGATACATTGCTTTGACATGTTACACAGGGAGAAATATGAAGACAGACATTTCCTCATTTATGGTGCAAGACAGATCCTTAACAGGGCTTTAATACAGCTTGTTTGTGTGTTAATTATACCTCACTCCCATCTGAAACAGAGCATGAAAGAAGAGTATTAAACACTGCTGGTAAGGCGTATGCTGGAACAGCAATGATGGAGTGGTTTGCTTAGTAATAGTCCCCACTTGGCTGGTGTGAATAAATCTCAGGCCAGATAAGATGCCGAACCTTAGCAGACTAATATTTTCGCTGAAAAAGCTCCCTTTCTACCCTGCTGAACAGTTCTACTGTAAACACCATGCATGAACACTAGCACGGGTAGCTGCATGGCCAGGCTGGGCCTCTGAGAAGGAGCACACACTTATGCTGAGCACATTCACATTATTTTTGAACTTTGCTTGCTCTTTTGCGAGAAAAGGCATGTTCTGAGGCTCTCTGTAGAGTAGCACTGTTAATCTGACAGAGCAGCAGCAATACAAATTTCAGCACTGTGTTGCTGCCACTAGCTACAGACCTGTTCCACGACCAAGTGCAGCGAGGGTTACGCTACCATGTAATCTTCCCTGCAGGAACAAGAGTCACCACTTTTGGCAGGACAGCTCAAGGCTCCTGTAGGCAGCAGGTATGTGCCCAGACACAGCTTTGCTAACACACAGACCTACCTGCAATGGACAACCATGGGCCCAGCATCTGGTGGGTTACAGGCCTTGACTCGTCGCAGGAAAGCTAGGATGGGCGTAGGGTATTCCGGTACCCCGTGGTCAGGCCAAGCCATGAACTGGAACTGTCGCAGTTCTCGCTTCTCACTGGAGCCATTCTGGTGAAGAAAGTGCAACAGGAGTTTAGTGTGAGAACGGTCTCATCTTGGGTGTGAGAGCAGGCATTTAGTGCCATGTGAGACCCTGCACATATAGGGATTTTGTGCCCGGAGATTTGGAGGCTGAGTACAAGCTCCTTGCAAGGCCTTCATATCCCTGGGTGGATGCATTTCC
>VWPW01004884.1:0-20113 GCA_013389825.1 Crypturellus undulatus | reverse complement strand
CCGGTGCGGCCCGGCGGGTCCCTCCGCTCCGCCGGGACCTGGTTTGTGGCGGAGGGAGAACGGGGGAATCAGTTGGGAGGAGGAAGAGCGAGGGAAAAAATACCCCGTGTTGGAGCTGCGGGCTGGGCCTCGCGGCGCGCGGGTGCCTCCTCTGAGCAGATCGCTAGGAAGATCTGCTGAAGAGACGGGAAAACGCAATTCCCGTTAACCGCTTTGTTAGCAATGCAGGTTAAACTGAGCTCTTCAAAGAGAGGCATACTCAAAAATTGCTCTTTTTATGTAATCTCCATTTGTCCCAAATGCTTTATCAAAAGTGTCTTCCGTCCCTCCAGGACTGGCCTTGAGTCGCAGTCGAGAAAGAAGAAAACATCATTTTGATTGAAGTTGAATATTTATCTCCAGGATAAGGAACAGCCATGCCGGTGCTCTCGGAGGACTCGGGTAACTCCCTGCGTGCTTTAACGTGCAGCTGGCTGAAGCCTTCGCTTTCACAGAGGGTGTTATTTCAGCCTATAATTGAGTAAAATAGAGTCAGGTTTGCTGAACTAAATTTCTTAACAGTTAAAAGAATCAAGGAAGATGGATTATAAACGGTGGAACTGAATATATTTAGATTTCGGGGAACATCTAGTTTTCTAACGGCCTTAGAGCCCGTAAATGTTAACTGTTGGCCAGGATCATGTGGGTAAGCTCAGACCCCTCAGGATAACACTGGTTTCCACACGTGCTTATTAAGGGTGGTTTCTTAAAGATCTCTGGTGCTCGCTGTGCAGCTGGTGAACGTTTTCTGTATAAGCGGTATCGTGCTTGTGTGCAGGCTGCTGCGCACACAAATCTCTGTGTAAACTTAATAATCACCAAAATGGTACCCGAGTAAGTGTGGCTGACCAGGTCTATAATAGAAATTATTTAAAACATGTTATCTACAAAGCTTTTGTTCTATCTTGCCTTTAAATGTAGGATTACATGAAACCTTGGCTCTCTTGACCTCTCAGCTAAGACCTGACTCAAATCATAAAGAGGAAATGGGATTCCTTAGGGATGTCTTCAGTGAAAAAAGTCTCAGTTATCTAATGAAGGTAACAATTCCTTTTATGAGCATACATTTTCTTCACAGGTTAGTTATTTTCTGTGCTGTTGATCATATCGTTTGCCAAAGCCGACTTGTTTTTGTATAGAGTTCTATACCGACAAAAGCACATACTTATTTAAGCACAGACATTAAGAACATTCAATGAAAATTAAGATATTTTGTTCAAAAAATAAATTTCTGCTTGGTGCTGAGTGAAAGTCGCACTGAATTGTAAGGACCATTCTTGAGGTTTGTTTGATGCTTTGTGGCATTAAGAACATTTTATACCTACAACTTAGTGTAAAGTAATTGTAAAAATATAGGCTAGTCAGCCAGTAATTGAAAGGCAATGTGAAATGGCTTTTATTTTATGGCTTTATTTCCCTTGTAGTGTATTTTTGACTGTCTGTGGAACCAGCAGTAGCAAAATGGAAAATAAATACTACAAAACAAAAATAACCCCAGTAGAGATTGTTTTTCTGAGAGCTATAGCTCAGGAAAGTTATATCACTTAAATATAAAAATATTCCTGTGTTGATATATTTAGGAAGTTTTACGTATCTCTATAGTAATATACCCGAATAATCTTTTTCAGATTCATGAAAAACTCCGTCACTATGAAAGACAGAGTCCAACTCCTGTTTTACACAGTGCAGCAGGATTAGTTGAAGACGTAAGAGTTGTCTCCTTTTCCTTCCCCCTTCCCTCCCAGTTGTCTTTGGAAGTTGGCAAGTTTCACTCATAATTGAGGAGGAAATGTAACCTCAGAAATATCATGTCATTACATGTTCAATGAAGACAGGCACAGAGAGCAAAGAGCAAGTTGTTTGCAAGAGTAGAAAACGTGCTACTTGTGCATGTTTCCTGAAAAGGATGTTTTTTGGGGGTTTTTTTTGAAGTCTGAGGCAGTATTCAGTTTTGCAGGGGAACAAACTTCTGTTGCATGATCCACACAGATAATGCTATTTGGCTAGGAAGAGGATTAAACTGTGTAACTGCAATGCAAACACAAGAGTACAAGTTAAAATATGGGTTAAAAACTTCAGCAGAATTTCAAGAAAAAGTCCTGACTGGAACACTCTTAAAAAGTTATGTTTAGGGGCTAAGATCCCTGTTTCTGATTACATTTTCCTGCACTATCAAATAAAAATAAAGGAAACCAATCAAGAAGCTTTAATTTGTTTTAGGACTCCTGCATATTTTATTGGGTTGTATTTGATCTATACATGCTTCTTCAAAGAGTGATAGAAATTAGTAAAGGCTCAGCAGAAAGCATACTTGTAAATATATGAATTTGTTCAGTGGATGCCTTTTGTTTTGAAGATCCCATTTTTCTGTTTTCTAAGGTAATAGAAGAATTGCAGACAGCACCAGTGAATAATGAAGAAAAAGAGCTGCTTCAGCTGCTGTCAACACCACATCTCAGGGTAAAACAAAACAAAATAAAACAGACCTTAATGAAATTCCTTGGCATGTCTGTAGCAAAACATTGTGTTAAGGAACAGTTATAATGAAGAGTCACCAACAAAAAGGAAAAGCCTCCAACAGAGTGTAGTTCTGTTCCATTTATTGCCACAGGCTTTAGGATGTGAAGGGGCCTAAGAAAACACATTACAGTCTTTCCATAAATAACTTTCCATATTTTCTCCCCTCCTTAATATTTCCTAAGAGAGCAGAAAAGTACCCCATTTCTGAGCTCTTTGCTATCCAGAGTCCAACTCCATTTTATAAATTTATTTAAGTTGGGCTTTGTTATTTTTTGTGCTTACCTTATGTATCAACACATACTAATATACAGTTTGCATGAAGGATAGGATATTCATTGTTCAAGAGTTTATGGCTTAATTTTTATTTCTAATAAGATGCACAGATGTATAGACTACATGGAAAGAAAAAATACCTGATATGAATGAGAAGGACATAGCAGTGTGACAGTCAGTTCTTAGTCATGTCAGTGATAATAATACTGGTCTCTGTGAAAGTGCAGGAGAAGGAAATGGGAAAAGAAAAAATGCCGTATTTTTTCACTATGTATGGTGGTACCCTTTGAAAGTAAAGTAGGTTATTATCTTTTTTTCATTAATAAAAACAGAGTAGAGAATAAAATTAAATATGAACCTTTTCAGTATTGTAGCCAGAAAACCAAAAAGAGAACATTTGTTCCCATTATAGAACTTCTGTATGGATTTTCACAAAATCCATAAAAAAAAGTTTGCTGTCATGCTGAAACTTGAGAATTGGAAACTGTGATATTGCTCCATTACATTGTTGTTTCATATTTCCTTATGCAGGCAATGCTTGTCGTACATGATACTGTAGCACAGAAGAACTTTGATCCAGTCCTTCCGCCTTTGCCCAATAACTTTGATGATGATTTTGATGAAGAATCAGTGAAAATTGTTCGGCTAGTGAAAAATAAAGAACCTTTGGTACATACTATATAGTCCATCTCTAGTACTAAAATTCTCAGGTACAAAAGCATTGTTGTAAATACGGGGGAGGGACTTGAAGATGTCATCAGATAGTCTGCAAAAAATAAGAGTGTTACAGAGCTAGCTAAGTGACATAAAAAGATGACTGATAAATACACGTTCAAAATTTTTAATGAGGCAGTTGATAAACATGAGTTGCAAAATGCAACTTTGAAAAGAGCACTGAGGTGCTTTGTATGTTAAATTAATTGTACTTACTACACACATTAATTGAATGAGGGCATACCTTCTCTTATGAGAGTGTCAGTGGTATATGGTAAGAGTGTGTTTGATAGCTACATGCAAACAATATGTTGACAAGGTACTCTTTTTATATAAATATGGAAATGGAAGAATGGATTACCTGGGGGGAAAAATGCTTTGGGGAAGAAGTCTGCTAAAGGGTGTTTTGGAACTGTACAATACAGTAGATAAAGACGTCTTAATTTCTGGGTAAAGAATTATATTGCCAGCAGACCTAGGAGAAGACAATACCAAATTAACTGACTTTCCCTGCTTTTGTACATAAAAGTGCTGCCTTTATTGTATAAGGTTTCAGAAGACACATAGAGAAAGCTTATTGCAGAAAATTCTGTTCTGCACACTCAAGTGAGTTGATTACCAGCAGAGTGTAGGTAGTATAAACATTGAACATAACTTACCAGTCGTGTAGGTAGTGTAAACACTCAGGATGTGTGCACCTTGTTATAATCACATGGCATGCACAGGCAAAATAATAATGATGGCAATATTCAAGGGAGGAGACAAAATATATAGGAAAAAAAATGAATTCCCGTGTAAAGGACATACTAGCTTACATGTTATTTCGCTGCTAAGTGAGTGTGTTCTAAGCTACTTTGCGGGGATATGTTTTATTTCAGGGAGCTACCATCAGAAGAGATGAGCATACAGGGGCTGTGATTGTAGCAAGGATCATGAGAGGTGGTGCAGCTGATCGCAGTGGTAAATTTCTGAAGAAAAGGAGATATAAAATAGCATTTGTAAACTGTTATAAATTGCCAAAAACATGCATGCACACATACGCATTATACACACCATAAAATCTAACTAAATCTAATGATTATTCATTAACAAAGCCAATCCTTTGGACACTGATGTTTAATGCATGTGTAGACTGTTTTGTACTAAACAAGCAGCTCATCTGGCTCTTGATAGCCAACTGTTACATGTCAAGTCTAAAATAGTACTTAATGTGTCATTTCTGGAGAATGAATCATCCCAGACAGTTTCAGCCTGGGACAAGTCACTTGCTGGAACTGCCTGTTTTTTCCTCATTGATTATAAGGGAAGTCTACCTGACAAGCTCACTTAATAGCTGAATTTCACTTGTCTAGGGACAGAAAAGACTTTCGTGTGTGCACTATCCTTCAGTGTAGTTTCAGATTGCAGAAGGTTGGTTCACACAGTGTTTGACCTTGCATTTTCCAGAAGCTACTCTTACAGATTATATTAAATGAATTTGGTTTCCTTGAGTTCTGTGTCATTTGTAGAATCCAAGCCTTACATACTTTTTTTTTTTTTTTAAGAACAGTAGTAATACAATCACAAAACTGATGAACTGCTGTGATGAAAAAATATTAGCTAATTACAGCTTTCTTTTTGACTGTTGCTAGCATTTTTTCTTATTATCATAGTCTGATAAACGTGATGCATGGTGGCTAAAAAGTGTGTTTAGTTTCTGTGTTTCATTGGTAATTTATTATTTTGATAAGCTATTTTGCTGTAAAATAGCTGTTGGAAAAATGAAATTGCATTGCATTGCATTGCATTGTATTGCATTAGTAGTGCTGATCCAAAAACAGAGGCACTGATTTCCCAAAGTGTTTTGGCACATGTTCTCTTTCTGCACACTGTTGGCTGATGTTACTGTGGTGCGCTGAAAAACATGCCATATAGAATAAGGTCAGGAGACTTCAGAGCACGCTGCCAACAGGAGCATTTGGCTCTAGTAGGAATCCGTTAGGTTAGGGTGTGCATACCTTTAGCGTAGATTGGACAGTAGAAGAATAGCACTTTCCAGCCTGTGGACTTACTTTAGTTATCATCTTTCCAGGTCTTGTCCATGTTGGAGATGAGCTAAGAGAAGTCAATGGTATTGCTGTGCTTCACAAACGACCTGAAGAAATTAGTCAGATTTTGGTCTGCACCTGTTTTAAGATCTTTTTTTAAAAAATATGTGTGTGAGGTGATGTACTAACTACAACAGATGATGAAATTTGTCTATGAGTTTAAAATATGGTACTAGAAGATGGAATGTATGTCAATCTTTGTATCAAGAGCTCTTTTTCGTCCGGTGGATTATTTAATCTTCATTTGGCATCTGAGAACTCATTCATGCGAGTTCTATGCAACTGATTCATTTCTAAATAAGATAGATATGCAAAAGTTGCATGCAGCTGTCAAGAATGTTACTTACATGGTTGGTGTATGACAAGTAAATTGTAAACGAGGAGTGTATTTCTATAAGAAATAGTATATTCATGTAGTATATTTGGAGGCTTAAGGAAGCCTGATATGTATGTCCTGTAGAGCTGTCTATCTCTTCTTCACTGCCACATTTCCTAAGGCATTATCTCTAGATTTAATAACCATAAATATCAATAGCTACATCTGAACCTCCACATCCATGATCAGCCTGCTCTGTTGCATGAAGTCTCTTAGCTATTACACTCACTTGTCTCTTTCTCCTCTGCTGTGCCTTGTCCTGGTGTGGAGCAGAGTTAGGGACTCAGTAAGAAGAAAGGCAGCACCAAGAGATTGAAGTATCTGTCATCAATTCCATCATCTAATTTAAATTTAGATCAAAATTATTACGAATACATATGCTGAATATATACTGAGAATAACTGCCTTTAATTTAGGGGAAAAAATCAAAAAGCATCTTTTGAGATATTTGTATAAAGTTGGTTATTTGTGGAGCCTTGGGGTGGTATTAATTTTGTCCATTTTTAAATGTCTGCATTGTAATAGTTTCCTTTTCATGCTTTATTTATGAGACCTACAAATGTTCAAGTCCAAGCTGGTCGTCCAGGTTTCCCTTCTAGTTTATTCCCTTTAGACTTCTTTGTACTACTTTCAAAGTAAGAAACATTTCTATTTTTCAGGCTCAGTCGCAGGGATCAATAATATTAAAAATAATTCCAGCTATCAAAGAAGAAGATCGTCTAAAGGATAGCAAGGTATGCAACTTGATGAAATACTCAAACACGCTTTGTACACTTGCACTGTTCTGGCACCTCTGCAAATGCAAGATCCTTGCTGATTCAGGGAGGAGTTTCACAGAATCAACCTCAAAATTTGATTAAAGAAAGAGCAGAACAGTTTTTGGCAGTGAAACATTGTGCTGTTTTATTCAGTACAATTACTTAGATGTCTTCTGTCTTCTAAATGGTGGCACATGTTCTTCCATAGCATTTCTAGCTGTTTGTTTTGGTTTGTATAATTAAAAGTCTTGTTCCAGCCTGGTTGTAGTTGCCCACACAAATATCAGTGCAACTCTCTGAGGCTTTGGATTGTCCTCTGTGATCAGCAATGATTTGTTGTCCTGCTAGTCCCTTAAAGGATTCCTTTGCCAATCTCAATTACTGCGTGCCCGCTCCTGCTGTCAGGCAAGCAGTCATTTTATGGCAGCAGTTAGCTGTCATATTTTTTTCTTTACTTCCATGAAACTACTTCTGCTGTTGTGTGTTAAGTGGTGTCAGTTTGCTTGCAACAAATCCAAACATGATTAATAGATTTTGGATTAAGGGAACATTCTAAAGACAGTGTTTAATCGGTCAACTTTGCTATACATGTTTTTTTAATGTTATCTTGTTTTTTATTATTTTTTTCCTTTTCTTGTTGCACTTTGTACTTGCATAGAGTGTGAATTTTGTTTTCCTGGGGCTTTGAGCTTCATGTTCTGCAATACCAATGCATGATGATTGAGTAGGTGCTTGAAAGTTGGTTTATTTTTCTTCATGAGTGGGTAAGTCAAAATACAGAATAGGTTTGCAAGATCTCACTGTTTCTATATAACATCACATAAAAGAAAGATAAAAAGTGTGTGTTTTTTACAATTAAAGATGTAATAATTAAAGATTAATAATTTAAATATCTTTTTAATGTAATTTGAAATTCCAGTTAGGATAAGAAGAAAGCATGTGTTTCTTTTTGAAGGTTTTTATGAGGGCACTTTTCTGCTATAATCCCAATGAAGACAGAGCTATTCCCTGCCAAGAGGCTGGGCTGCCATTTAAGAAGCGACATATCCTGGAAGTTGTCAGCCAAGATGATCCCACGTGGTGGCAAGCAAAGCGTGTTGGAGACACCAACCTCAGGGCAGGCTTGATCCCCTCAAAGCAATTCCAAGAAAGGTTTGTCAGTGAAAATTGGAGGGTTTTTTTCACAATGCGGTGTTACACTCATTTCATTGTCTCTGTTTCTCCATGGTCTTATCCGTGATCTGACAGCTTCAGAAAAGAGTTTTTTTAATTTTGTGATAGCAACACAGGAAATAACCACCAGGAGCATGCCAGAGTGCATACCAAATGATTAGAGGAAAGTGCTAAAAAGCTTGGTAAAAAGTGCTAGAGCAAGTATCCATCATGTTACTTGTACACACACAATTTAGGAAATGCTTTTTGAATTCCTAATGCCTATCCTATAATAAGCAGAACCATGATTTTTGCAGGCTGCATTCAATTAGAATTGAAATGAGCAAGGCTGACTTTGGACATGGTTCAAATTGCAAGACACAAAATCTTAATTTTCATGCTCTCCCGAGAGCTGGAGCTGAGTTTAATTTGCCTACCACTGATTTGTGTTCACTTTCTCCGGAGATGCGTGATGCACCACATGTTAAACCTCTCCCATGCTAGTTCCATCAGAGATTATTACACTGCTTCAAGAAGCAGCGCTGTTTTGTTCTTCATTTGCAATATTATATACATAAATTCTTTATATCTCTGAGCATACGTTGATAAAATGTAATTATTTTCTGTTTAGACGATTGAGTTACAGAAGAACTGTAGGCACTCTGCAGAATCCCAAAACTGTGAAGAAGCCGCTCTGTAAGTCTGTTTTGTTCCTTCAGTGATGCCTTAGATGATACAACCTTTCAGAAATTTTTTGTGATTATGTGTTTTTTTAGCAATATTTTTTGTTGTAGATTAATTTGCTTGGATACATATTGTCACATGGGAGGATTTGGTTTTGAGTTAGGTTTTTGAGTATCCAGTGTTGCCAGTGTCCAGTAGTTTAAAAACATTACTGTCCCTTTTCTGCTTTTGAGAACATGAGATCTTACATTTCTTTTAGTAGTTTTAAATTATGTTAATTGCTTTCAGAATGTTACAATTCATATTTTTCAACAGTTTGAAACTTTATAACTGCTAAAGAAACTCAGTGCACCTGTCTTGGAACTCTTATATATGTATGATAATGGTCTAAGTCTATGAAAATAAGCTGGAGCTTTAAGGAGAATAAAAATCATATGAGCTAGGAATACCATCTGCATTTCAGGTTATGGAAAGGATTTAGCTTTACTGTCCCATTTCTTGGTGTTACTGAGCTGTACTTGGGTATTCAAAGCAGTTTGTGTTTACAGCTCCAAATCCCCTGTCAGAGAAAGATTCATTTAAAAATCGCTACTTGGGATGTAACTGCAAGTCACTAACGGAAGGGAGAAGACAGATTCTGCAGTGACCCAGAGGATAAAGTTGTTTTTGCTCTTGGGTACTTCAGCACAGTTGTTATTGCTGGGTGGGAGAGTCACCCAACTGTGTGAAGTCACACTGTGCCACTAATGTCACCTTCAGGCTGAATACAAATACTGCCGGTAGACTAGGAAACAAGTGTTCAACGTCAGCCGTGTAAGTGAAGTTCTGCCCCCAATTTGCTTTGCATATCTCTGCTTTACAAAGCAGGAGGATGATGCTCAATTTAGTTGTAAATTTACTCATTTACATGACGCATTTCCAAATTAGTTTCCATTTCCTCTGTGATAGGAGACATAAAATGAGGATTTCTACTTAGGCTTTTAGTCAGACATTCTCAGAGAAGACAATTAAGCAGATACCTTTTCTTAAAATTTAGCATTAAAAACAGTTGATTGATCAGTTGTTCACTGCTTAATTTTTGTTTAAGATATAAAAGTCTGATAAGCAAATCAAGAGTTCCTTCCCTTCCACTCGCTGTAATTTTACTCATTCATTTGCCAGTCTTTTAATCATATCAACTCTGTCTTTTATGCTAACTGCAGACGATCAGTCTTCTGATAAAGGTAGGTAGTCTCCCTGTCTGTATGTGGCTGTATTAGGCTCATGAAGTTTAGGTCGTATTACCTAAATACCTACTATCTTTCCAAATACCAGGCACTTGCTAATGGACCAAGATGCTGTTATTTTTTTCATGTTACACTTATAATTCTAGAAAATAAAATGCCAAGTATTGGTAATGCATCGACTTCGGTGAAAGGACAAATCATGTTCTATAATTAGCTATTTGTGACTGGTATACCCTGAGGAAGCAGGAATTGTGAGACTAGAGCATATCTGCAGAAAGAGAAAACACTCCTGATCTGAGCTGTGAATAGGAGGAGTTATTACTACTGTTATCTTTTGTTCCTGTAAGCATGATATTTTATTATTATACATTGGCACAGAAGGAAGACAAATATGTATTAAATTACAGCTTGCATTTTTGTTTTTCAAGCCCAGATGACATTGTAATATCAGAATCAGCAATATAATCCTTACATAATCCTATCTAGAAGTAAAGTCAGACATCAAAAATAGAGTCCTGTGATTGAAAAGTCTTTTACTTTATTTTGCTTAGTCTGAAAATGATACTTAAAACAGCAGGCAATGGATGCTGAGAGCATGAGTTCTGGAAGCCATAAATATTGCAATTTTTTTTCCTACTGTAAACCACTAGCCAAGACAATTTTTTGTGTTATTATTTGTAGCAGGCACTACGTTAAATACCCATCTCTTTCTCTCCCTTCTTGTCTCTGTCTCTCTATCTCATGTTTTTTATTTACAGAGGACTGTGACTGTGAAGGATATTTCAATGGACACTATATAGGTGAGAAAAAGAAATCACTTCTTCCCTGTAAAATAAAAAAGTCATTTAAAAAAGTAAAACCAGTTTCTTTTCGAGTTACTTTTGCATAAATTCATTAACTAGATTATCTCTGTGCAAGGGTATAGTGGATAGAGCCAGTGCTTGTCAGTTCAAGATGACTTGAACTTTTTCCGTAATTTGTTGTTTTCTGTCTGATACACAAAAAAAAATAATGGACACTTTTTTGTAAACTAGATTAATTCATTGATTTCATTATAAAATAAAATTCTGAGAGTAATGAAAGACAGAATAAGTTCTAGCTGAGTGAGCTTAAAAGCTTGGGTAAGGTGAGATGTAATATAATGTATCTTGTGTTCTCCTCTACAGCTGGCTTGCGCAGGAGCTTCAGATTAAGTCGTAAAGAGAAGGAGAACAATCAAAATGATGCAAAGCAAGCGGAGCAGGCAGATACAGCAGAGTTACTAACATATGAAGAAGTCACTAAATATCAACAGCAGCCTGGTGAACAGCAGAGACTGATTGTTCTGATTGGTAAGATACAATTTGTTTGAAATATTTAACATGTCTCTCTCCCTCCCTTTCCTTACTCGCATCTGAAGAGGCTTACTTTGGCTTTTTTTTTTTTTAAAGTTTCTTTTTGGTCAACATTTGCTTGCTTCTTTTAATTGGCAATACAAAAAAAAAATTTCAAAAATTGCGATGCAGGTCCAATTGTATTTTCTCTGTTCTGTTTTCTGTTGATGTTCAGTTCGTACTCAATTATGATGCATTTGTGCTGTAAGAACAACTGATGAAAAGGTAGGTGTTAGCAAGAATTGCTTTATGTAGTTTCAGCTCTGTGAGCTTGGCAGCTTTGTGTTTAGCCCATTTTGTACAATGTTTTAGAAATTAGGGGTATCTCAGAAAACTAACTGCTAAAATTACAGATTTTTTTGATATAGTGCCTGATATGTGCTTTGCCAAGAGCTGGGTTCACTTTCCTCCTAATGATATTCAAATTAGAAGGGGACAGACTGTAAAGTCCCTCTATACGGTTGCTTCAAGCTTAATCGCATGTCGTAAATTGCGTAAAGTTTATTTATTTTGTTTGCAGTCTTTCTTTCCTGAAAGAAACCTGTCAGTTCTGTTTTATTAGGTTGTTTGGGGGCCAAATTAAATGAGCTCAAGCAGAAGGTTGTGTCAGAGAACCCTCAGGAGTATGGTGTTGCAGTTCCACGTATGTAAAATATATTGACATTTGTGTGTCACCACTTTATTTCCTGTCTCATAGTATAATGCTAGCTGCGTTGGTGAATGGTTACTGTTTTTTGTTTCCACTGTTGATTATATTATTTTTTTCATTGTCACATACTGTGCTTGCCTTTTTTTTAAAAGTTGACTAGATGATTAAATGTCTTGGAACACATGCACCTAGAGTTTGATTAACACAATCCATTTTTGCATCACGTTTTTCAAAGTGAACAGATTGCAGTTTTAATGTCCATTAAAAATGGAAAAATGGAATACAGAAAAAGATATGACTGTAATTTGCATAAAGAACTGTGTGAAAAAGAAATATCTTACAATTTAGCCAAACCAACATTGTCTTCATTATTTTAAAATGTTAAATTTCAATATGCACACAAAAAAAGAGCAGACGTTTTTACTGGCAAGTGTAGATTTGTGTAACAATGACCAAAGTCTTAGTTACAGTGATGACAAATACTAAAAGAACTGTCAGCATTAGAGGTAAATGGTTCTATAATTATGCAATTTTCCCAGGAATATAGAAATATAATTGAGGGTAAAAGAAGTGCTCTGAGCCTCTTGATGAAAAATCAAGCCCTTTTCCTACATTAGCAGGGAATGAATGAAGCTGCAATGAGAAGAATGCAATTTTGTGTCCTTCTCTCCCCTCTACCCTATTGCTATTTCCCATTCCAGATAATTAAATAAGTATTGAGAGCTTGTTTTCAGAAGAGAGATTATGTACTGTAGAACTTACTTAACCACTTCTACCAGTTTGAGAAGTCAATCTCCCAATTTTTGTGTTACTGCATCATTGAAGACTGAATTTTTAAAAAAGTGACAAAATTTCATATATATTTTATGTTGGTT
Organism: Crypturellus undulatus; assembly: GCA_013389825.1. NCBI lineage: Eukaryota > Metazoa > Chordata > Aves > Tinamiformes > Tinamidae > Crypturellus > Crypturellus undulatus. Next base: position 7,387 of record VWPW01004884.1, on the reverse strand, counting down.
TAAATTTACCATTGTGTGATTTCCTTGTTTGTGGTCATAAAAGTGGGATTGGATGTAAATATGAAAAATACAGTTTGCAAAGGCTGATTTGTCTCTCATGGCTTGCTTCTAATCTCTTCTAGATACAACCAGATCAAAGAAAAGTCATGAAAAAGAGGGAGTGGAATACAATTTTGTGTCTAAGCAATCATTTGAGACAGATGTACAGCAAAACAAGTGAGTTTATTTTGAAATACTCCCATAATTGTATTTCAAAAATATGTAAAATTTAGCGATATGGATACCAAAATCAAATGCAAAGCTGGACAAGCTGTATGAGAAGGATTCAGTTTTCCTAATTAAACCTCTTTATTCAGCCTGGACTGCTAGTACAACCCAGAAGTTTAGTAAGAAGCAATTCAGAAACATAGGACTGATAGGAGGAGAAGTTAGAATTCATCCCTGCATGTTAGAACAGAATCTAGCAAAGTGAGTGAGTTTTGTTTGGGCTTGCTTTTTTCAGTCTAATATAATGGGAAGCATTAACAAGTTTTATTCTAAATTTCATTGAAATTGTCTTGTTGACTGAATCAAGGGATATAAAAGGACTGGGTGGGATATAAAAGGAATGTAAAATCTGGTGTGTTTTCTAAAAGAAGGAATTTCCTCAATTGATTCTAGTCCTCTAGAATTCAGAAGAATCAAAGTTCTTATTTCCTTGCTAGTTTTGTTCTATTCTGTGAAAAACATCCCCTTTCTTCTATTAGATTTGTATATCAGTCAACTGAATTAATGCAGCTTTTTCCCCTATTAGTTTAATGGTACTGATTACCTATTAATATGAAGAAGACCACTGTTACTAAGAAAACAGATGGAAAAAAGAATAATCATAACAATCATAAAAAGAAACACTATCCTTGCTTTCTTTTTCTTTTTCCTTCTATATATTTGACTACCATGGCTTGTAGCTACCAAATACTGCAAGTTGATTTTTTTTGTGGAAAGTATTTAAAAACATATTAACTTTTCAGATTTGTGGAACACGGAGAATACAAAGAAAATCTGTATGGCACAAGTCTTGAGGCAATTCGGTCCGTGATGGCCAAAAAGAAGGTTTGCTTGGTGGATGTGGTACCTGAAGTAAGTTCTAATGTTCACAGATTATTTTAAGGAAAGCAAATATTTCGTTCTAAGCCTAGGAAACTAGTATTGTTCAGTATTTGTGGATACTTGCTGTGCTGAGAGGACACATCCTCAGTTCTTGCTGAGGGGGTTATCCATCACTCTAGGATAAATGTGCAGTAACCGTCCTGGCCTGCTGAGGGCACAGCAGGAATGCTTACAGTACGGATGGGATTTCCATTCTTTTTCCTTCCTGTTGCTTCACATCATTATTGGAATTATAACTGGTGCCAGTATGCCTGCTCCCACAGCTCCCATACTAGGAGTTAACCTTGAAATCTTGGCTCAGATATGGTGAATGGGATCAATAAAGATTTTTAATACCATTTAAAATTAATCCCAGTTTTGCATTTTCCTCTGTTTGACCTTTTGTGAGTAGCAAATGCAACTTGCTTAACAGCCCGCATTTCTATCATTTTCTCAGTCTCTTTGCCATGTGCCTAGTCCTGGAATTACAAAGCAAAGCAAGGTCTGTTGGCAGTTAGACCATGCTCCAGGAAGCTCACATACTCTTGTAAGGTAGCCAGGAAACTGATGTTAATCTTTCTGTTGAAGCTCCAAATGTGACCGTGCTCAGATGTGTTGTATGGTGCACGTGACTTCATGCCAGTGTGTGCACAAGCAAAATTGTTGAACCCAGCTTGTGCAGATCACTGACATTCCTTGTAGTGATTTACAAAACAGAGCATGACAAAAAAGAAATCCCTTCACAGGCATTGAAGCACCTGAGGACCCCGGAGTTTAAGCCTTATGTTATCTTTGTGAAGCCTCTCATTCCAGAGAAGAAAAAGGCTGCTCTGAAATCTCCGGTGTCAGAAGAACTCTCACCCTGTCTTGTACGTATCATCACCCTAGTCTCTACTTCTCCGATATGAGAGAAGTATTTGGGATAGTACTGCTATTTTGCTATTGCTATTTTGGGTAACCTAAACTCTGAATTTATACATACAGAACTTTGTTCTCCTGATAAGTTTTAATGTAAGCCCTTAAACATAATTGAACTTGGAGACACTGGGTTCAACCTTCATTTTCTATTTTTTGAAGAGAATGATTACCAGATCTTATGTTATGCAGCTCTGCCCAGCTTGATAAAACAGAGTGCCATAATCTTACTTCCCTTTTGGAATTCTTTTTCTACCTCCCTACTATTCTTGAAACAACCTATCAAATTCCCACTGTAGCATACAGTGTTTTAATTGTACCACTTCTCCAGTGGTAGCAGCTTCCTTTTCAAAGTAATGATTTAGAATGATAATATACTCAAAAATACTGTTAAATAATTTAAAAGATGCAGTGCTTTTTCATGTTTTCTCATCCTCTCAGCAGGGTGAAGAACAGCAGGAAATTATTAATTCAGCAGCATTCATTGAAGAGCAATATGGCCATTTAATTGACACTATCCTGGTGAAAGAAGATCTGCAGAGTGCATGTAATCAGCTGAAAGCTGTGATAGAGAAACTAAGCAAGGATTCATTTTGGGTGCCAGTCAGCTGGGTTAGGTCATAGCCAGTTATTGTCTGCTTAAAGGAAGGATTGTGTAACTGTGTATTCTAAATGTGAATTATGAAAGGGAAACATGTCAAATCCACTTCTAAGCTGCCATTCTGACTAGAAAGTAGCCTACAACAAACATATCAAAAGAACTAAACAAAGCAAGTTAAAGACACTGCCTTCCTCAATCAGAATTTTTAGTGGGAGCTGTTTAAAACTGAACACTTAATTCTAAATAGATTAGTAAAAGATTGGAGTGGCTTTCAGACTGTAAGTGCTGCATTCTGCAAGGTAAAATTTCACAGAGGGTCTCACACTTTCTAAACATTTAAGTAGTGCCTGACACTAATAGGCTGAAATTCTCAGCCTTGAGCCAAATACTTTGTGGCTAGAATTAAGACACCCTAAACTTAGGTACTTTTCAGGGATGAATCTGGTGGCGATGAAGCCACCTAAACTAGGTGGGAGTGGTATCAGTAGGAGAGTGCTGACAGCATCTTAGGCGCTTAGAAATTCCAGGGGCTGACAGACATGTCAGGAAGACATGATTCCCTTCAATCACTAGCTGTAAATGCTTTCCCAGTAGTAGGTCAGCTCTGTAAGTTGTATATATTTTAGCAGCTGAAAGAGTAGTTGGTTTGTTTTAATGCCCATCCCTTGTTTACCGGGGCTTCTGGCTGTCTTGTACAGATAGTTTGCTCAGCTTATATCCACTTTCCCAGTCTCTTCCTGCTGACACAGGCCAAACTGGAGACATTCTTTTGTCTGCATGAAAATTCTACGATTTGAGGTAGGCCTTCAAGAAGCTTTTTACCTGCAAGGCACCTTTAGAAATTACACCTGATGCCACCAACATATGAGCTCTGAAGAAGGCACTAAAATGAGGAGGCTGACAGTAACAGCACCAAGTCTTCATGCTTCCTGCATTTACAGGGTACAGGAGCATTTGTTTCAACTCTGGTGAAGGGTTGCAGGGTGTGTAGTAGTCGAGTCCTGAAGAGGAAATCTTAACAGTAAGAGGAGTTTGCAGTTATTTCAGGAAATCTGAATACACAGGATTTTTAGGTGGGCATGAATAAGAAAATGAAGAGATATGGTTGTGAAAACACCTCTGCTTTTAAATTTATTATTTGATAGATTTGTGAGTATTGTACAGGTGTATGTTAGATAAAACTAGTTGTTCTTTACCTACAGAGCTGTAATATTTTATATGTACCATGTCCTTGAATAATATCTTCTAATGCATGAATCCCATTCTTATATCTTAATAGCATAATTCTTGTTCTAGCACATTCATGAAAACTAACACCACCACCTATTAAAAAGCATATTTCTTTATATGCCAGTGTCACTGACTCTATGTTAAGTCTTATCAGCCCCAAAAGCTCTGTAGGACAGTTGTATTTGTTTCTGCCAAACAGCTTTACCCTGGCAACTTGCATATGTGTTCCTGATTAGGGCTGTCAAGGTTCCACTTCATGCAAGAGCACTTTTTACAAGCAATTAGAGCTGCTCTTTCTTTTCAGAGCAGACACACCGCAAGACCAGCGGNGAGTTTAAGCCTTATGTTATCTTTGTGAAGCCTCTCATTCCAGAGAAGAAAAAGGCTGCTCTGAAATCTCCGGTGTCAGAAGAACTCTCACCCTGTCTTGTACGTATCATCACCCTAGTCTCTACTTCTCCGATATGAGAGAAGTATTTGGGATAGTACTGCTATTTTGCTATTGCTATTTTGGGTAACCTAAACTCTGAATTTATACATACAGAACTTTGTTCTCCTGATAAGTTTTCATGTAAGCCCTTAAACATAATTGAACTTGGAGACACTGGGTTCAACCTTCATTTTCTATTTTTTGAAGAGAATGATTACCAGATCTTATGTTATGCAGCTCTGCCCAGCTTGATAAAACAGAGTGCCATAATCTTACTTCCCTTTTGGAATTCTTTTTCTACCTCCCTACTATTCTTGAAACAACCTATCAAATTCCCACTGTAGCATACAGTGTTTTAATTGTACCACTTCTCCAGTGGTAGCAGCTTCCTTTTCAAAGTAATGATTTAGAATGATAATATACTCAAAAATACTGTTAAATAATTTAAAAGATGCATTGCTTTTTCATGTTTTCTCATCCTCTCAGCAGGGTGAAGAACAGCAGGAAATTATTAATTCAGCAGCATTCATTGAAGAGCAATATGGCCATTTAATTGACACCATCCTGGTGAAAGAAGATCTGCAGAGTGCATGTAATCAGCTGAAAGCTGTGATAGAGAAACTAAGCAAGGATTCATTTTGGGTGCCAGTCAGCTGGGTTAGGTCATAGCCAGTTATTGTCTGCTTAAAGGAAGGATTGTGTAACTGTGTATTGTAAATGTGAATTATGAAAGGGAAACATGTCAAATCCACTTCTAAGCTGCCATTCTGACTAGAAAGTAGCCTACAACAAACATATCAAAAGAACTAAACAAAGCAAGTTAAAGACACTGCCTTCCTCAATCAGAATTTTTAGTGGGAGCTGTTTAAAACTGAACACTTAATTCTAAATAGATTAGTAAAAGATTGGAGTGGCTTTCAGACTGTAAGTGCTGCATTCTGCAAGGTAAAATTTCACAGAGGGTCTCACACTTTCTAAACATTTAAGTAGTGCCTGACACTAATAGGCTGAAATTCTCAGCCTTGAGCCAAATACTTTGTGGCTAGAATTAAGACACCCTAAACTTAGGTACTTTTCAGGGATGAATCTGATGGCGATGAAGCCACCTAAACTAGGAGAGTGCTGACAGCATCTTAGGCGCTTAGAAATTCCAGGGGCTGACAGACATGTCAGGAAGACATGATTCCCTTCACTCACTAGCTGTAAATGCTTTCCCAGTAGTAGGTCAGCTCTGTAAGTTGTATATATTTTAGCAACTGAAAGAGTAGTTGGTTTGTTTTAATGCCCATCCCTCGTTTACCAGGGCTTCTGGCTGTCTTGTACAGATAGTTTGCTCAGCTTATATCCACTTTCCCAGTCTCTTCCTGCTGACACAGGCCAAACAGGAGACATTCTTTTGTCTGCATGAAAATTCTACGATTTGAGGTAGGCCTTCAAGAAGCTTTTTACCTGCAAGGCACCTTTAGAAATTACACCTGATGCCACCAACATATGAGCTCTGAAGAAGGCACTAAAATGAGGAGGCTGACAGTAACAGCACCAAGTCTTCATGCTTCCTGCATTTACAGGGTACAGGAGCATTTGTTTCAACTCTGGTGAAGGGTTGCAGGGTGTGTAGTAGTCGAGTCCTGAAGAGGAAATCTTAACAGTAAGAGGAGTTTGCAGTTATTTCAGGAAATCTGAATACACAGGATTTTTAGGTGGGCATGAATAAGAAAATGAAGAGATATGGTTGTGAAAACACCTCTGCTTTTAAATTTATTATTTGATAGATTTGTGAGTATTGTACAGGTGTATGTTAGATAAAACTAGTTGTTCTTTACCTACAGAGCTGTAATATTTTATATGTACCATGTCCTTGAATAATATCTTCTAATGCATGAATCCCATTCTTATATCTTAATAGCATAATTCTTGTTCTAGCACATTCATGAAAACTAACACCACCACCTATTAAAAAGCATATTTCTTTATATGCCAGTGTCACTGACTCTATGTTAAGTCTTATCAGCCCCAAAAGCTCTGTAGGACAGTTGTATTTGTTTCTGCCAAACAGCTTTACCCTGGCAACTTGCATATGTGTTCCTGATTAGGGCTGTCAAGGTTCCACTTCATGCAAGAGCACTTTTTACAAGCAATTAGAGCTGCTCTTTCTTTTCCGAGCAGACACACCACAAGACCAGCGGACTCTCAGCAAGTCCTTCTTCAAATTCTGCTTGTCCGTGAGCTCTGCTGTCACATGTATCCTGTCCTGGCCCAGCACAGCCAGCAAAGGTAACGTTGCTTATGAAAGAGACTGGCCCAATGAACTTTATGGCAGGTGTGATCTTTATCCTACGAGGAATTGGGAATAATACTTCATTTCAAGTTGCCGACAGTTCAAATGAAACAGCGTTAGGAAATTACCAAATAGGCAGAAATATCTTTGTGTAAACTGATTGATGTTGCCATAGATTTGGCAATACATAGACTGTACAGATTAAAAGAGCTTTTTTACAGTCTGCAAGACATAAACATTTGTAGGAGGTGCATTAAATATTAATTAAGGGTCAGAATTTACCCAAGCAATATTACTGTTCAACCACTGAAATTCCAAAGGACTATCAGTGGATATTTTGTGTGCTTTATGAGCTAACGTAGTTTCATAGGGAAACTGTGAAAGAGAAGCAAGGAAATGAGGTTGACAGGTACAACTGAAGTTAAAGTAACTGAAGACTTAGATGTTAACATATAACATTGCTGTTAAAACTGAGGTTGGAATAGTTTGGGTTAAATGCTCTAATTTGTGTGCAGGTAGTAAATTCTGTATGGATGCAAATTCACCTCAGTATTAGTTGTGGCACTGTCAAAATGTCTTGTTTCCAGATTTTTCTGGGCTTGGAGCAGGTTTTTTTCTAGGCTCGCAGAAGGGTGAGAGGATAGGTATGTGCGTATGTGTGTACATGTATGTATATGCTGCTGTTTGAAGGTAGCTAAGATGGACATTCTTGGAGGGGAAGAAAAACCCACAACCCACATTCATTGCTGCTGTTTATTCCAAAATCCTAGCAAAAGAAAATGCAGCAGATGGCTAACGTTACCAG
>VWPW01004883.1:69887-87378 GCA_013389825.1 Crypturellus undulatus | reverse complement strand
CCCCCCCCCCCAAAGAAAAAGAAAAAAAGAAACCACTGGCTTCTCCTCTTTGTGGCTTTCCGCGTGCCCGGATGCAAATCCGGGGAGAGCCTTCCCCCGCCATGGCATTCCCGTTCCAAGGCACCACGCTCCAAGAAGAGGCAATCCCCTGCTTTGTGGTGACGCTGCCCGGTGCCGTCCCATGGCATTCCCGAGTTTATTGTGGTGCCACCGATCCGGCAACGCTCCCGGTCCCGTGTATATCAGAGCCTGGTGTCTTGCTGTGCTGTGCGTCCTCCAAAAAGGGGCAGGAAAAGGAAAACTTTGCGGAGCATTTTAGCTTCTTTTCATGGGAGAAAGGATCTTGGTGTTGCAAGGGAGGGTGATTTTAAGTGAAACCTCAACTTTTTTTGCAAAATTGGAACAGCTTCTTCTTGCAGCTCAGGTTGGAGCATCCTGAGCCCACCTGTCCTTGTCCCTCTCTGTGAATTTGCAACCCTGGGGTGTTTTTCCCAATTTTTCTTTTCCCATTTGGGCATCACAACCCATCCCTGGGATTTGTCCTGCTCCTGAAACCACAGATGACCATGCACTAGTGAGGAGCTTCGTTCACAGCCGTCTCCTCCCCAAGCTTGATGTGGTCAAGCAGCCCCACTGCAAGTTTTGCACCTTTGTCGGGCAGAGGTGGAAGCTGGGAATGGGGCAGAGAGGCTTGTGGCATTTCTTCCTGCTGGAAACTCAGCGGGAAAAAGCCCCACACTTGGGAACGAAGCGAACCGGCCTTGCATGGAAGTGATCGCTGTGATCTCATCGCTGGATGTTACTTTTATTCCCATGGACACCTCTCTGCTCTGGAGCAAAAATTAGAAAATTCGGGGTGGGGAGAAAAAGCACCACTTGGGCACATCTCCCATCACCATGGACGTGGCGGGGGTTTTTTTTGGAGTGCTTTGCTGTGTTTTGCCCATCCCTGGGGCTCCGCGCTGCTGCCGCGCAGTGCTGCTTCCGCCAGCGCGTTTCGTAACGCCGGGCTGGCGGCGGCGCCTGGGCAGATGTCTTTAATAATGCCGCTTAACCCTCCCCCGCTCCGCTCCTGTCCCCGGTCCTGGAGCTGCGCCGAGGAGCCGAACGCGCCGGGTCGGAGCAGGGGCTGGCGGCGGGGAGGACGCCGGGAAGCATCTGAGAGCAATCAAGAGCCACGTCCCGCCGCCGCGCGAGGGCTGAAGTCACCGACGGGACGTGGCCAAGGCACGCGCCGGCGCGGGGACCGGCGAGGGGCGCCCGGTGAAACGCTCCTCCCTTCCCGGCGCCTCGCGCAGAAAATAACAGCGATAAAAAACAGCTCAGAGGTGTCGGGGCAGTTCTGCAGCGTGGGGTTCTGCACCAGGGTCCTGACAGTGTGGAAAGCGGCACGGAGAGGGGAGGGAGCAGGGCTAATTCCTCCTCTCCCTGTTTTTCCCGTGTTTGCAGTCGCCAGGTTTAGGAAAGGCCCTTTGGAGAGGAGCTGGGATTCCCAGGAGAGAAGGGGGATCCCGGCCCAATGCTTTTGGAGGGGACCTGCTGGTCCCAGCACTGTGTGTGTGGCAGCTGGCCACCATCCTATGGACTTTTGTTGAGCATCCTCTGCCCCATACAGCTTGAGGCAGCCTTTGGTCGACACGTATCAATATATATAGAGATAGATGTAGATACAATAGAGCTATATCAGTTTATTTATATATAACTGTATTATTATTATTACTATTATTTTTTGTATGAGAAGATGCAGGGAACTCATGGGGTGCTGGGGGCACCAACTGGGTGCCGAGAACTGGCAGCTCTCAAGGCCAAACTGAGCAAAGCTCCCCAAAATTCAGCACTGTGAGGGTGCGGGGCAGGGGTTGGTTGCAGACCAGATGAGCACCTCATCCGCACGTTGCTGTTGAGCCCTGGGACATCCCCCTTGAGCTGGTCCTGGATGGGGATGGCTTCCCCCTCGCTGCTCATGGCCCAACAGGAAGGGCTCAGCCTGCTTCTAAGGCCTCCTCTTGGGTGTCCACCACCTCCCTGAGGCCACCCAGCCACGTGGAAGCTTCTTAGGGTGGAAGAGAGGCCCTCAAGCTGGAAAGTGGTGGCAGCCCCAGGTAGTTAACATGTTCCCTTGGTCGCTCTTAGGAGCTACCCTTGGTTTGGGGAGAGGCAGCTCCTCTCATCCCTTTTTGTGCAGCTACCCTCTCGTGTGCACCTTTGAGCCCTGTCTTGGCCGGGATCTTCAGCAGCCAAGTGTGACTTGTAGCTGGCGTCTGTGTTGGTTTCCTGGTGTGTCATTGCTGCCATATCTTGCACTGCTGCTGGCCTGCCTTGCAGCGAGCGGTGGTAGGAGAGCGCAGCAGCAAACACGGGTCGTGCCGGCCGCATTGCCCACGTGACAGACAAAAGTTCTCAGCCTCTTCCAAAGCCCCTCTCTTGCACCCCAGGCTTGCTGCTCGCTTTCTCTGGTGTCGTCTTCTCCAGAGTGTGTTTTGCCAGCATCTCACATCTGGGGTTTGAGTGATGGCTCCAAGCCGTCCCAGCTCTGTTTGAGGCCAAGGCTGAGCTGCTGCCATGTGTGTTTGTTGCTCAGTGTCCATGGTGACGTGGGGCTGGCACCCCCCGCTCCGTCCCCAGGGGGAGTGGGGATCTACTTTCCCATAAAACACCCCCATGTGTGTCCCAAGGCCTTGGCCACTTCAGTACTTGGTTTCTGTGGTGGAGTTAGCCTGCAATTCCTCTCCCTGTTCCTGGAAGGGACAAGAGGCTTCCAGCAGGGCAAGTCCTCAGGTCACTCTTGCCCATCTATGATTTGAGTTTTCTCTCCCCTCGTTGACTGGACTCAGGAAGGCGGTTGGAGTTTCTCCGTGGGGTTCTCCGACCGTTAGGCTGGTGGTCCTTGGTGTACCTGGGCTATGCGGAGTTGGGAAGGTGGGATGACGAGACGGGTGTTTTCCTGGGAGAAGAGCCGTTCTGAACTGCTTGGTTTCTTCTCTCCCTGCAGCTGATAGTTGAAAAGACAACTGACTACCCTTCGGCTGAGTACTCCCTGGTGGAGGATGTAGCCCTCCACTTCACGTGTTTGATGGACAGACTGAATGAGCAGCGTCTCTTTCAGCCGGACCTGTGCGACGTGGACATCGTGCTGGTGCAGCAGAAGAGCATCTTCCCGGCGCACAAGGGGGTCCTCGCCGCCTACAGCCAGTTCTTCCACTCCCTCTTCACCCAGAACAAGCAGCTGCAGCGCGTGGAGCTGTCGCTGGAGGCCCTGACCTCGCAAGGCCTCCAGCAGATCCTCAACTTCATCTACACCTCCAAGCTGCTGGTCAACTCCTGCAATGTGCAGGATGTGCTGAATGCAGCCGCCGTGCTGCAGATGAACAACATCGCCTCGTCCTGCCAGGACCTCCTCGACACCCGCTCCCTGAGCCTGGCCATGGCCAGTGACATGGCCCTACCTCCTGAGGGCTGCGCCAATGCCGTCCCGCCACCCTACTACTGCGAGATCAAGCAAGAGGTGGACGCACCACACGCCAAGATCTACGCGCGGGAAGGCAATGACCCGTTCTCGGTGCGGGTAGAGGACGGCGCCGGTGGTGGGACCCTCCCCGCGGTGCCGGCCAAGCAGTACTACAAGGAGGAGAAGGACGGCGGTGCGGCTGCCGTCTGTAAGATGGAGGGCGAGGAGTCTGAGGAGGACCTGGACAGCCAGGGCTCGTACAACCGGGAGCAGATCATCGTGGAGGTGAACCTCAACAACCAGACCCTCAATGTCTCCAAGGGGATGGAGGGGAAGGCAGCTGCCAGCGAGACTGCTGCCACGGCCGCCGCGGTCATGGGGCGGCCTGATGGCGATGGCCGTGACACTGAGGAGGACGGGGAAGAGGAGAACGAGGAAGGGGATGAGGAGGAGGAAGAGGAGGAGGACGCGGAGGTGGGGGAAGAGGAGGAGGAAGAGCATAGTGAGGAGGAAGACCTAGAGGAGACAACAGAAGAAGAGGAGGAGGATGATGATGATGAGGATGCAGCAGAGATGAAAAGGGAAAAGAGCGGGCAGGCTCGCAGAACAAGCCGGGCATCTAAAGCCACCAAATCTGCCATGGCCACCAGGTCCCAGGAGATGGCCAAGGTGGAAGAAGAAGAGGAGGAAGAAGAGGAAGGCCAACGAGGGAGGAAGAGAAAGAAGGAGCAGGATGGGTTGGGCCAGAAGGTGAAGCTGGAGGAGAAGCAGCACTACCCATGCAAGAAGTGTCCGCGGGTCTTCAACAACCGCTGGTACCTGGAGAAGCACATGAACGTGACGCACAGCCGCATGCAGATCTGTGACAAGTGCGGGAAGCGCTTCCTGCTCGAGAGCGAGCTGCTCCTGCACCACCAGACCGACTGCGAGAAGAACATCCAGGTGAGACGGCCCCCGGGGACATCCAGCACAGCTCCTCTAGCCCGTGGTGGGGACCCCAGTGCCCAAGTAGCTCCTGTGGCCCCTTGGAGGTGGCCTGCCATGGTGGTGAGGGTGTTTTGGATAGGCTCAGAAGGGTGGAGGTGACCGTGTTTTGCAGGTGACCTGGGTTTAGGGGGCTGATGGTGAGGGCCGGAGCTGAGTCTCATGGGCAGGGGTGGGAGCACCATCACACTGGTGATGGTTTGGGGAGACGTTTTTCAGGCAGTCCAGCTAAAAGTCGCAACCCAGCTAATCCAGGTGCAAGCCCCTAATGGGCACTGACTCCAGCCGTTGTTACCCAGCTTTAAACCCATTTAGCTCAATTTGAAAACTTTGATGACAAGAGTTAAAGTGGTTTTAATCTGCCTCTTACTCCCTTTTGCTTGCACGTTAGCTCCTTTCCAAATGAAGTAGAGGCGCTAGGAAATCCTTGAGTGGCTCGGGCTAGCTGTGGCCTCTACCTAACGCTTTAATTGGATCCAGATCTGGACTTACAAAGCAAGTTGGTTGAAGCAGCGCAATCCTTCCGGGCCAGACAGGCCTTAGGTTTTTTTTTCCACAGTGAGGAATGTGTTGGCTGTGGCTGTTGCACTGTGGCACCACAGGTGACCCAAAGCAGGCGGGAGCCAAGAAAAGTTTGATTTATTCTCTGCTTCCCTGGGCACGCTACGGGCGTCCTGGGGGAACAGCAAAACGCTGCATTCCTTCAGAATCCTCCGGCTAATCTTCTAATCCCTGCTGGACTCTTTTGCATGATGCTGTCACTGCTAATAAAAAAAACAATAACCTCCTGGAGGGCTTCACACGTGACCCTGGCAGCAGCCAAAGGGTCTGGTTTTACATGAACCCAACTCTGATCTTGTAGCTCTCGTTGACGAAGCAACGATGCGGTTAAAGCCCTTATGACCCCATCTGACCCAAATGTAATGGATAATGAAGCTGGCGATGGTGGTGGCAAACATGCAGAGGTGGGAGGGATTTCGTTCAAGGCACGGTGACCCTGAGCATCATCTTGTAGCTGGGGGCGGCATCAGTGTTGCAAAAGGGATCCATGTGTTGTGTGCTCCTCTAAGGTCGTTGCTGCTTGGAGATGCAGGTTGCCCTCGTGTTCTGGAGGTGTTGGGAGATGCTTCTTCCACGAGTGGCTCCCAGCCACATGCTGTGGCAAGGACTCCCACGGGCTGAGTGTGCATCGTGTCAAGTAATTGTTTTGTTGCGATTTTTTTTTCCATCTTGTGATGTCCCCAGGCCTCATAATACCAAAGGATGGACCTCTGGGGAGCTGCTTCTTTGTTCTCATTATTTTATACCCATCCGCCACGTCCCACCCTGGTCACTACTTTAGCAGATCCACATGGATATATTTCTACTTCCTGCAGAAACCGTTTAAAATCTCCTTTCAGCCCGCTTCTCTCTATTTTTCCGTATTTTTCCAAATCCTTTCTGAAGTCAGGAGTTCTCTGCGGATGCCCAGGCCTTTTCCTGAGCGTTGCCAAATGCAGTGACCTGGAGCTGCCTCAGTGGCCACCTCCCTCCCCAGAGAACATGGATCATTAACTTCTCTTTAGCCAAGCTTTTTGACTATAGCAGTAGAAACCAGATTCACTTTGCTTGTGCTGATAGTGTTGAATGTCTTTATCAGTGTAACAATACCATCTATTGGTATAGCAAACATCTATATCGGTGTATATATATTTATATATATTGATATATATATATATCGATTTATTGATGGAATTACAGCCAGACAGTAGAGGAAGCAGCATTTCTCTTTTAGGGTTATACTTTCAATGATCAGCCCTTATGGTTTGTTTTTAAGAAGGTATTATCCATGCAAGGACTTTGATGGGGAGAGACGAGGCTGAAAGTTTTTGGCGAGACAGGTAGCCTCTACCTTCCTTGCCAGTGTGGTGCTGCTGCCGTTGAAGGATTTTGAAGGATCAGACTTCCCCAGTCTTTTTCACAGTGAACCGTTTTTATCACGATGTTGCTCTTTTTTAGAGTTTCCATGAGATTGCTGGGATGTGGGTTTGTGTTTCCTCAAATTCTCCTAGGAGTCTGTATTTCAGAGAGTGTGGCGTCAGGCTTTCTGACCTCTGGATCTCCAGGGCCAAGACAGCCTTCAGCGGTGCAGTGAAGAGCCGGGCTCCTTTGGAAAGTTTGCATGAATGCTGTTGGGTCTGGGGGCTCTCATTTGCAGATTTGTCCCAAAATCTTGCCCACTGTGCTTCAGAGTGTTGCCCACGTGGAAACAGGGACCTTGCCCCAGGGCTTTGTTTCGTTTGAAGGATGTCTTGTGCCACCACCGTCTGCAGCCCCTGACCTCTGTCGTGGGCTTCCTGCTTCTGTTTCCTGGAAGAAAAGGCTTTAGCATTCGCTTTTATCAAGTTTCTCAAAATCTTGGCCTGCTTCAGCGTGGTTTTCCTCTTACGGTGCCAAAATTTATCTTTTTTCTTTTTCCCGTTGTTTCAGTATTACTTCACTGTTTCTGGATGCTGCTTTCGTTGTTTTGATAGCCTGTTTCACCACGGAGCCTTCAGTCCATCAGGATTCTGTGCTGCTCTGATACAATTTGCTGATTGACCTGGTTTAACTCTGAGCTTTTTAATATATGACCCTTTAAAAACGTATTCTCCATTTCTCTTTCAGCTTTTCCATGTTAAGTTGTACCTTGCTGTTGCAGGACACGGGGTATCTTCACATCCTGAGCATTTCTATATTGCCACCACAAAGGTGGTGTTCCCATTCCTTCACTTTTTCTCCATGGTGCCTCATGGATACATAACTATGAGCCTGTATTGGGTTGAATTTGCCATCTTTTGATGCCTGTTTTGTCAACTCTTGCCTACTCCTTGCTCTGGGACATAGAGCTTTTCCCCAGAGGATGCTCCATGTGTCTTTGATACCAAACACGGCTTCTAAGTTTGTCCTGAAATGCCTCTTAAAGCAGAGAGAAGACTCTTTGGACCCATAGAAATATCCCTATAGTGACAATAAAACTCAGTAGATTATTCAGGTTAGTATTAAAGTGCTTTGAAATTAAGAAACTGAGAGTAGGGAATGCCTCCTTCACCCTCATTTTGCTGCTTAAGCACCTAAATTTTAATGTATTCATAAAGACAGGAGCAAACGAGGGTAAGAAAGTGTAATCCTGCGGGCATGCAATTAAAAGTTGTCATACTGCGTGCCAGGGGAAGGGAAATTCGGCATCGTGGAGGCAAGCACAGTGCCAGCAGCACTTCACTTTTTGGGACTGCAGCCCAAGGAAAGGAAAGTAGCCCAAGTTGCTGCTTTTCCAGGAAAAAAAATATCTTTAGAGAAATATGTAGCTTGATTGGAAGGGAGCAGATCTCCACTGCAGCTTTGTAGGTGCAGAACACCGCAGCACCATACCTGCAAAAGAGCATGGGTGAAATGCATGAGCCGAAGGGGAAAGCCCGGGGACTTGGGGTTGGAGCCCTGAGTTGTCCCCACTCCCATCACCTCTGCAGCAACGTGATGCAAATGCTCAGACACTTCATGTGCCGCTTTTAATTGATGGAGGATGCTCTTGGAAAATGATTTTTTTGCAAAACAATGAAGAAGTTGCACTGTCTGCCTACCCCAGCTTGGGTGTCTCCTTGTTCCCGTGTGCTTTGCAGCCGTGTGCTGACACATGGAGTGCTTTCTGGGATATAGCATCTAAATTGTATGAAAGGGTAAAATTCCCATCTGGGAAGATGGCTCTAGGGTATGAGCTGCTGTTTATGCAAGTTTTATGCATCTCTTCCTGGAGAGGCTGTGGTCTTCCCTGAAAATACATCACCTCCTTCCCCATCTGATGGAGACAGTTGGATGTGGGAGGTTTGGAAGTCACAAGGTCCATAGGAAACTTGTTGAAACTTGTTGATTATTACATTTAGTGTCTTAGCTTTAGTTGATTAGAAGGTTAAGTTTTGCAATGAGCTTTTCACGATTTTCTCCTATTTTATCAGAAAACAAAACAACAACAAAAAAGACTTTTAAAATCAGCAAAGCCGAAATATTGGCAATACCTCAGCATTTGGCCAGACCTGAAAGAAGATGTTTCTTGGACAAGTTTATTTATGATGGACTCATCATAAGTGCCCCATGACACTTTCCACCTCCTGCGGCCTCCGTGGCCCCTTTTTGTTGTTGTTGTTGTGCTCTGGCCTGCCTGCCTCACTCTACCCTCTCGTTGCAGTGCGTGACGTGCGGGAAGGGGTTCAAGAAGCTCTGGTCACTCCACGAGCACAACAAGATTGTTCATGGCTACGCAGAGAAGAAGTTCTCCTGCGAGATCTGCGAGAAGAAGTTCTACACGATGGCCCACGTGCGGAAACACATGGTTGGTGAGTGAGGGGGTCGGTGGCACGTGCCAGCGCTGGGCTCCAGCACTGCCCATGCAAAGCATTGTTTTCTTGCTCTCCAAGCACTGCCGTTTCCTTACTAATTACTAGATCCATCCCCCCGCAACCTGAGGTCCCTGGTCACCCTCAGCTCCTCATCTGGCACTTGAAGGGGCAGGTGTCCCTGGAGACCCCGTCTTGGTGCCCTTGGTTGCCCTCTGAAGAAGCCTCTCATCTGATGACTGATAAACTCGACTCATATTTCTCCTCCAGCTCTGTTGTGCAGGAAACGAAGCAGCTTCTTGTTCATTCAGTTATGTGGGTCATGGCTGCTAGGGTTTGCTTGGCCCCGTAAGGAAATGCAGGCGGCTGGGAGACCTCTTTAGGGATTTGCATTTCTCGTTTCAGCAATTAAGGGCATTTTTCAATCACTGTCACGTTGGGAATTTAGGGCTGGAATAAAAGAGAGAATAAGAGCATAATTCTTGAGTGAATTCTCTTCACATCAAAGCCAAAGCCTGGAAATTTGGCATGAGCCCTGAAATAGGAAGATGACTTTTTCTTCTTTTTTTTTTTTTTTTTTTTTTACCCTGTGGAGCCTGATGTTTAATGTTGAACGTATGTCTGCCTGGTTATTGCCTCAGTCCTGTTTTTGGAGACATTTGCTACTGCAGAGCAGGCGTGGCACTGGGGAATCTCATTTATTTTATGTAACTGGGGAAAAAAAATAAATAAAAAAAGACCTCAGAAATGATCAAAGGATGGTTTGAAATGCAACCATCCTGCCCTCGTAAAAGAGGACTAACCCTCAGCAGTGTTGGGCTTTGAGGTTATTGCGCAGCAGTGGCACGTGGTGATGCTGGTTTTGCCTAGAATGAGTCTCTGAGTCTCATAGGCAGCACCAAGAAGGCCAAAAATGGGATTCTGGCCGACAACGGGGAAGTATCAACCTGGGGTTGCTCGCAGGAGAGGCAGGGGGACATGGGGAGGGCGGCGCAGGCGTAACGCTGCTCTGCTCCCTTCCAGCTCACACCAAGGACATGCCGTTCACGTGCGAGACGTGCGGGAAGTCCTTCAAGCGCAGCATGTCCCTGAAGGTCCATTCGCTCCAGCACTCTGGGGAAAAGCCATTTAAATGTGAGGTAGGTGATGATTTTGAGGGAGGGTGGCTCGGGATGGCCGTGTTTTGGGGCAGTGGGAGCACACTGAGTTGGGGGGAAGGTTCTCCACCCTTCCCATGGAGCTTCCTTCCAAATAGGGGCAAAAATGCTGATTTTAGAAAAGATCTTCCCCTTTTGGGGCATCCCAGAGGGATATTCTCCTGCAGCAGTAAGGATGTTTTCCCTGTCCCATCCAAACTTTATGCCTCTTTGGGTCTTGAGGGCCCCGCAAACCCTATAATGAAACTGCTCCCTCTGGGTGACATCTGCTCATAGCAGGATCTGCTCCTCCCTCTAGTGACTGGACAACATATCACACCCAAAACCCACCCGTTCTTTAAGATTGGAGCCCAATTTTGTCTTCAGCTGCCAGAGTTAGAGCAGTCTTGTCCCCAGCTCACCAGCGTTGGGCAACCAAGATGCCAACGGTACTGGGGGCCATGGGGTCCAATCCAACATGGCCTAAGTGCTTCCCTGAAGTCTGTAGGAAGACAGATGCCAGGTATATATCCCCCAAAGCTCTGTATTTGAGTTTTTTCATAAAAAAAAAAAGAATTCAATGATGCTCCAGCTGGTGGCTGAAGATACCACGGATAGATGGAGTAGATGACAGATGCTTTAAATGCTAGACTGGGAGGGAGCAGATTGATGTTCAAGCCTTTGTGGTGCCACCAGCTTCTTCTGTGGCCATGGACAAGTCCATTAGACTCAGGTTTTGGTGATGTCGCTGGATAGAAGTAGAAAAATGGAGGGGCAGGCCATGGGGAGAAAGTGGATATGTCAGATGAAGATCCGTCTCATCCCTGGTCAGCATGAGGCTGCTGGGATGAGCCAGGCTTGTCCTGTGGGGGCCCCGGGGCCAGGTGCCGCTGACGCTGGCGCTCTCCCGTCAGAACTGCAACGAGCGCTTCCAGTACAAGTACCAGCTGCGCTCCCACATGAGCATCCACATCGGCCACAAGCAGTTCATGTGCCAGTGGTGCGGCAAGGACTTCAACATGAAGCAGTACTTCGACGAACACATGAAGACACACACGGGTGAGCGCTCCATGGGGTGGGAATGGGTTTGTCTTCTCCTTTCCGTGCGGTGGGGTGGGAGAGGCGGGACGGGGCTGATGGTGGTGGCCGCTTCTCACGCGCCTCTCCCCGCGCCGCAGGCGAGAAGCCCTACATCTGCGAGATCTGCGGCAAGAGCTTCACGAGCCGCCCCAACATGAAGCGTCACCGGCGGACCCACACGGGCGAGAAGCCCTACCCGTGCGACGTGTGCGGCCAGCGCTTCCGCTTCTCCAACATGCTCAAGGCCCACAAGGAGAAGTGCTTCCGCGTGAGCAACCCCTTGGCCTCGGACACGGCGGGCTCCGCCGCCGCCGCCAACAGCGGCCTGGCCGCCCCACAGCCGCCCGCCGCCTCGCCGCACGCCCTGCCCCTGCTTCATCCCCTCCCACAGAGCCTCCCTCCTCCTCCTCACCTACCGCCGCCGCCTCCCCTCTTCCCCGCCGCCACCGGCAGGGTCAACGCCAACAACAACTAGGGCCCGGCTGCCCTATGATAGCGCCTTCGCCGCGGAGCCCTCTCTGCCCCCCTTCCTCCTGGTTTCGGGGTTGTTTTGGGGTTGGTTCTTTATTGTTTTTTTTTATTTTGTTTTGTATTTTTTTGCCTCTCCTGAGGGCTGAGGAGGAAGGGGCCACGCGGCGTCTGTCCATAAGGGTGTAGGTAAAAGGCCCCAGCTTTCACCCTGCATGAGGTCCTCACTGGGCAAGTGGGTTGGGAAAGGTCCAGCCAAAGATTCTGGCCTGCTTCGAGGTGGCCGTGCTGTGCTTGCGACCTCGGTGGACATCCCAGCCCCTGCCAGCCATCTCCCCATAGGTCATCTCCATCCCCAAGGCCCACGGGCACAGGAGGGGTTGTCTGAGGCCCACTCCAACCTGGAGCTAGCTTGGAG
The DNA here is from genome assembly GCA_013389825.1 of Crypturellus undulatus. NCBI lineage: Eukaryota > Metazoa > Chordata > Aves > Tinamiformes > Tinamidae > Crypturellus > Crypturellus undulatus. Next base: position 75,495 of record VWPW01004883.1, on the reverse strand, counting down.
GAGAGCATCAAGGGGAGGACCCCAGCCCTGGAGCGCATGCAGATCCGTGGCAGCACATGCCAGCTCATTAGCCTGCTGCCTGCGAGCTCTTCGATATTTATAAGAAACAAATCTAGTTAGTGGTGCTCGAATTGCTGTACTGTAAAGCTGGTCTTTCAATGAGGCTCTTTAGGAGAATTATGGTCCTCGGAGGAATTATTTGTTCATGGTGCTGAGCCAGTGCAAGAGGAGTTGTTTCCAGCTGGCCCCTCGTGGTGGGGCGGTTCCTGAGGGCAAGCGTGCAGGTGAACCCCCGTGGAACCCCAGGCTGCTCTCCTTAGCATGTCACATCTTCCTTCGCCACGCAAGGTGTTTCTCCCCCCATAGATTTGGTAGACAACAGCACAAGCCAACGTTACGCCAAATAAGCCAGCTGCATCCGGGCACGTTGGCACCCTACCGTCATTTATTTCCCGTTGTGCCCTAAGGAGATCGGGCTCCGTTGTCACCTTTCTGCTAATCCCAGTTAGCTCTGACTTTCCTTGGGGGCTGTCAAGGGTTTTCAGCATTGCTGTGGGAGAGCTCGGTTGGGCTTTGAGACTGAAAGGCAGGTGAGTGGGTTGCTCCGCAGCAACCTCAGATGGAGCAGCGGGATGTCGCGCAAGGCTGAGGTTTCTCGGGAGAATCAGTCCAGAATAGTGCCTTAACAATTCGAATTAGTGTCTGGCCAACCAGCCATCTCCAGATGTTTGCTAGGAGTTGTCACTCTCTTGAACTTTGCAAGCTGGATCTCATTGCAGGGATTAGAGCTGAAGCATTCTGTCCCCTAACCTTTTGCCATGTCAGCACAGTCCATGCGGCTCTCCCAAGCTTTGCTTCCCCACCAGGGTTGGGGCACTGGCAGACAGTGCTCTCCTTGCCTCTGGTTTGGCTGATTCAGGATGCTTCTGGTGCAGTGAGGACCTTTGGGAGACCAGAGGAACTTACCCAAGCCTCATGGGAGAGGGCTGGGGTTGATTTGGTCAAGCCCCACGGCATTGCCTAGGATCTCTGTGGCTATGTTGTACTTGGACACTCCTCTTCCCATGTGCGGAATGATGGTGAGGCTGAGCTGGTCTTTGTCCTCACTGATTCAGGCTTGCTTTGTGCAGGCAGGGCAGGAGCAGGGGAGCTGTGGTCTCTAGTGGCTGCCACCTGGCTGGGGAGGAAAGTTCAGGCTTTGCCTTTTTGTTTTGTTTTGGGTTGGTTTGCTGTTGTTGTTGGATGCTCTGATTTACATGGGCTTTCCTGCTGCACTGATTTTCCCAAGTCTAGCATTGGTCCCAACAGTGTAGTGTCACTGCAGTTGCCCTCGTGAGTACCCAAGGACATGTTGCCTTTGGAGCCAGGTGTTTTGGGACCACTGCAGGAGCTGCAGAGCATCTTGGGCAGAGAGAGGTGAAGCCCAAGACATTTGGGATGCTTTTCAGCCAAGTGAGCAAAGTGCTTGGTCATCATTTATTGCAGAACCAGGAGGATTTAGCCACATCCTCCAGTGTTTTGCTGAAGGAGGATGTACCCAAGCGTGTGGGTGAGTGAGTTGGGGCTGCTGGCTGTTCCTGTGAGTGGTGTTTGAAGTGACAAGTTAGGTGACTGGTATCACCTCTGGAGCCCTGGTGTTGCAATCGGCCTCTGAACGAGTGAGTTCACGCACACTCATATCTGCTTTGTACAAAAGGAGAAAGCTGTGACTGAGCTGCTTTGAGGTATCTTATCTTGTCAGATGGGTCTCAAATGCTCCTTTGCTGCCCTTCTTCCATGCATGCCTGGGATTTATCAGGATGGTGCAATGCCTTTTGAAATGCACTCCACTCCCATGAGGGACTTGGACATTCAGCTGCTAGAGCTGTTGGCTTCCTGGAGGGAGCAGAACCCAGCCTGGGAGATGATGGCTTTGGAGGAGCTTACTTGAGAGCTGTTGGAGGCCTTCAGTAGAGCAGTCCCTGTCATCTTCTGTGCTGCCTCCCACACCCCATCCGGTGGGACTCGCTAACATTCCTTTTCTCTCACCCTTCTTGGCTTTTAGACCAGATAGGAACCATGCACTATGAGACAAGCCAACCTTGCCTGTACAGTCTTCATTTTTGCGATGAGACTCTCAGCTTGCCCACCTGAGAAACTTGGCCTTCTCCTTTATCTGCACATGTTCGTGTGAATATATCCCCGCACCAACATTTACCCCATAATTACTGCTTATCTAAAGACTTTACCCTGTCCCCTGCCCTTCCTGTCTCTGTAAGGACTGGTCCCACTTGGACACCACCATGAGATGAGAGATCCTCCTTGAAGCTAATGGCATCACGACCGCTTCGGAGAGGAGGAGTGGGAGGGAGCACTTGCTGGTCCTCATCCCGCAGCAGCTTGGCTTCACCACGTGCACCGAAAGCCCAGGGACTGATTTTAGCCACGTCTAAACACCTTTGAGACCCTGCCTGGAGAGCTGCTTGGAGACGTTGAGATGTGACCATGCACACAGCACTTTGGAGAACCAGATCCCTGCTGCTCCCTCCCCTACTCCAGGGCCTGGGCAGCTCCTACACGGCCTCAGAACCCTTTTGTCTACACCCTTATTCAGTCCCTGTGTGTCCTTTGGTGTCTACTTTTTGTTAATGTATTAAGACCTGAAAAGAGTCACTCTAGCAGTGTCTTGGCCCAGATTCATCCCAGGATCAGACCCCACTGTTGCATTAGGGTGGGAGGCAGGGGGAGTTGGGTCCCATTGTTTTCAAGCTTTTTATATTTTATTTTGTTTTATTTTTTAACTCTTGCACCTTATTCTCTCACATCCCTTCTTCAACAGACCGCGGGAGTGGAGAGGGGCTTAATTCCCATTATGCAGTCGCCGAATACTCTGCAAAGCAACGTTCAGCTGACAGCTGTGCCCACACGCTGCCCCCGATCCTTTATATTTTTCTTGTTTCTCCTCTTTGGTTGAACTCTGGGGAGGGAGGGAGTCGCGCGTGGGGGTTGTTTTTTGTTTTATATATCCCAGGAGCCTGGTAGCACAGACCAGTTTGCCTCAATGTCCATGAGGCACGGCTGGCCCTTCGGACCACAGCCATAACCAGAGCGCGTTGAGAAAGGCGATGGATGGACGTTGAGTGGAAAAACGGCTGTGACAGTGCAATAGAGTTTAGCATCCGCTGCTAGACAACTCCACTGATGTGACTCTTGGCTTTGCCAGAGTTGGGAGGGAAGGACGGACAGGCGGACGCCCTTGGTTCACACGGACGGAGAGAGCTTCCCCGCACAGCCCTGCCTAGTGGCACGTAAACACGGTGGAGTTGGGCAGAACTTAAAATAGGAAGAAAATAATAATAATTAAAAAAAAGGAAACAAGTAGGAGCAACCTCAATAGCATGGAACTTGAAGGAAAAAAAAAAGAAAACCCGAGCACTTGCCTCAAAGCTGGTTTCTCATGCCTGATGTTTGGCTCTGTATTATGTTCCGGCATTCAGTATCGGTTGCCCAAACACGCCAAGTTAAGAGTGTATCGGTGGCTCTACTAGTGTGAACAAACTTAATGAAGCACTTTATTCTGTATAGATAAGGGAAGGCGGGGAGGGGAGGGGAAGCTTGGATGCTTTTCGGAAGCGTCTTAAGTAACGTTCTAGGAAATGTATTATTATTATTATTACTTTTTTTTTATGACCATGTGTAATCAATATATGTTTATCTTCAAGTACAGCAGTTACTCTCTTTGGGACGGTGTGGGGAAAGGGAGGGCGCGACGGCCAGGTTAGTCCATCGGAGAGGAGCCACTGGGGAAAGGCCCTGCCTGCCACAGCAGCCTGCGGGTCTCGGTAGTGTGTCCGGGAGGGCCCAGGAGGTGCATCAAGGCTGCCTGCAAGGGCACAGCTCACAGATGGCCCCAGCACCACGCCGGTGCCCAGCATGTCTCCATCCTCAACCTGCTTCTGCCCGGAGGTGCTGAGGCTGCTCTGAGATGAGCCCCAACAGGCTGTTTTCATGCGTCTCCGTGCCCACAGCCACGCTCTGAAACCGGCTTTCGGCCTCTCGCCAGGGCACATCAGGGGTAACCGAGCTCTGTCTGAAACTGGTGGGAGGTCAGAATTAGGCCTTCATGCTGCCTTCTCCCAGGCTGATAGTGTTACGACTGTTACCAAAGAGGTTGCAAGTGGAAGGACTGAATCAATAAACGATTTGTCTTTTATAAAAGAAAACCTAAAGCTCCGCTGCTTTCTTTGTTACTACGTTTCTCTAAAAATGCTCTTTTCAGGTGATTGCTCAGGGCATAACAGCCCAGCAGGATGCGCATCTTAAGACATATTACCAGCAGTCGTTTTTTTCACGTGCACAGACCTGATGTTGGTTTTGGTGGGAGATGTGTGCATGTGAGCCAACAACAACAAAAAACAGCATTTCTGGGTGATTCTAGGGTGAAGGAAGGGGCCTGGGTGTACCATGGGAGGTGAGGGCTGAGTCCATTCTCCTCCATGGCATTTGGATGACCTACGTGATGGGGCTCCCCGAGCTCCTCTGCAGCCAAGGCTGAGCTCACAGAGTCTATCTGAAAGGACCCAACATCTTTATTGACTTCAAATGGAGCTGTGGGATACTTGCCAGCTCATGTCAGCACCTCTGTGAGGAACCTAATGGAAGAAGAAATGAATTTCCCCCACCCTTGGAATGTACCTGCTCATTTGCCACTAGGGTTGCCCAGAAAAAATACCCAGGGGACTGTCAGTGAAGTCCGAGGTGCCTTTTGACCATGATGATATCACACGGGGACTGTGCAGTCATCGTGATGTGCTGGGAAATGCCTGCAGTGACTTGCTGAGCATTCGTGGTGGCTTTTCTTACCTGGGATCACCTTTGGAATGAAGCAACCACTTGGCAAGGAGATGGTGAGTGTCTCTGGGCAAACTTGTGCTCGGTGGTGTGCGGTTTGTCTGCTGGCCTGTCTGCCCTGGGGCAGCTGCGCGTTGAATTGCAATGGCACCACGCTGCATGGTTCAGCAAATCCTCTCTTGGGACCGCGCGTGGAGACAATTTTCCATTTTGCCTCCAGTAAGAATTGCTCAAACTCTTTTCTTGCAGAAAAGCAAGTGATATCTCCCACCCCAAAATCATTTGCCCAAACTGAGGATTAGTCAAAAACCCTGTTCACAGTTGGAGCTCATGGAGATGCTGTGGCCAGAACCACAAAAGAAGGGGTTGAAATGACACCCATTTGTCAGCCTTTTTGAGAGGGATCTCTGCTATGTGTGGTAGTTTCATCTCCCCTTGACCTGAGAGTCATCTGCAGGTAAGCATGCAGGTCTGAGAAGAACATGATCGTTCTGCAGCGTGTTTTCATATATCTGGTCATTTTGAAGTGTTCTTTTTAAGCTAACCTATCATCTCAGCCAGGCTCTTACCTTAGGTTTATCTTTCTTATTAAAAATATTTTGTTACCACTCCAGTGTGATTGTCCCCTAAAAGCGATTGGTCTGTAACTTTTCCTTCCTTCCCTCCTTCCCTCCCTCCCTCCTTCCTTCCTTCCTTCCTTCCTTCCTTCCTTCCTTCCTTCTTTCTCCCCATCCTTTCCGGGCCCACCTTCATCCCCACCCCTCCTTATCCTCTTTTT
>VWPW01004883.1:0-69437 GCA_013389825.1 Crypturellus undulatus | reverse complement strand
TTCCTTCCTTCCTTCCTTCCTTCCTTCCTTCCTTCCTTCCTTCCTTCCTTCCTTCCTTCCTTCCTGTCATTTATCCTCAGGGCACACCACCTTTTCAGGAGGCACCTTCCTCACCACCACTTCTGATCCTCCTTTTGCCTGGTCCTTATGTTTTGTTGTTGTGGACAGGCCTTTACAGCTCTATCAATAAACATACACAGATAATTTCTTTTCCCATATTTTAATAATTTAAATAAGCCACTGTTTGGAGGATGTGGATATCAGGAGTTTTTCGCTCCGGCAAGTCTTTTCCCTGCTACCAGTGCGGTTATCTTTCTATCAAAACATCATTATGGATAACTTAAAAAAAAATCAGTAGGAAACTCTCTTTGAACCAAACACATTTGAAATCTCCATGTACTTCACAAACCAGGATATTCTTTAAAAAAAGTAGTAAGTGAAACAACATAAATATAAAACCTTTCCCCGAGACACAGCTTTTGCCCAGCCAAAGGTGAGGACATTGCATCTGTCATTGAAGGTGGAAAGGGGGCAGCTCTGGCCTTAGCAACTCTCTGTTGCTTTGTATTGCTTGTCTCCTTGGTCCAAAGACCAGGGGGAGACCGAGGAGCTACATTTTTTTCCTTGTATTGCCGTATCCAATGCATATCTCCCACCCATACACACCTGCTCTTTTCACTATCATCTTGCTCCAACAACCATCATCAATCTGGAGGTTGAGTCCTCCAGGAATCCCTTGCCTTGGAGTCCCCTCCAAGTCCCCCCAAAATCACTTGCCTTTGCCTCTGTTCTCCTCCTCCTCTTAGAGAAGGCATCTAGAACCACACTGCTTACGGCTACCTTAAAAGTGGGGAAATTCATTAGAGAAAGGAGGGAAGAAGCTGGAGAAAGAAGCGAAACAAGAATATAGACTTTTGTCCCGCTTACAGAGATTGGAGAAGGTCTTTGCTCCATGCTTATTATTCTGTCCCCAGCATCTTGCAGTCTCCAGATCCCCTCTAGATATACTGTGGTTCACCTCCCATAAAGCTTCAAGATGAGTTTTCTCCTTTCCTTTTTGACTACATAAAATGGCAATATCAATCACAGATGCAATGCCCTACGCTGTATGCAGGGAGACCCTGCCACATTCCTGTGCTGGTAGGCATGAACTCAACCCCTCACCCACTTGCTGCTCCCTGCTTATCCCAGAGCCCCACGTGAAAAAATAAACCGTCCTCGTTACATCTTTGTTAGCCGCAAAACGTTGAGGCGCACGGGCAGGAAGGTGGCACCAGAAGCGTACTGAATCTCCCGGAGGACCCCTTCCCATTTCTTCTGTTCCTCATCGTACCTGAGGACAGACAAACAGAAGGCTGCAGTGAGCAAAGCTTCTCATCTCCCCCCTTCAGCAGCTTCTTGCAGCAACGGGAGCTTCTGGTGCCTGGCTCCATGTCCTGCGGGTGTCAGTTGTACACAGGGTGTCTGCAGGAGGGCATGGGGAACCTAGCTCTGGTTTGCTAGGGCTGGGGTAGGGTACAAGGTAGAGGTCACACAGGTCTTTTTTCCCTGGGATTGATGCCACCAAAAGTCAACATCTGTGGTGAAGACCAGCAGCCCACTAGATGTTACTGAGCTTGCTCTGGAGCCACAGAAGTGAAGGAAAGGGGCAGCTCATCCTGTGCTAGCGGTTGTCAAAAAGTGGTTTGTGACCATTTGCCTGGTCCCACTTGCTTCAGATAAAATTTGATTTCTAAACTAAGTGCTGGCTTTTTGCAGGAAGAATGTGCTTTGCACTAATACTGCTTTAAGCCCAAGGGGAAGTCCAGAACCAGCTCAGGACAAAATGTCAGTTCAGGAAAATGTCGAATAGTCAGATTTTTCCCAATTAACATTTCTCTGTCAGGCTGAGAGAGATCATCATTGAATCAGCTAACGTGACCTGCAGCACAGGGCAAATATTTCAGCCAGAGACACTGCGTCAAGCCTGTGGCTTTGTGTTGGGATAAATGCCCTTGGTTTCACGCCACAGGAATTAAGAAGAACGCAACTATCTATTGCCTCGGTGGGTTTCACTGAGCAGCTACCCTCCCATCCCCTGTGCTCCCAGGGTCAGCGACAGTAAAGGTCTTCACCTCCAGACGTCGTTCAGCTCGGTCGGTACCAGCTCTCCCGACTCCGTCTCCACCGTGGCGAACCCCCCGAGCAGGTAGAGCACCCCGGACAGGCTGACCAGGCTGACCGAGCTGCGCTCCTGGGGGAAGTCCGTGAAGGTCTCCCACCTGCCGCGTTGAGAGACCAGACACGTTATACTCGAGCAACCTGCCTGCCCTTGCAGTGCAGAAGCTGGGCTGAAATTGGTAACCAACAACTGAATTGACCCTTCTTTGGTCATTCTTTGACTGTCACATCTATCTTATGAGAACAGACTAAAAGTGACATGGGCCTATTTAGTCTGGAGAGGAGAAGGCTGAGAGGAGATTTGAACAGCATGTTCCAGAAGTACCTGAGGGGTGAATGTAGGAAGAATGGGGCCAGGCTCCACTCTGTGGTGGTCAGTGATAGGACAAGGGGTAACGGGTGCAAGTTGAAACATAGGAGGTTTAATCTCTATGTGAGGAAGAACTTCTTTGCCGTGAGGGTGCCAGAGCCCTGGCACAGGCTGCCCAGAGAGGCTGTGGAGTCTCCTTCTCTGGAGATCTTCCAACCTGCCTGGATGCCACCCTGTGCCCTGTGCTCTGGGTGTCCCTGCTGGAGCAGGGGGTTTGACTAGGTGATTCCTAGAGGTCCCTTCCAACCTCAATCATTCTGGGATTCTCTGACTCCGTGACCTCTTCCCATCCTCTTAATTTAACCTCATTTTGCAAAGAATAGATGATCTATGAAGCACACCTCACATGGCCCAGGAGTTGCTAGGGACTGCAGCGCAGCTTCATTCACCACATCCATGGTGTTGAGTGATGCTGCTGAGAGGAAATTACGGACGGTGTGCTATGGTACGTACTTGTTGGATGCAATATCATAGACTTCCACTGAGTTTGTCAAGCCGGAGTCAGTCACGCCAGCTGCCACGTAGATTTTGTCATTGTGCACGGTTGCCCCAAACAAGGACCGGGCAGTTTTCATGGGAGCCAGCTCCTTCCACTCAAACTTATTTGGGTTGTAGACACACATCTTCTTCAGACACTTCCTATGGAAAGATAGGAAAGAAAAGGGCCCTCAACTGCCTGCTGAGTGGTGTCTTTGTACTGCAGGTATTTGGGGGTTTGGCTGGAATGAATGCAGAGTCTCTGGAAAACATTTTGCTGCTCTCCACACTGGAACCGGTACATTTGCTTGGCGGCCTGCATGTCCCTGCCTGGAGATATCATTTGTGTGCAGAACATTCCCCCAGCACATGCTGCTTCAGGTAGGAATACTGAAAGCTCAACATTGTGCTCACACAACTGGGTCAGGGTCTGTTGAGCTAGATGCCTATCTGAGACCTCGCGTGCAGCCTTCCAGATGGTGCTCAAGAGTCGCTGATTCAGCCTGATGCTGCAAAATGTCAACAATAAAATCCTCTTTCCTTGTTCTGGCAATGTAAGGTATGCATGTATGCATGAATGTATGCACACACACACTCCTCAGACCTTTATCTTCCCAGAGCAGGGCTTATCTTAGCTGGATTATGCCATATTTGCTCTGCAAACAGGCACACGTCCGTCTTGCGAAGCAATCACCATAACATTTGTTGAGAGTGGCAGTTTCTGCTGAGCCACCCTCTCCTGTCAGAAGATGATAGGTGGCAGGTCTAGGGGCAAGTCTGGTGAGGTTTTCAGCTGCTGTTGCCAATACTGGCTGGCTTTGACTTCTAGGCCCATGCTACTCCATGGCTGCTCTCTAGTCCTGAAGGCAAGAAAGTCCAAATCTGGAGGAAGTTCTTGCAGCTCCCCTAAACTGTGTGAATTTGCTCATTGTGAGCAAAGTGCATGCTGTCTGGAAAAGGCAGTGCCATCTCTCTGATGTTAGTTCTGCTGTGTAGGGCTCCTAAGAGCTTGGGAAGAGCTGCAGCAGCAGAGCTGAACTGAAGACACCACATCTTGTGCCCCAGCCAAGCTTCCTTGACCCATTTGTTCCTTCCACCCCATAACCTTCAGGTTAGGTAAGCATGGACTCATGCTCTGGACTCACTCTGCTTTGGGGAATGATACCCTGGATTTCCCTGGATTTCTCTTGCTTTTTGACTTACTTGTCACTTCCTTTGCCGCCTATCACATAGACGAGGTCCTTGTGCGATACCACGGCGTGGCCATAGACTGCATAGGGAAGGGAGTCGGCTTCACCCCACTTGAAGGACCTGGATCAGGAAAAGATGGGATGCAAAAGGATTCTTAGCTTGCTGGGTGGGATCCAGAATACACAGCACTTTCCAGACCCAAAGATGAGGGTAGATTTAGCAAACTAAAAGTGAAATCTTAAAAATGTCAGGTTTTCCAATACAATAATATTCAACCAAGACATACTGTGATCCTAAAAAAAAAAAAAGGGAGGAGGGAAATAAAATCATATACAAAATGCTCATGCTAATGCTCATCCTGCAGCATCCTTTGCTTTCCGTCTTTGTGCATGCCCACCACCCTTCTCCCTCATTTGCAAGCACTGGCTGTCAGATGCAAACAAGACAGGGATTTTTGCATGATGTAGAACATAAAAAACATTAGGACTGAGAGGCACAATATCCTGACAGCAAATTTCTTTTTTGGCCATTGCTTTCAGTTTGTCCTGCCATGGCAAGGTGGGACAGACGAGCAGATGATGCAGCTAGAAGATTTCAGCAACCCAAACCAATATCTCTGTTCAGTCCCACTGATCTTTCATAGCAGAGCCTCCAGGTCCATCCTCAGATAGGGCTTTGGCACACCTAAGATTCACACCTAAGAATTTTTTAAGCCAGATAACCCAAAATAGAGGTATTTGACATTTGGGTGTATTTGTGAAGATCTGGATCTAAGGGAAGGTTCCTTATCCCTGCATGAATGTTGTGTTCAGTGAGGAGGCCAAAATAAAATACATAATCCCATAGACCAGCACTTTGCCCTCTCCTTTTTTTTTTTACAGTTGAAATCTTCACCTAATGTGAGAAATAAGCGGTGTTGACCATATCTCTGCCAGCTTCAACCCCATATTCCAGCAACCCTCCGCACACTTTGAAGGAGAGAAATGCCATTCCCCAGAGGGTTTGCAGAGCCGGATAAATGCCACGCTCTGTGGGAATGGAAGCTGGTTTCAAATCTCTGCCTATAAAACAGACTTTGCAGCACACACATCTAAATATAAACTGAGCAAAGGCTTTTTAACGCTTACTACTCCTGCTTCTTAGGGGCTGGCACGATCAATCTTTTGGACATCTCTGCCTCGTGTAAGCAGAACTGGATGGTACCTTTTAACAAAGGTCATGGTTTAGAGCCCTTTGTACAAAAATAAAATGATATTAAGCCTGCAGATGGTTATCACAAGGCTCTGCGGTGTTTTGTCCTGGTAGGACAGCTGGGATAGTCTGGACAGGTGCATAGTGTTGTAGGAGGGAGGAAAATTCGTTAGCAGGAGATAAAAAGGAGTAGCTGCTTCTTGCAAGGAAGCAGAAGAGCCCCACTTGCCCCTGCCTCATTCAGTGACAGATCTGAGTGTCCTGAAACCACATGTTCCTGACCAAAGCAACTCCCAGTGCTCCCAGACTATTGTGAGGGTCTCTGAACTCAAACTGATGGGCATGTGGTAATGAAGAGCAGCAGGAAAACCTCCCCTGGCTCATCTATATGGCTCCCAAGTGAGCATCTTCAAAGTTCAGTCCTGATAACATAATATCCCCATTACGACTTCCATCCCCTGTAGTTTCAATTACAATAAACCAAGCAGCTGGATAGAGACAGCTAAGAGCCCCAAGGCGCAGTCTGAAGCAGTCCCCATGGTCTCCGAGTCTAGATGTGAAGTTCAAGCCCCGTCTCCAAAACTGTTTGGTCCCTGCAGACACGGAGACATTTGCAAGCCCGCTGCTTCCCTTTCTCCTAGGAAACACCTCCCTGCCCACACTCCTGTACACACTTACAGCCGGTCGTAGCACAAGACGGAGTCCAAGGTCTTCTCTCCCTCTTTCAGTTCTTTCCCACCGACCACAAAAATGGAATTTTCTGCCTCTCCCAGGCCAAAAAGGCAGCGAGGAGAGGGCAGCGGGGGCATCCCCAGCCAGTCGGAGTCCAGGTGGTCATACTGAAAGGAAGACATGGTTTTTAGTGTGTAAAAGGATGCGTTCACCCTGACTGCTGGAGTAGCTTCATTCAGGGTGCAGGGGCAGTGAGCAGAGCCCAATTCCATGTCCAGCTTGGTCATTCCAGGTGGGCACACTCTGCAGGACCGTTCTCTAGCTGATGCTGCTGCACCTTGGACAGGATGGGATCTTAGCACAAATGCAAGTCATATATCACAAGACATTTATCTTACGAGGAGGTTTAAGAGCAGAGATGTGCCTGAAGGAATGTGCTCTGCACTGCACATGAAAGGCTTGATTCAGAAAAAGTTTGGTCGTCTTGGGATGAGCAGGTCTCACTTAGTACCTATAACTTATGCATTAAGGGAAACTGTGTCCAGTTGCCTAAATCTCTGGATAGACAGAGAGAGGTTTAGACCGTGCTCTGCCCTAAATATCCATATGTACCTTGAGCATGGAAGATCAGATAAGCCCTGCTGTGCAGGAAGGGGCAGTTCTGAGACGAGATGCAAATACTTGGCCATCTGTACATCAAGGTATTGCCTTACCTCGCACTAGAGAGAGGTGTGAAAAATTATGGGGCAGCACATGGCCAGAGGCTTGCTAAGCATCACAGGTTGATGGAAACTGTAGACTGGGGCAACATTTTTAGTCCAGGTTGTCAGTGGAGGAGTGGGTTAAGTCTGAGGTGAGCAGTCAGCTTGGTGGGACTCTGCAAGAGGAAGCTGTGATGGAGCAATGGATGGAGATGATGGAGCAGCACTGTGTGTTATGGGCTGGGGCCAAAGAGCTTCCAACTTGCTGGGTTGTCTCCAAGCACTTGGCCTCAGCTGGGTGCCTGTGGTTGTTGTCTCTGCAATTTGTGGCCCACATACATGTTATTAATAGCAGAGGACTGAGCAACTCAGTCACTGGGATAGTTCTTGATGGATTTAGTGTTGTTTTCAGGGCATAAATCTTAGAAACGACAAATGAAGGATACCCTATTCCATCTGAAATGTCAACGGAATCATTTTGTTCCTGACAAAATTTGCAAAGCCTCTGGGGATTTATCAGAATCTATATACACTGGTGCCTGTCCTGAAGTCTAAACTGTTCCTGACCTAACTCTCCTGGCTTCAGCAGGAGAAATGTGACTCTGAATGGTGCTGCACTGCTGTAGTGATTCAAGAGTTTGTCGCACCACTGACTCTCCACGTCTATGTGAAGTTTCAACTGAAAAAAGGCTCAGAAGAAACTTTTACTCGTAGAGGAACTGTGAGCTACCTGATGAAATTGATAGAAATAAATCAAACTTTTACCATCCGACAGCACCTTCCAGCCCTCCAAACAGGAGTGCAGCAGAATCTGCAAGATTGCTGACTCCTTTTTATGGGGAAGGTGATAAAATTGTCTGTGAGATGCCCAAAGCTTCACACTGACTCAGTGGGAAAATGGGAGCTGGATAGAGAGATTTGGATGTTTGCAATTTAAAAGCACATAATGATTCAGACTGAAGGGGCCTCAGAGTCCCTGGTCCACCCTGCTGCTCAAAGTAGCAGCAACTTGGAAGCTGGAGGAGGTTGCCCAGGGCTTTGTCCAGTCACGTATTGAGTATCTCCAAGGTTTTGCAATCTCTCTACACCTCATTCCGTCATCTCTATTGTGAACATTTTCATTATAGCTAAATGAAACTTCTCTTACTCTAGTTACTGAGTATTTCCTCTTGCCCTTCTGTGTGGATATCCAAGGAAGTCTGAGCCCATTTCCCTGCACCCTCCCAATAGGTAGCTGCAGACATGGAGAAGATCTTCCCTCCCATTCTATTCTCCAGGCTGAACAGACCCAGCTCTCAGCCTCTCCCTTTCCATCCCATTCCCCATCCCTGACCATCTGGGTGTCCTTTGTTGGGCTCGGTCCAGTACCTCCATGTCTCTCTTGCCTGGGCTGCTCAAGAGAGCACACAGCACCCAGATGTGGTCTCACTGCTGCTAATGCAGCTAAGTTGCCATACGGCTTGGCAGCTGTTGTGTTGTAAGGCTGAGCTTAAGGCAGAGAGGCCCTGGAGGTGAGGTGGGGCCACGGTTCCCATGCAGGGTGGGTCAGGGCTGCTGGTAGCAGCGCTGCTCCCTTCCCTGTGCAGCATGCTAAAAGATCACTAACTGGTGTAGCTGCTAATTACACAGAAAAGCCCCCAGGGGAGGGCAAGGAAGAGAGGCAACTACACACGCATTACCTTGCTTGGCCAGCACCCAAACTGATGGGTATTGATCTTTAGACATATGTGTTCGCTGCAGACGAACCAGCCTGTTTATCTACTCTGCACAGCTGAGCACTGGAGCCGGTCACATCCTCTGCTGCCAGAGCTCCTGCTCAGTGCAAAGGGCTCTGTGTGAAATAGCATTTTCCCTGGTGTTCCTATTCTCTTCCCCTTCCATCCCGCTTTCTAGGGCTGCATTTGCTTCCCACCAGCTCCTTGCTGCATGGGCTTCACATGGGCTCCATAGCCTGACTCCTGGCAGTGGGTACGATCCCTTTCCAGGTGAGGACAAGCACAGTCCCTGCACACATCGTACAGGGGCATAGACCTGCCCATGCAATAAGGCATTAGCTTGGAGAGACTGTTGTTTCCTCACAGAGCAGACATGAGCCACTGGAGAAATGCAATAGGATTTCTGGGCACTAGGGTAAGAGGGGCTGATGATTTACTGGACTCTTACAGGGTTGACAGGGAGGGTAGGTGCTTTGTGCTAGCTGTCTACTGGGAAAATGATCTTGGACTGCAGTCCAGGCTACTTCAGATCTTGCTGATCTAATCACAGGTTTGGTTGCTGCTGAGTTAGGATAGCTGCTTCCTCCTTGGGGGAATCCCAAAAGACACCCACCATGGTTTTCCCCTGCACGAGATGGGAAGTGACTAAGGCAGAGAGAGGCTCTGAGCTGAGAATAGCTCACCTGTGCTTCCTTCACCCTAGATCAGGAATAGCATTGGAAAAGAGACATGTGTTTGTAGGTAAGGACACATTCTCGTGTCCTTGAAGAGTTTATTGTGTGGCTGTAGCTGCCACTGCTCTCGGTGCCTGGTAAAGTCACCCTTACATTCTACTGCAGATTCATACCCAGAGAATGCAATGGTCACAAGACTGAATCAAAACACAGTGCTGCTAACTTCATGTTACTCTGCTCTGTGATAGCCATGGCTGGACCAAATGCATTAATCAAAATGGGCCATTTCTCAGGGTTTGTATCATAAAGGCTTATTCCCATTACCAACTCATCCAGTTTCATTACTCAATGGCCAGAAAGAAAACTCAGTCCACACTAAAAATAGGTCTACACTAAAAATACAGGGAGAAGAATCACTTTCATTTATAATTTTGGCTTTACCATCACATGACAACGGATATTACACGGCATCACATGGTAACTAAATACCAGTGATGCTCCTAATTGAGCAAAGAAACAAGGGAAAAATAAAGGTAGTACCTGTAGGAAGTAGGAACTCATGGGGTCCTCTTTGTTATCCTCATTGTAGTACAGTCCTCCCACAATGAAGATCTGGTTTTCTTTGGTCACCAGACTGATGTGGTTCTTTGGGATCTGAGCAGACATGGAGGCAAAATAACACTCGTTGGCAGTGGGATCATAGGCCACTGCTCCACTGTCGCTCACCATGAAAATGAGGTCCTGGAGGAACATCCCAAAGCGCATTGTATCATTTAAGATCCCTGGAAGGGCCTCCTCCTCTGTCTCTTCTTCCTCATCTACTGCTCCATTGACAATAGTGTCTTTTGCTTGCTTTTCACCACTTTTCTTCACTTTCTTCTTCTTCACCACAGTGAATTTGCCTTGCTGGGCATCCTTCACCATCTGCAATTTCTTGAGCAACTCTGGGCTCGACTTCACCATGGCGTGCTTCTCCACGTGGTCCTTGATGTAGTCGTTGGGCATGAGGCGGAAGCGGATGCTTTCAAAGACAACAGGTAGGGCTTTCTGCCGGCTCTCACGGTCTTTGGTCCCTGCCCACTTCATGACCACTTCAAAGACTGTCTCTTCTTTCTCAATGTTGAGGGAATCACTGGAGATGATGGCAATGAGCTCATCTGGGGATAGCTGGTAGAACTCCTCATCCCGGGAAAGTAGTGCAAAGCGGTCGCAGATGAAATCCCGAGCTGCTACTGCCAGCCGGGCACAGTCCAGCATCAAGCCCAGCCTAAAGATGGCCAAGCAGTTGCTGAGACAGAGTCGCTTCTGCAGAAAGGACACGCAGACGGTAAAGATGGAGGGGATCTGGAACATGTTGGCCACGGAGAAGATGTCCTGCACGTTCTGCTCTGTGATCTCTAGCTCCGAGGTGTAGATATAATGGAGGATCTTGCCCATGACATCCGGATCGACATCTTCCAAACTGACCTCCCTCTTCTTGCTCTCTTCCATGTCCGAGAGGAACATCGCGCGGAAGTACGGGCTGCAAGCTGCCAGCACCAGCCGATGGCAGGGAAACTCCTTCCCTTTAACTTTCAAGACACAGTCCAGAAACTTACTGTGGTCCAACATGTCTTTGAGTCCATCCTGGAGAAGGGTTTGCTGGTAGAGGCGCAGTTCCTCCGCTTGATCAAATGGCAGAGCCATGGTATTGAGTAAATGATTCTTTTTTCCCCAAATTGTTCTTTTTTTCTATATTTATTTATATCTGTTAATATACGAGCCTCTTGGAAAAAGAAAACTTACTCAAAACTGAGCACACAGGTCTCCCTTGCTGTCAGACTGTGAGCACTCTGCAAATGTGAAATGCTTGCTACTACCGCAGCTGTCTGTGTACTTCAGCTTCCAGCGTTGGGCTTTATATATAGCCACAGCGTTACAAAGCTTACGGAATCCATACTGGAGCATGTGTAAGCCGATCTCCCTTTAATATGACACATTGGACAAGTGGGAAGGGAGGGGGCTGGGGGAACAGCTGTACTTCTATCCTCGATGCTTCAGGAACGGTCTGTCAGCCTGTGAGTCACCATGGAGGGAACACGAGCTTCCCTGCCGTCCCATGAGGGGAGACGTGTGTGACCAAACAGCTCAGCCATTGCTTTTGGGAAACAACTTCCCTTCCAGATGAATCAAAGATCCGAATCTGCCTTCTGGATCATGCATGGCAGGGTTAGGTAGGGCCTTCTGTCTAATCTAATGCTCCGGAATAGCTAAATCTTCTGCTGTGCTGAAAGTACATCACAAAGTCAAAACTGGAGAGATGTAATAAGGGCACATCTAATGTGGGCTTGCGGCATCCCTGAGTCTAGTCAGCTCATTCCCAGGGCTGGTTTTCAGCACAGGTTTGTCCTTTATTCTCCTCTGAAATCACTTTTCAGGGAGAAGGGATAGGGAAGGGAGAAATGGAAAGACAGTTCTTTACACATGTGTATGTAAGATGAGACCTGCACTGGAAGTTACTTGAAAAGTCCCAATAAAGGTGTAGGAGGCAGGAGTCTGGGAGCAGGAGGGCTGTGTTTTGTCTGCAGGATGCCCATGGTCCCCAGTAGTGTAGCCTCCGGACGCTTCCTCCTTAATATATCCATCTTCTCCACATCTTGGTGACAAATGGAAAGTCTGTGGTGAATCTGAAGCAAAGGGAACCCAAAGATTGGATTCAACTCACAGATTAAGCCATTTAAACACAAGTATCTCCTGGGGAGCAGGAGGTCTCCTGATAAAGTCAACTGAGATATAGACTTGATCAATGTGGGAATTCAGAGCCTCATTAGGACCCAGCCAGCTTCCAGCTGATGCTCCAGAAAGGCTGAGGTCTCTGACAGGTTCTGTGTCTTGTCCAGAAGTCTATGGATGCCAAGAAAGCCCCATAGAGCCTCAAAGTGTGGTTTCAAGTCCACCAGTTCCTTCTAAGCCTTAGAAATGCAGCACTTCCAGGGGTAATAAGTTCCTCTTGATATTAAGGAAAAAAAAAAAAAGCTCATCTTCTATTAAGTCTTTGGAGATGCCACACAGGAGATTTCCAGCTGGAGATGGGGTTTCCATCAGTATTGCCCACAGAGCTGGAGTCTGGTTCTTGCAACGGACACAAAGCATGAGGCAGAGAATAGGAAACAGCTCTTTTCATGGAGCTCTTGAGGAAGGAAATTAGTTTTGACAGGCACAGGTGAGCAGAGTAACTGTGATTATTTATACCTATTGTAAAACTTCTACATGAGACTGTTTTATTTTATCTCCGTTATTATGGGCCTTCTGGGCTGGCTGATACTCAGAGATGGCACAAATTTAATTAACGATTTAATTAAGTCTATCTAGGGATATTAGCCACTCTTCTTGGTGTATTTAAAGCCACATAACCCCATGCCCTTGTATGGATGTCTTTATAAAGTACTTTGTACCATGACAGTTATCCACATAAATGGAAAGGGGGACAGAGCTACACTGGTGTGAAGCACTTTTATGCTGGTGAGGTGATGGCAGCATCAAGGGCTGTACCAATAAAGTAGAGACATAGTCACAGAGTGTTTTCAGAGCTCAGCTCATAAGCGTTTCGACTCGTGTTATAGGGAATCAGAGGACAGGCACTGTTCTTTGAGCTGGGTCATACTTCAAATGTGTCCCTTTGCTTCCAAGTATCTGTGGCTGAACATCCTCTGTCCTCCCTTCTCTCTTCCCTGTGCACTAGTTTTTTCACTTTTCCAAGATGAGCCTGGTGTGGTCTTGCTATTAGGTGGGAATTTCCTCCCCTGTCTTTAATCCTCCTTGTGTCCTGGTTCCTTTTCTCTGTGCTGATCAGTGTGCTGACATCCAATATTTACTTTTGCGATCCCCACACCACGAGGTGCTGCTGTTACAAAGCAGCTGCAGCTGATCCCTCTCCAGAGAAGATCCCAACCCCCTGGTGGGTCTGTGGCTTCCCTAGGTTCATGTCCCACCCAGGGACACACCAGACCCAGACCCGCTCTTGGGTATCCACTGACTTCAGTGACTTGGCACAGCTGCTGGGCTGGCTCCAAAGCTCAGGAAGAAACGCAGCTTTTCCAGAGGGCTCTTTCCATACGTTTACTATTATAAGGTGACATCACTAAATGCAGTGGGACTTACCCTGAGTCACAGCTCCTGCAGTAAATATAAAGTCTAAGACACATATCTGCTTTTGGCCAAGTCAGTTGACTGGAAACAAGGAGCAGCTCTGGCTCAAGGGAGTACAAGATAGATAGGAGCTGGGCAGTGAGTTCAACCCCTCTGTGAGAAAGAGCTCACTGATGAGGCAGGAACCACTGATCCACTTGCATCTCTAGAGGCATCACTTCAGAGACAAATGGGTTTATAGAAATTGCTGCTATCTGCAGGAAAACAGGGCCCGTTGTTGGCTGTAAAAGGCTTTTTTCTCTCCTCCAGACTTCACTTTGGTAAAGACTTCTCCAGAGCAGCATTGGAGCTTTCCACACTTCTTAGAGGTGGAAAACCCTGCAGAGCAGACAGCCTTGAGATGAGCTCTGCCATCATCTGTGAAATCAGCAACTGGGTTTTATTTCCTTTACCATGGTACGATGTTTTGGCAGAAAAACCCAACTCACATCCTCAGCCCTATTTCTGAGTGGTCTCTGAGCAAAGCTCACTCATCCTGCACTGTATAGGAAGCCCCCAGTAGAGCCAGGACTTACAGGCTTCATTTTACTTTGTAATGTGAAACCACTCTACAGCCTGGCCGAAAAAAAATCCCAATCAGCCATCAGAAGTCTGAAATGCATCAGAGAAATGAAGCTTATCACCCACCTGGTCTTAGCTCTCTCAGGAGGAGGTAACAGTTTAGCTCTCCCTACAAGGAGAAGGAGATGGACTTCTCCAGGAATTGATTTCCCCACACCTGAATTAGGTCCTTGCCTTATATGAGAAGACTCAGGTCTTTCCATTCAGTCCAGAGAGAGCTTAAATCATCACAGCAGAACTGGGACACTGTCTTTGCTGCAACTGGTGGTGATATTCACATGTGTATTCCCCAGCATCTCGTTTCCTGCCAACACTGCTTCTTACCATGGGCTCCAAACAGCTGCAGTCATTCCAAGCCCTGCCATCACAAGGGATGGCACACACAGCCTGGATTGACCATCCCAAGAAACCCCTCTGTAAAACAGAGACCCTCCTCGCTCCTGAGCACAGGCATACCCAGCTCAGTTAAGGGTGGACCTTCCCCAAGCAAGTTTTTGCTACAGTCAGGTTGGACAGAAGGTCAAGTTGATGGACCCAAAACCCTCTAAGCAACTCCATGGCCTGGGGTGACTCACACAGCCACAAGCTGCTGGTAGAGAGACCCACGGATGCTCTCAGAGCTGTTGTGCACCTCTTGTGATCCATCCGAGGGCTGGGAGGAAGAAGTCAGCATTGCTTAACTGCAGCTGAGCCACAAGCTTTAGATCATTTCAGCCACCAAGTAGTCAGAGTTTGGATAATTTTTTTCTCCTTACATATTAGGCTACACATTTCAGGGCTGGATCTTGGGTCTTGCATGCTTTTCTCACTTGTGTGTTTACTCTCGCTTCATTCCTGCTTTTTATTTGCTCGCACTGGGTGGTGGTTTCTATTTGTAATCGATGTTTATTTACAGGCAACTCAATAGAATTTCTCAGGGCTTGGGCTGAGCCCTGTTTCACTGGAGAGCATAAGGCACTCCTGATTGCTGAGGGAGACATTTTTCTTTCTGATGATAAGAGTGGAATCTGAAGAAATCACTTCTGAGCCTCCAGCAACTGCTATCTATCATCTCGTGCGGAGCTTTTGATCAGCGTGGACTTTTCCCATCCATCTTCTAACTAACTGCTGTGTCTAATGTGGCAGCATGCATATAAGTTTATCTCCAAGCAAGTACTGGCCAAGACTAGAAGGGTTTAAAATCTAAGAGAAGAGATGGCATACGGGGATGCCAAGATTGGTTAGTGAGCATACTTACCATTCAGATACCTCTGTGTAAAAGTTAACAGGTCAATCAACTCAGCATCCTGGGGTACATCCCTGACAGTGTGGACTGCTCTTTCATAGAGAACGAAGACCCTGCATAAAGGTAAACGCTTCTGAGGTAGCTCTCACCTAACTAGTCCCAAGTCTAATGGGACTACAACTAATGATTTCCAATGGTTGGAAAGGAAGACTAAGATCATGGCAGTGAGTAAGGATGCATGGAAATCATCACTAAAGGCAGATAATGTAGCAGGATCCTCCTCCCCCCCAGATATTTTTCTACCAGTGCACAAACTCGATGGACAAAGAAGCTGAGTGCAAGAATCAGCAAGTTTGCAGATGATATGAAGCTGGGAGGAGCAGCTGACACCCCAGAGGGCTGCGCTGCCATTCAGAGGGACCTGGACAGACTGGACAACTGGGCAGAGAGAAACCTCATGAAATTCAACAAGGCCAAGTGCACGGTCCTGCACCTGGGGAGAAATAACCCCAGACACCAGTACAGGCTGGGGACCGACCTGCTGGAGAGCAGCTCTGCTGAGAAGGACCTGGGCGTCATGGTGGATGACAGGTTGACCATGAAGCAGCAGTGTGCCCTCGTGGCCACGAAGGCCAATGGGATCCTGAGGTGCATTAAGAGGTGCATCTCCAGCAGGTCGAGGGAGTTGATCCTGCCCCTCTACTCAGCCCTGGTGACGCCACATCTGGAGCACTGTGTCCAGTTCTGGGCCCCCCAGTACAAGAGGGATGTGGAGCTGCTGGAGAGAGTCCAGCGCAGGGCCACGAGGATGATCAGGGGCCTGGAACATCTGCCCTATGAGGAGGGGCTGAGGGAGCTGGGCCTGTTCAGCCTGGAGAAGAGAAGGCTGAGAGGGGACCTGATCAGTGTGTACAAGTGCCTCAAGGGAGGCAGTGAGGAGGATGGGGCTGGCCTCCTTTCAGTGGTGGCCACCAACAGAATAAGAAGAAATGGCCACAAACTTAAAACATCAAACGTTCCACGGGAACTTAAGGAAGAACTTCTTGACAGTGAGGGTGACAGAGCACTGGAACAGGCTGCCCAGAGAGGTTGTGGAGTCTCCTTCTCTCGAGATCTTCAAGACCCGCTTGGATGCAGTCCTGCGCCACGTGCTCTAGGTGGCCCTGCGTGTGCAGGAGGGTTGGACTAGATGACCTCTAGAGGTCCCTTCCAACCTTAGGCATTCTATCATTCTATGATTACTGCCATGTTGGCCTGGATGGGAAGCTATCCAGTGCAGAGCAGTTAATTTGAGTTTGTAGCTATAACAAACATTTGCTTTCCTTAGTGATTTTTGTTATCACAGCCAGGCAATAATCAGATCAAATGAGATATGCTACGGGAGGGAGATGAGCATTTGACAACTCTGTTCCACACAGTCATACACTGAGACTGTTTCTTGCTCAGAGCAAGGGACACTGCTGTGATAGTCACTGGCCTCCCAGGACTCTTGGCTTCCAACAAGCATAACTGAGCATGTTTTCAAGGGGTTAACTTCATGCAAAGTGGGGGAAAGCCTGAGTTCTTCCTTGCACTGGCTCTATAACAAATTACTCGCTCAGATGGTGTCTAAGATTAGCTCCTTATGGCAGCTCCAAGAGATGCAGCTGCTGAGTAAATTTAGATTCTTAGTGAATGGGTTATTTTCTCTCCAAGAGTATCCAAGTCAGGGGGGTACTGACTGCAGAGTCACTGAGTTTTGTCATGTGAGTCTTGCCCTTTGACATCAGGAGATCCATGACTCTGTTTCTCCTTCCGGGAAGCTAGAGACCCAGGCTGTGCCACCCAGAGACGCAGAGCCCTTGGTCTCAGTCTGCTGCAGCTCAGTGTGTCTTTGGCTCTGCAAGGACTCACATATTCAGGAGAAGAGATGAATTTTACCATGGGAGTAAACACATCATGTTTTAGCTGTCTTGATGGCACAGAGTGAATTTGGGATGATGGACAGGTCAAGAAACTAGCAATCAGCAGCAGAGCCTAGGCTGAAAAGGGATGTGCATGGCAGGTGAAGGGGTTTTGGGGATATGACGAGAGATGCCACTGAGGCACAATACTTGCCCTAACTTGCAACATTTTGGAAGACTGCCAAATAAAAAACCAACATGGCTTCTGCCTCACAAGCTACATGATGACAGCAGGCTTGTGAGACTGCAGTAGCATGAAAGTGGAGTTGCAGTAAAGGTGAACACAAATCAAGCTGCAAGAAAATGACACTTGGATGTTTCTCTGTTAAAGTCAGCAATGTCCCATCTTTCGTAAAAGAAAGGAAATGGGAATGTGCAAAGCTGTGAACAGATCCTCCTGTCTCTCATCTCAGATGGCAATGCACTGCCTGTTTTGCCATTTGTATTACAGCAGCTAAATAGACTGTCAGCAGGCCCTATAGATGTCCAACATTTATTTACTACATAAATAAGTGACATATATAAGAGACTTCATAAGGTACTTAGGCAGAGCTGAAGGCTGGCTAAGAATAATTCCTATTTTATCCACAGAAAAACCAGAACACACCAACACCAAGTGTCTCCACTCAGGTTGCAAAGTGGTCCAGATCCTGCCCTCACCAAACAATGCCATGATTCCGAAATAAGGCCACTTACATTATTCCAAAATTATATGAAATCCAGGGATATCTTTTCCCATGAGACCCTGTGTCTCACACAGATACATTTATTCAGTGCATAGGGATATTCAATCCATATGCAGTGTCCCAGCTTCCCTAGGACTCTAGCAAAGGATTTTCCTCCCCCAACCAACCCCAAATCGCTGTTCTTCCTTTAGAGTCTTTCTGGTTTTGGCTGTAGATGTGTATGTATTCATTCAGGCACATAGTCATAAGCTCAGCTTATGTTCACTAAAGTCAGTGGAGCAAAGGGTTGGGTGGCTGGAGGTAAGCAAGAGCTGCGTACAAAGTCCTCTGCTTCTCAGCCACAGGCAGGAATGCAAGCTTAAACTTCTTCCCATGGCATGAAGATAACAGTGAGATTTGGTTTGGCTCCAAGGGTGTAAATCACAGCGAGATGGTCATGGTGGCCACATTGGTCTCACGTCCCTCAGTGGAGTGCACCTTGGGTCTGAGTCAGGGCCTGGGGAGCGAGCGGTTGTGTGCAAGTCTCGTGTTGTGTTTCTTCAGTGTGTCTGTTCCATAGGCAACCGGTACATGATGTTCCCTGGCTGTAAAGCAGGTACAACTCCCACACTTTCATTAACTAGGCATGAGAAGGGCATTAAATATTTTTTTTCAAGACAAGTAGAACTGAAAGGACTGGTTCTGCAGAGAGTTGGAGATTATAGCAGCCATCACTCTGCATAGCTGACAGTGAGGGGAGATAATTACTCTTCAATGCATAATTCCTAGCCCTCTTTTCCTTTGCTATAAAGCCCGTTTTATTTATTTATTAGCCTCATGGTATGTATATATCATACCGAGCCATTTTACAGTCCTTACTACACGATATAGATGTTGAACGGTTGACAGTGGATGCCGACTATTTCTTGTAATGAAAGAAATGTGTGATGCTTGAGCTGGAAGTGACCTGGAGGGGGTCTACTCAGAGCAGGCTCAACTCTAGCTAATCCCTTTCTCACAGTTACATGCTCAGCCCACCCTAAAGCCTCCCAGAGCAGGACCTGCATAGTTTCTGGGAGGCATAGTCTTGTGGGAGAGATGAATGCTCTGGTGGATCACACATTATGGAACCAAGGGTTGAAATCTCTAGGCCTGTGCTATGTCAGAAGGTCAGATAAGTTATGAGGTTGGCCTTAAAGAAATGGATCGGAAGCCTACCTCAGCAGTCTGCCACGCATGGACAGCCTGCATAATGCCCATGGATGTCCTACAGAAAATCTTTACTGCAGCAAGAGGGTGTGCTTTCCAGGTGACTTACACATGGGTGAGATAGCAGTTTGATTGCCCGATGTGCTTGGAGAGCCCCTGTCAGTTGCTGGTCTGACAGAGGTGGTCAGAGAGGAGCTGAGGTTTTGAGGCAGACCCGCTGATGTTTTTCTCTACTCTTGCTTTGCCTTGTCACACTCCTCCTCCTCGATGGCCAGGAAACGCTCATGCTCTTTGATTAGCTGCACTCCACAGTATGTGATGAACCAGATGGACAAGGTGCTGACAGGGAAACCTGGAAGATGGAGGGACACATGGTCATCTTATTGTGGTGGCTAGTGTAATGGGAACAACTCTTCTCTGGTACCTCTTCCCCTCAGGCAAGCTTGGGAGGTTCCACAAGGTCATGGTGGCCGACATAATTTTCCACTCTGGATCTAGCCCTACAGCTTCACTGGCAGAAGAGAACACTCAGGGACAGATTTTAGATGAAGTGGCACCTGTGTCCACCAAAGCATCATGGACTCAATCAAAGCTGGAAAATGATGGAACAGCTTTGAGCATTCCCTTCCCCCCCAGAAAAATCTCCTTCTTCCCCTATATTCAGGCGGAGTGGTTGATATTCTGCCCAGTCAACCTGCCAAAACCTCTTGTTGCTTCAGTGTTGTTTCTTTCTGGAAGCTTTGGGTCCAGGTGATGCTGAATATCTCATATGGGCCATGTCCTCCACCTAACGTGGACATAGTCCGCATGCAGGGAGACACACTTATTTGTCACCTAGATAAGCAACCCAAGGGCAGAGAGCTTTCCTTCCACTTAGGAAGAGTGTGATGATGGCATGTGTAACCATAAGTCTGGTGTCCATGGAAGAGGGGAGAGACAGGCTTTGTACCTGCTAAAACAGGACCTCTGGAATGAATAAGGCTACCAGGAAAAGCCAGCCAGCTCAACTGGCAGGAACTTCTGACGTATTGAACCCAAAGCGTCACATTATCCATTTCCTATGCCAACTTCTGGCCCAGAGACGGGCTGTGAAGGCATGGATTCCAGGTAGCTATTTTTACCCGGCACTCTCTGAGCAGACTTCAAAATAGTGACGCCATCTACAGATACGAACCATACAGATAGGATTGTTTAGCAGGAACCTAGCACGAACTGCTGTATGTAATGATAGAGGTGATCAAGAAAGTATCATTAGGAAGTAGATGGATTAGGAGGGAAAATTTGTAGCTATCACCTCCAGGCTGACATGGGAATAACTAAGTAAGTCCCTTTCTCCAGTAAGGGGACAATTTCCTATCCAGGAAGGACTGGACTCAGAAGGCCTTGGCAGGTCACCTGCAACATTTCCATTCCCAACATTCCAAATCACAGTGCCCTGCTGTCCTATAAGCTCTACAAACACACCTCAAAGACAACTTGTGCCCCACAGAGAAGGACGGGAGGAAAGAAAACACTTTCTGTACATTTTGTAGGTGAGGAAAATGCTGCCTATGAGAATTAAGGTGTTTTGGGGATGGTCACAAACCAAGTCAATGGCCAGACCACTCTGGACCCAAGAGAATTTGCATTTTCCTGTCCCTATCTCCCCTCCCACATGTTCCACATTAAGCTGAGGTCACTCCCTGGGGACACTGGTAGCATCTTACCTGTCAGAAGAAGTCTCTTGGTAACCAGCGATGCAAATTCCAGGCTGTTGAGGGCCAGGATGTTGTAGAGGACGATGGCCCAAAAGTTCGCTGCCCCGAAGACTGCCCTAATCCGCCGAGACATGGCTGCTGACATCTTGGCCTGTTCAGTGGAGAGGAGCAGAGAATCATGGAACATGCGGCTGATTCTTACAGGGGTGAAATTGTTTTAGTTTTTTTTGCCAGAACCTGTGTAATCACAGCCAGTTGTCCCTGGACAACTTTTCTGATGAGTCTTGGGTCCTGAAACACCATGACAGATCTACACAGAGCCAGCACTTCTCCCCAGGGCTCAAGCTAAGTCCTCGATGGGTTGTTTGGAGACCTCAACACCCAGACTATGAGACTAAATGTGCCTGATGCCTTTCCCAGACCTCAGGGGAAGAGGTAAGAAGAGGAGATGTGCTGATTCACTGGTTCATGCCAGCCAAACTCCAGCTGGGATCCCAGATGGGCAGGCATAAATTAGAGCAGCCTGTAGTGTCTGTGGTATCGAGAAGCATAAGGTCGATGTAAAAGTGCTGCTTGGCTCCAAGGCTGAGGGCAACTTAGATGCATTTGGGACTCGGAGACGGCATTCTGAGGTCCCACGTGTAGGGTCAAGTTGTTAAGACATGGTTTCATGTTAATAATAGTAGTTGGTAACGCCTTTCTTGACCTGTTGCCTTAGGTAAGACGTCTCTCAAGGCAGATGAACACTGTTGTTTGATAGGATTATTATTAGCTTCATGTGTAAATCACTCCAGGCTTCTGGTAGAAATTGTTTCTTAGGGATTAATAAATAAATAAATAAATAATGGAAACTAGTGACAGCAGCGGAGTGAAATTCTCACCAGCACATAATCCTCAGGAGCAGCTGCTGCAAATGGAGGAGGGAAGTAGTTTATAGCAATCTTCAAAGAGCAGAGTGAATCCCCAGGCCACTTAGTGCTGAGAATTGTGGTGCCGCGGGGAAGAAGATTTTGCTGGCTGTGAGTGCTATAATCTGATTAGAAGTTCAACGGGGAGAACAAATGGGAAGATCTTCCTATGAAATTTTTATTCAAAAGTTTTCTTTACTGGATCAGCTTAGGGCCTCCGGACTTTTTATGCTGGGCAAAAAACAAACAATAGAATTATTTGCAGGATGGGGGTTCCTGAGTTTTGCTTCCAACCTGTCTCCAGAGCATCTTGGTCCTGAACAGAGATTTGACACCAAGATTTAGAGAGGCTGGAAAAGAATTAATTGTAGTAACTGAACATTTGTTTTTATCACAAATCAGACTGAAAATACTTAGAATGCTAAAATGTTTTGCAGAACAAGAAAAAAATAATTTTCATATGGAAATGCGTAAACACTTTACTGTGAACACACCTTAGACTCTGAGTCCATCTGTGCTACTTTGATGCCTCACTGGGGCTGCAAGTCCTGGTTCTCTTGGGCATCTGTTTTCCTTTTGAAAGCTCCACATCCAGCCTATGTTTCCTCTGAGGCATCACAGGGCCTGTCAGGAGCTTGATCTAGGTGGGTGACACCATACATAAAGGGCTGGGACACACAGCACCAGAAATGTCCTTCCCTTGCAAAAGGGACAGGCTGATCACAAGGATGTTAAAGGCTGTGGGATGCAGAGAGCTGCAGATGTCCAGGCAGGCCACCTGGGCATGGCAGCTGTACAGGATCAGGGATGGTGCCTCTTGGATCTCAGCTGCAAATAGATCCCATTTGTAGAAAGAAGTTCAAGCTCACAAGAAAAATTGATGTTTTTCCAGGACTCGATTTTGATCTCAGACCCTCTGATCTTCCCATCCCCTTGAAGCCGAGCTCCTCACCTCCATTTTGGCAAAGGGTTCCCGCTGGAAGAACTTCTGCACCCATAGCTCAAAGTTGAGGCCAAAGCAGTTGAAGAAGGACCAGATGTAAACAATCTCACAGGGCCCCAGCCACAGGGTGGTGACGGCAAAGGTGGAGATAGTAGCCTTGAGCTCCTTCACAACATTGTCATGGTTCTCCCCAATGTGATCGTACACATACCTAGCACAAAAGAAAGCAGTTGGTACTCCCAGGAGTGGGGGACAACCCTCAGGAGTCCCTTTTCCTGCACAGATCCTCACAGATAGGTGGCTTTAGAGTGCCCCGGTGAGAGGGGCAGGAAGTTTGCGGTGACAGTTTCTAGCAATAAACTGATTTTGACTACAGTCCAACTATTCATTGCTTATATTCCTTGCAAACCAATAGCTCCAAGGACAAAATACCACCTCCCTTGTTGATGAAATGCAGGGATCTGTAGACTTGCAGGTTATCTTAGACCTTCTTATCCTAGAACTGGGACACCTGAACTCAATTCCTTTTTCTTCCAGAGGGAATTTAACCTGATTCTTCCTCCTTCTAGGGAACACTAAACCTCTCAGACTTAGAGCATGTTCTGAGACAGGGTTCTCTTATTCCTTCCTGTGAAGGCTGTTGCATTTTGGGATAATTCATATTCTTTGAGATAAGCAGACTGAGCCTGGCTCCGCATTCCAGTGGAATATATGCAGCAGAGAGGACATCTAGGTTTGGGATGAACAATGTTTAATGCTTCACTGCTGTGTGATGAAAAAGAAGACACTAAATCACCCTTGAGACGATTGATTATAGACTTACTTGCATAGCCAGTCATTAATCCCTCTGTCAAAGTGCCTAAAATACAGACGATAAAAAATGTGTTAGAATACAAGGGTTAATGACTGCCTTTTACTCAACAGTCCTCCAGAGAAGGTATGCAGTCACCCAGGGAGCTACAACTAAACCTAATTTTCAGCAATTTTGATCAGATTGGTCCTTCCTTCTATAAGTTCTACAGACTGCTGTTGGTTGCAATCTATCTCCCTTGTTATCCATTGCTCCTTGCCCAAGAATGTTTTTCCTGAGCTATGGCCAAGCCTAGGCTATACATTCAGAATAGACTGTTCGACCTAGGCAATTTCTAGCATGTATGCCAGCTGCTCTGAAGCACAGCCAAGACCTCCTCCCCTTCATGCACATTTTTTTGGATCGAATGGGCTGCCTCTGTTCACCATTGTATGAAGACTACTCACGTTTCTGCAAAGACGTAGAGCATGGTGATGCATTTGGGGGGTTGTGGTGGCTCCAAGTGGTCCAGTCGGGCAATGGTGTTGATGACTCCGAACATGACAGCAGCTTTTACCCAGTCGTACACCAAATTGGAGTAGGCCAGGCCAGCTGGAGAAAAAATGGGAGTCAAAAAGGTGAAGAGGAGCATGGAATGCATCGCCTTCAGGACTTTGGGGACTCTTGTGGACCAACAGATTGCGTAGTCTATTGCAACAAACATGGCAGCAGGGGAAGAATTTTATACTGTCTGGGATCAACAGAGCTTTTAAAACTAAGTAGCCTTTTAAGAAGCTTGAATCAAAGAGTAATACCTTCTTTAGGGTTTGGAGGGAACCGTTTGTTGGTATTAGTAATCTGAGAGAGTCACACAGGCCTCATTTCCTCCCTCACAAGTTCCTTCTTCTCTAAGGTTTGTTAAACAGTCACAAACTGATAAAAATTTTCAACTCTGACCTCTGAGGTTTTATTGACACCTCCATTCAAATATTCCCCAAAATGGCCATAGATGTAACAGGGATCCTGCAAGAGTGTAGGGGCCAGAAGAGGAGAGGTCCTGTCTTGGAGAGGTGCTTGGCAGTGGGAAAGTGATGCCAAAGATTTCAAATTCCTCTACAAACAGAAGCTTTTTTTTAAAAAAAAAAAAGGAGGGTGAGATCCAGCTCTCAGATTGATAGCCACACTGATTCTCAATGTGATCCAAGTGCCTGAGCTCCCACCATGGATGATGGAGATGTGACTGAATCAGTGGAGCCTGCAGAGCCCCTCAGTGACACATATTCCATCAGTCCATCCAGATGCAGACAGTCTAAATCAACGTCTACTGCTATTCTAGATGCATTAGGATTTCCTACCCAGCTTCCAGTTACCACTACGGAGGGGCATTTCCTCCAGCTCTGACTCTCCCTCTGCCAGCCCTGAATGGAGGTCAGACACCCTCCTGCATCTCAAACGCTGCCAACAGACACGTGTTTAAGCAGCTGAAATCCTCTGCCCATCTGCCAGCTGAATTCGAGCACAGCTACTGCTTTGCATCCGGACAGTTTGGATTCTGGATGAAACCCACTCAAAGCAGGGTTAAATCTGAGCCAAGATCAGGTTTCTCAGGACCTTGTCTCTATGAGTTTTGAACATTGTTGTCTTTTGGGACACCATAAGCTCTCAAACTCCTGTTGCAATGTTTAACCATTTTTTTAATGAAAAAAAATCCTTATATGCAATCAAAAATTCTCTTGTTGTAACTTGTGTCCCTTTTTTTCTGTTCCTTCACTGTCAGCCTGCAAGAAGGGAAGAATGTGGCCATCATCATCTACTCTATAACATTCCTTAGGCAGCTGAGTGCGTTAGGCAGACCTCCTGAGACTCCCCTATAGCCATGCTAAGCATACGCTCAGCCCAGGCTCTCAGCGAGCGACCTGAGCCACCTTGCTCTCCAAAACTACCCTGTCCCAGCTCTGTGCGTCACCAAATGGAAGAAGAGGGTCTCCACTCAAACCTGCCAGCATGGGCACTCACAAAGCGTCTCAACGGAGAGGCCAGATGATGTGAATCCATCACTGCTGCCTTGAAGCCAACTACCTGTGTGAGCGTGTCCCCGCAGGGCCACTCACCTAAGGACCAGTCCGAGAGGCGGTTAACAAACTTCAGGTCGGAAGGGAGGGTGAGGATGTAAAAGAAGTGGAAGAAGATGTCCACAGCGATGATGGCCCCCACGTTAAGGAGAGCGTGGATGCGGATGTTCCTCATCTCGTCATCCTTGCGCCGCAGCTCTCGAGTGTTCACCTGCCAGGACGGAAAAACAAGGAAGGACTGAACTGAAGGAGAAACGGAGTAGAAAGTTCCTCCATCTGGACAAAATCAGCCCCATCAGGGAGCTAAGATATAGGACTGACTGAAGGGGCTTTTCTCTCTCCTGTGCTCAATGCAAGCACGGGCCAGGCTTTGCCTCCAGGAGCTGTCACGTCTCTGGATGTTGTAATATAAAAATCATCGGAGTAAGCTCTGAGGATTACACTGGGCAGATTGATGGTCTCGCTTCCCCGCATTGCCGTAAAAACTGCTGCCGTACCCAAAATCCTCTTATGTTTATTACTCTCTTTATTCCTCGCGAGAGGTGGGAGTTCTCAGAGAGTAATCTGCAAGCTGCTGCAATAGCCCAGTCGTCAAAAGCAGACGATTTCGAGAATTAAAGCCTTTGCCAGATTTGCTGGATTCTGTTATATGCAGAGTGCCGTGAAGACCCTCCTTCTTCAAGGAAATGAAGCCTGAGCTGAGCCAGGCGCTTAATCTAGCAGGGACAAACTGTTGCCAGCAGCCGTCCCTGCAGCCAATGCCACCCAGCAAGGCCAGGGATGGCCAGAGAAGATCTGCTAAGGGAGGCTGGACTCTGCACAGGGACACACGAGCAGACACAGGGCCTCGGTTTCCCAACGGTGATGGTTTCCCACTTGCATTGCAGGACATGACTCTCTTGCTCCCATCAGCTCCTGTTATTACGTGCATGTTCACAGCATCCTGCCACCACCTCATTGAGATGGGGGCTGTCCCCCCCCCACACACTTGCATCTGTTCAGAGGTGAATTTGTTCCCCAAATCCCGGTAAGGAAGATCCAGCTCCAGTTCCGCTCCCCTGGAGCCAGGTACCAGGATTCACAGGGCCAATGACTGGCTTTGGGGCACTACATGGGTTCAGTTCATGGCATTTGGTGTTGCTGGGTGTTAGGATGAGGGGGTGATCCAAGGACCCCCTCAGCAGGACCAGTGCCCCTCACTGGCACCTCTTCAACCCAACTGGGACCAGCCAGCCTTGATAGAAACAACATCTCACTGTGCATGGGGGACACAAGGGGTCCACCAAAGGGTAGCACCACTAGGAGCCAAAGAGATGGAGGTTCTAACTGGGCCACCCCTACCCATCCTGCAAAAGGGACTTGATATTTCTGCCTCCAAAATTGCTTTTAGGCAGTTTGCAAAAGCCTCTGCCACCAGCTGCAGCTCCAGTAGTGCAGGGGGGATCTAGCCAGGAGGTGGCAGTGGTGGCCAGGCCAAGACAGGGTCCCTGGATGGAGGGGACCAAAGGCTTAGGCTTTTTTTAAAGGCTCTGTCTTTAAAGGAGATGCTTTAAAAAGAAGAGGGAGAATCGCTCATTACGTGGTGGTGAATATCCCGGTATATCTCTCTGCAAAAAGGATCAGAAAAGAAAAATAAAACACAGATTAAGTCTTGTAAGAGTAGTGGAAGTTCAGGTCTTGCAGACACCAGGATTTCAATGCCACGATTTATATAGACATTAGGAGAAGCCACAGCTGCCTTATGGGAGGCTGTAACCATCTCGTGGAAGAGATTGATGGGAACTGGGGAAAGATACTAGTATGGGGCGAGACGGGCACCTCTGGGCACTGCGTCCCCTCTGGAGGAGCTTGGGTGGTGAGACTGCCAGAGTCACTTCTGCTGGAACTTGAGCTCAACAGATAAATCCCAGCTGGAAAGACTGGGTCCAGCTTCCTCCTAAATGGATCTATGAAATCCAGGGGATCTTGATCCAGTCCTCACTACTAGCAGGGATGTGCTCCCATCCTTTCAACAGGCAGCACAATGTTGTTATGTCTTGCATGAGCTGGACTCGATCATCCTGCAGTAACATCAGCTCTGTGGCTGGCAGTTGAGATGCGCAGCTGCCCTCCCACAAGCTCAGCGTCTGGGTAGATCCTCTCCTTCAAGTGATGCCACCGCAGGACGGCCCTCTGCATCGCCCCATCGTTGCCAGTGTTACCAGGTGCGGGGTGAAATTGTTTTAGTGCTGAAAAATCTTTTCAGGTGCTGAAAAGTCTTTAATTTTCCCTGGCTGCTCTCACCTACCCCGGGTGCTAGCTGGCTTTTGTTCTGAATTCAGGAAGGCGTTTCTAAAATGTTTTCATATACAGCTGGGTCCTTAAATTCTATGTAATTATTCTTTAAAGGAAAACAAAAGGGAAATGGTAGTTAGTAGAGTAGCTCCCCAGCCCCATTGCCAACCAGGCAGAGAGTCTTCTTAAGAGTCAATAATGTTTTCCTTGGCTGATGGAGATCTATCAATTATGTAAAAGCGTATTTAGATACAAAGAATTGAAAAAAAATATGCCATTTATCCTGACCCTTGCATGTGAAGCAACCCCAGAGGTCTGCTGATCCCAGGCTGGGCTTCTGCCGGTGTGCTTTCCATCTGCTGATCCCAGGCTGGGCTTCTGCTGGTGTGCTTTCCAGTGCTATTTGAATGTGCCTTTCAAAAGTCCTCTTGGTCATTCCCAGTATGGACAGGGGCTCTGGGCACCCAAGCATTTCGTGGGAAGCAGACAATCCCAATGAGGGAGCTGAAGAACAACCTACTGTAAAGATGTTTCCGCCCAAGCTTACTTATTTTTTAGAGAAACATCTTGATCTCAAGGTACAGAGACCAGCCCTAGAAATTCTTGCTCCTAGGGCAAAACAGCTAGACAGGAACACTCCCCACAAGTAAAAATACAGGACGTGAGGACACCCATGCTGTCACACATGCATGATCATGGCAGATGGATGCTGACACATCAACACATCGTTTTCCAGCACCACTGGGAAGGGGAGCACAAAGTCATTGGGTTGGTAGCAGACGGTGGGCAATTTCTGCGGGTAGTGAACCATCTGCTCTCTGCTACATTCAAGGTCTGCATTTATTTGCACCTCCACTCTAGTAAATGATCTTTTTTTGGTAGGAATTAAAGCCAAACTAAACACAGCACCAAGGGGAATGGTCCCTTTGCGGACTGGTCTTGGGAGGTGACTTACCTGAGCATAGAACTGGTCAAACGTCATGATGGGCCCAAAGAAAAAGAAGGGAAGGTAGAAGTTGTATTTGAGGAGGTCGAAGATGGAGAAGATGCCCTCCTTCCTCTCACAGCTCTCGAGTGCGAAGCTCATGCAGCGCATGATGGTGAAGCCACTTCCCCCGTAGAAGAGGACGTCTTGAAGATCAAAAGCTCCCGTTACAAATCCACTCTAGGTGAGAAATGAGGAGTTACCACCACACACCTCACGTCACCTCTGCATGTCCTTGCTTTTCTGAGGACATTTGCTCCTCGGGGAATGGTTTAAAGCCTCCAATTAACACTCTGACAGAAATTACTCCCATGGCTAATTACTCTTAGCTGTTAGAATCATAAAAATGGGGCATGATGCTTTCCCACCCCAGAGGAGCCAGGACATTCTCTCGTCTTCACCAAGCTGGGCTTGCATCAGCAACAGCATCAGGGTCAGTGGGGCTTTGGTCTCAGATCCAGCCCTGAGCTGCATTCGCTGGATTCCAGCTACAGGAATTTCACTCCAGCCCATGTCCTGGGCTCCCAGGAGAAGCAGCACAAGCCTGTGCCCTTCCTTGGATGGGAAGGTGGACCAAAGGACCTTGTAAAGGTCCTTCTTGATCTTCTGCCTTCCAGCAGGGCAGAAGTCTTTAACTAAGCAGGGACCTAGGAGATAAGTATGGATGTCACTGAACCCACCCCAGCACTGTGTTACAGGTGGGGAAACTGAGGCACAGCGCAGCATCATGTCTTGCCTGAGCTGTTGTCCAAGTAGCAAGAAGGACCCAGATGTCCTGTGCTCTGGTCTAACATGAAGTCATCAAAGCAGGGCACAGCTTTGCAAGATCTTTTTCAAGTGTGCTCTTGAACCGAAGCTTACTCTTGAACTCTGTGAGCAGTGACAGGATCGGGAGAAGCACTCGGGGCTCTCAGGAGACCTCCTTGGAGGTAAATCCAAGGAGAGGGATCTGGCTAGCTTTGAAATATGTCAAAGGGGTGGCCTGAGACAGCACCTACCTGCCAGGAGCTGAAGGGCTCCAGCTTGAAGGAGGCGAGGGAGCAGAGCCCGGCCACGTAGCAGAGCCATTTGTGCTTCACCAGCGAGACCGAGTAGAGGACGACGCAGTGGGAGAGGATGATCATGAGGTAGGCGAGCCCCATGCTGCCCAGCACGGAGAGCAGCCCGTACAGCATGTACACCACGGCCCGGTGCTGCGAGGGAGAGACGTCCCCTCCGTGAGCAGCGCCGCGAAACCCCGACGCTGGCTCAAGTTACAGCTAGCAAGGATATTCAATACAGCTACTGGCATTCCTGAGAAGCTGCCCAGGAAACGGGATCGGAAGAACCACTAAAATCGTGAACTAAAATCTCTCGCAGTTCAGCTGCATCGTGGGTTGCCGCATGGGGGTGGCAGTGGCCCCGGCAGGGAGCCCCTGGTGGATCTGGGTCCCAACATTGTCATTTGGTCCCACTCCTGCACATGCACAAACTGCCTTTGCTGTTCTTCCTGCATGGACCATGTATTTAGTTTCCATCCTGACCTTGATTTGAAAAGCCTTGGTGATTTTTCGCCTCTTGGCCTTCAAATGACGGATGGAATCCAGACGTTCTTGCAACCCCAGTGCCCATGTTGGGTGTGAGGTCTATGGATGACACCCACACTGAGCACAAGAAACAAATATCCCTCAGCTGTGGGTGAACCCTGAGCATCCTGCAGACAAATGGTTGCAGAGATTCCCCCCAGCACCTTCAAGGAGCCTCTTCTGCATCATCTCCCGCTCCTACATCCACCCCCTGGGCCCCTTGCTTACCTGGGGCATGATCATGGAGCAAATCTTGGCGAACAGGATGTGTCCCGAGAGGGCGAAGATGATGAAGTTCCTGAACGAGGTGAACCACATCACCCACTCGAAATCGGCCATGTCCTGCACAATTAGAGCAGGCACCTTATTGCCTCGAGCCTTCAGCCCATTCCAGCCTTGCCTCACAGATGCCCATCTTGCTGGGGGCTGAACAGGCATTTAGGTTGCGAGGCACCTCGTCATCATGCCATTTTCCAAGCCCATTCTTCCCGTTTTCCGCCCAAGGGCTGCCAAGCACTTTAGCTCGGTCATACAAGCCAGGGAGTGATCTGCAGAGATTGCTTGTCCCCCTGGGCGCATGCAGAGCACCACTTCTGCTGTGCCACAGGGATAGCATTTCCCTGACTTCTTTAAAGGCCACAC
This sequence comes from Crypturellus undulatus, assembly GCA_013389825.1. Taxonomy (NCBI): domain Eukaryota; kingdom Metazoa; phylum Chordata; class Aves; order Tinamiformes; family Tinamidae; genus Crypturellus; species Crypturellus undulatus. Next base: position 38,619 of record VWPW01004883.1, on the reverse strand, counting down.
TGAAAAGAGCAGGGGGAAAAATGAAAGGTTACGTGGACTTTGCAAACGTGTGTCAGCAGCAGAAAAAACATCCCTGCTTTTCCAGCGTCCACTGCTGCCCTTGTCACCCCAGGAAACGTCCAGCTCCCTCCTCCGCTTACCATCTTCCTGCCGAAGTAATGCCAGCCTGGTTTTATGCCGTCCCGAAAGGCCTTCCTGTTCATGCTGTCTGCAAAAAAGAATAATTCCCATGGAGAACCACAGGGATCATCAACCGCAACCAATTCCATACCAATTTCCAGCCAAGCCTTTGGGCGCCATGTGCTCCCAAGGATCCCTAGCAGATCCTCAGCAGAGGCTCCTGGATGGAGCAGGTATTTGACCCTTTGGGGATGGGATACAAGGGTTTCCCAGGATATTCTCCACCAAAATTAAAGCTTAAAATTTAATTTAAATTAAAGCAAAATTAAAGCTGAGATGGCTCCGTTGGTGTCTATAGGTGCCCATTTAAAGGCCACCTTGGCTCATGCACGCGATTCCCCTCCTGCACCCCCAGTCTGTTCCATGGCCAAGGGATGTCACCTCTGGAGGCTTCGAAGATGCCGCTGCCACTGTAGACCACGGCGCACGTGAGGGCGAGCGCGTAGAAGCCCAGCTCGTAGCTGGGGAGCCTCGCTTTAACCCCCATCGCAGCGGCTTAGCGCCTTGACAGGGAGCAAATCTCCACCTGGGAACCAAGAGAGGGGGAAAAAATGAGAATAAAAGTGAGAAAGGGGTTTTCATGCAGCCTCAGTGCATCACTTCAAATAAAGCGGCTTCACCTGGAGCTGAGCCCTGCAGTGACGTCTCAGGTGCAGGGAACAAGCTGAAAACCCCGCCAGCGAGGAGCCATTGGCTGAGCCACCCTGGAGCTGCTGCTGGGGAGCTTTGTGACCATCCCGTCACATCCCCCCTTTATTCGGGCCACTGCAGGGTCCTCCTTTACGTGCCGCATGCCGGCGTGCAGGGACGTGGTGCCCGGAGCTGCCTCTGCTGCATGGGGGCCGGCAGCGCGGGGGGCTCTGACCTGCTCCCGCGGCCGCTGCAGGGATGTCGCTTCCCGGTGCCCCATCTCCTTGCTCCTGCCAAGGCTCCGGCAGCGCGAGGGACGTGCCGGGAGCGCCCGCCCGGGCACGCCGCCCTCCCTGCCCGGAGCGCGGCTAAAGGGCAACGCGGCCGCGCAGCACGGGGCGAGCTCGGCACGGGGCCTCTCCCAGCACCCCGCGGCGCCCGTGGGGCTCCCCGCGGCGCAGGGATGGGGAGTCCTGGTTGCAGGGCGCGCTCGGCGCGGGTATGGCTGCACCTGCGGGGGACGATGCATCCGCACAGCTGTGCGGATGCCTGCGGTGCTGGATTCTGTGGCTAATGCGGCAAGGGCGACGCCGGCCGCGCCAACCTGCCCGGGCTCAGCGTTTCCTTGCGAACCGCAGCCCCAAACTCCCCAAACTCCCGCTGGGGCAGCCTGTGTCCCCCTTGCAGCGCCCGTTGCGGGGTGCAAGGGCTACCGGCACCTCCTTTCCCGGCTCCGCAGGACTTTTCCCTTCGGAGGCACCGCGGGGAGAGGAGACGGTTAACAGCGCGCGGCCGCCGGGGGGACCCGGCGCCGGGGGGGCCGCGGCGGCTGCCGCAGAGTCTCCGGTGCCAGTTTTAGCTCCGAAACCGCTCACTGGCTGCGGCGCGGGGGCTCCTCGCGGCTGCGGGAGGGACCGGGGACGCGGGAAGGGGGGCCCGGCCGCCCCCCGTCCCCGCCGCCCCCCGGGCGCCCTCCCCACGACTGACCTTGAGCGACGGGCGAGCGCGGCAGCCGAGCGAGCGGGAGACCCTCTCCTGGGATCCGGCGGCCGGCACTGCTGAGTGGGGTGTCCAGAGCAGGGACAACGGGGGGGACAAGGGGGCCAAAAGGTGCGGTGTCCCCGGGCCTCCCTACTGCATCCGTGTGCCCGTCTGCGGGGCGCCGGGGCTTCTCCTGGTGCCCGCGGCGCCCGGCCCCCTCCTTGCCCCTGGAGCAAGCGGAGCAGGGAGTGGAGCAGAGCGGGTGCGGGTATTTTTATTTTGGAGCAGCGCTGCGGAGGGGGCCGGTTCTGGAGCTGTCTGTCACCGCGGCCGTCTGAGAGGGCCCCGGGGCAGCGGCCAAACCTGCTGCCGGGGTGGGAGACGCGGCCTGGGGGCAGCGGGGGCTTCCTTGAGGGATGGGAAGGAGTCCCCAAAAACCGCATCGTCTGGGTCTGGCTTCTGCTGGGTGCTGGGGAGGCCGAGCACGGCGGGGTCCCTCTTGCGATGACCAAAGAGGAGAGGTTTCTCACGGGCCTGGGAACCTGGTCTGGGATTCGGGGATACCGAGCGCACCCAGGGCTCCTTGCCTGCTCTCCTGCTGCATCCTGTGGGAACTGCACAGCTAAAGTCATCTGGATCCACCCGGTTCCCCATGGGGTGGGATAAGGGACAGGCAAAGTCCCTGTCCTGGTGTCACCGCTGTGCCGGTGTCGTCGTCCCTGCCCGGAGGAGCCCGGGTCATCAGACCTTGGCACAACTTACTGTGAGCTTAGGCGAAAAATAATTAAGAGATTGGCGCTGGTAGGCCCAGAAAGGCGATTTGTAGCGCTCTGGGGGCCACGGAGAGCGCGGTTCACCGGCAGTGGCTCCATTTATGGCCATACATCGAGAAACCTCGGCAGGTTGGAGAACCGTCCCCATCTCCTGCATGGGGGCACAGGGAGACCACGTCAAGTGGGAGCTTCCCAACGAAAATTGTAACGACTGGAGCTTTGGGAGAGGCAGTTACCCATGGATGTTACCAATTGGGAGAGTCACCCATTGCCTTCATGGTGGAGCAAAGCAAGGAGAGGGCACCAAGACGTGGAGCGCTGGAAACCCCACCTGGAAACACCACCCCTTCCCACATCCCCTGGAGCCCGCAGCTCCCCGGTCCCATCCACCGCATCCCAAAAAACCTCCTCTCCGAGCGCCATCCATCCTGGAGCATTGCGGGACGCGGCAGCGGCTCCGGGCACAAAGAGCCCCTTTGTGTGGCCACGGCGCCGGAGACGATGCGGATCTCGTCGCTGGGGCCGGAATAGGCTGTTTATCACTGTTTTATCACATTACGGTTGTTATCGTGTGCTGAGCAATTTATGAGCTTTGGGGATGAAAAGGCTGCTAGAGACAGAGGACTCCGGGGTAGCTTTTCATGAGGCTTTGGGAACCGTGGCACTAAAAATCATTTAGCTTTAATTTATAGATATTATAAAATAAAAATAGAAAAAAAAAGCTTGATTTCTAATATAATATTTATAAGATAATATTAATAAAATAACATAATATTAATATTATGTTATTAATATTATTAACATATAATCTTATATTATATTATTATCACATTATCACTCTATTAATATTATATTATAATGTTATTATAATTATTATATAACATTATAATATATTATATGTATATAATATAATATTATAATGTTATAATATATAGTATGATGTAAAATAATAAAATATTAATAATATATAATATATAAAATATATTACAATAACATTATAATATAATAAGCTTTATTTCAAATGTGACCCCAGTGCCTTTCTTGCCCCAGGGCTGTTCTGTTAGGGCGAAGCGCTGTTTTTATGGCTTTGTGCTGGTTTTAATGCTATTTTGGGCAGTTACTGGAAGTTGTTGCACCCGAGCTGGCGCTGGAGACAAACCTGGGGGGAAACAGTGGGGTTTCATGCAAAGGCACCGCAGGAAGCGGAGGGTTTCATGCTGCACCTGGCTTGCGTCCAGCCAGGAATAAAAACCAGGATTCAGGGTTGGATAGCTTAGCAGGGTGAGATGCCGGGAGACAGACAGCTCCAGAAGGCAGCCAATTCCAACAGAAATGCCCAAGAAAGCAACATCTTTGGCCTCTCGGAGACCAGGTGGCATCAAGCATCAGACGTTGGCAGCAGAGCCTGGCCCCAGGATGAGCCCCAGCCTCCCGTAGCAGCGGGATTTGCTCTCGGGAAGCCAGGAAGGAGCAGGAACGCCCTGCGGGAGACACGCCAGCCCGCTTGGAGCTGGGTTTCCATTTCCATGGACCGACGAGAGGGTCAGGGATGAAGAACCTCAGCTCCTTCCAGCATCGCGTGTCCCTGTGCTCAGCGCTTTGCACCCTTCCAGGATTTCCCCTTCACAGCCCTCCAGAGCGGGCAGGGAGGCCGCGATTCCCGCTCCTTTCCAAGGAACTGGGTGATCCACAGGGATTTCTACCCTCTTTATAATTCCCTGGTGGCCACGCTCTAGTTTTCAGTAACAAACATGACCATTTTTGCCGACAAACAGCTTTTTTGCTGCTTTAAAATGCAGCACTCGCGCCGCTGCCCTCCCATGGGCTGCGGGGCCGTCACTCCGTAACCGGAGCAGTGTGAGGATTTAGGCGGCATTAGTTGTGCCGGCCCGCGGGAGGGATGAGGACGAGGGCAGAAACCCAACACCCGCCTTGGCCGCAGCTTAATTTAGAGCACGGCGGCTCTGCTGCAGCGTTCTTCCATTTAAAGCTTCACTCGGTCCCTCTTGTCGCGTGCGGCCGATGCTCCTTGCAGGGCAGGAGCAGCTGTCGGATGAAGCCGCTGCAGGGCCGCCCCAAGCAATTTTCCATGTCCTGTCCCTGCAGCACCCTTTTCCCATGGGATTTCTCCCAGGTTTCCTCATGGGAAGGAGCCACTTGGGTATCCTCCACCCTACTTTAGTTGACACCTAATACATGGATGGTTCAAGTCAGAGGTAAAGCAGAGCATTTTTACGGGTTGGTGCTTATCCCGCTTGGGCAAATTTCCATGGAAAGCAGGGAATTCTGAAGTTTTCCTCCATAGAAGAAATGCTGTAGCTCAAAGAACACAGCAAAGCAAAGCGTTCACAGCTGAGGACTCACTGCATGTGGTCTGCAGGCGACGAGACAAACATTTTCACTTTTTTCTTCCTCAATTTCATATTTATTCTCCACTCAGACGCTCCTTCAGAGCTTTTGAGGAAATAGTAATAGAAAGTGATAGGACTGTGACAGGACTTGAACAGACCTGCATTTGTCAGCTGCTCTATTGCTCTTGAGCCTGTAGTTTGATAACTGGGATTTTCATGGAAAAGCTGGTGAAAGTAACTGCCCCCTCATGCTGGAGACACAGACAGAGCACGTGAGCGGTTGAACGATGGCCTGACAAGGGAATTGATTCAGCTCCCTGCCCTGGTTTAGCTGTGAGTTTCTCCCATTCGCCACCGAAGCTGCAGACGTCCTTACAGCGGAGCAGAAAGGCTGGTGTGGGGACATCAGCACAGGAATATCAGTCTTGTACCTTGAAAATATATAGAGTAAATGGTAATCGGTCACTGCAAGAGATCTGAGCAGTGTCAAGAGTGGGAGGAACCAAAGCAAGGTCACTCTGGTGGAAATGCAGGGGGGATTTGGTTCTAAATGAAGGTGAAAGCTGAGGGGGATTGGAGAGCCAGGCCTGCGCTATGGGAGGTGGTGGATTCACATGCTTCTAGGAGAACAGCTAGTGGTTAGGGCTCTCCAGGGGCCTTTTTGTAGTGACTTGCTCCTCTCTCTTCCTTCAAGCATCCTGTACCTTGAAGTGTATGTGTATAAACACATAAAGATAACATTTTTGTGTAATTCCAAACAAATATGTTTAAAGAAATGAGTTTTGCAGACCTGTAGGTTTGCACCACGTACCGTCAAGCAGAATGTGTTCTGCAACATGGAGCCCTCCAAGTTTCTTATTTGAGCTTCCTGGGATGACTCAAGGCCATCCCAAGGGGAATTTTGCTAGAAGGTGCTGTGATTTCCACTGCTTCACCATGAGGACAGGAGGCAAATGCTGACCCTGTACTGGAAAGGACAGCACGTTGACTCTCATGTACACTGACTTACATTAAAATATTATTGATTCACACTTCTGTGTAAGCGAAATCAAATCTCCAGCTGCAAGCTATCAGCCTTTATTTAGTGGCCAACACATAACAAAGTACCCACACCTCTTGCCACGGCTCAGCAAAGGTTTCAGCATCTTCTGCTCACCACTGCAGGTCCTTAAAATATGTCTGAGGTGGACGGATTTCTTCTCTTTGGCTGCTCAGTCAACCCCACACTGCATAATCGCCATCAGGATGGAGTGAAGAGAAGAAAATTGTGGCTCATTTGGATGAGATCATATCTGTTCCCGATCACAGTCACAGAGGATCCACGATTTGTGATTCCTCAGACTGTCAGAAGCTGAAGGGGTGGCTAACAGCTGCAAAATGCATCTTCATTGATGCTACTGCCAGGGAGAGCAAGAGGAACGTGGCAAAGAGCAGATCTGGCTCTGCTGTTTGTGACAGACACCTCTCAGGTTTGCTCAGCTACAGTTCTGGAGAGCAGGAACTTCTAAGTGCAGAGGGTTAATTCCCGGGTGTTTGGCTTCTCCTCAGTTCCACAGCCTCCCCTACCAGGGACTCTGAACTATGTGAAGAGCCACTGCTGAGACCAAACAGGAAGGAGACAGGGACCACGGGGCTCCTGCTGCACCTGGACCAAGCCCAGCTCTGCTCTCTTCCTCGCTCTGCCCTAACTCAGCACAGGCTGGAACTGGAACCTGCTCCCGCTGCAAAATCCACCTTTTGGGGATGGCTGGGGCTAACGCCTGGGAAACTTTGCCCTTGCAAAAAGAGGTTAACAAAGCGGAGCAGAGAGGAGAGCTTTGAAAAACTTTCAGCTGCGAAACAAAGCAGCACTGTACAAAAATGAGTAGCTCTCCGTTTGCTCGTGGCCCCTGAGGGCAGCTCAGTGCTGGCAAGCTGCACGTTAATTAATGCCCGATTAGCTTGTGCCCCGTATTCTCCCTGTCCTGCAGGAAAATGACAGAGATGGGAGGATTTTCAGCACCACCAAAAGCATGGCAAGGACTTGGGAGAACACAGCCTGAGTGATGGGTGAATGCAGAGACCAAGAAATTGGGCATTTGTATCCCGGAAGGCAAGTTTCGTATAGAATCAGCTATTACAGGAGCTGAATTTAAAGTGAGCCCGCCTGATTGTAGGGGTAATCGTCACAGTCTCTCTGTTCTGCAGTGAAACTCTTATCACTGCCAATATGTTCAAGCACAGAAACAGGCCAGATGCTCCATGGAGTCTCCACAAAGCTCATTTGCAGATAACCCCAGGCCAGGCTAATCTGCTCCTGCAGCACTTAAGTGCTGCAGAAAAGCCTTGAACAGGCAGGTATCACTATGCTGATAAAAACTCAAACTTGCTCCTGGCATGGCTTTGGAAAGGGGCTGGCATAAGTTTTGTAAGGCAAATTCCTGCACATGCAGCAGCACATTAGATATTGACACTCTCTAGGAAAGTTCTCTTGGAACTAGGGGAAGTTTTGCAGAGCTGCAGCTTCCTCAATGCCAGCAAGCTACAGCCTGTGCAGGCTGAGAGTCAGCTCCTTGTTAAGCCTTACAGACAGAACTTCCCAAATGCAAAATTCTCCTTGATTTTGTGCTTCTGCTCAACACCGTTTCTCATCCTCTCCTGCAAAGGTTAAAGAAATGACATGATCTGATGCTGCAAACACACACGCTGCATTTCAGTTCATGGGCATAATGCCAGGGCTCTCCTTGGTAGTCCAAAGCATTCTGAATATCTTGCTTAACTCTTCTCTTGTTTCTGCTCCCGAAGGGCCTGTAGAAAGATCTCCTTCACTTGGTCCATTGTGTCTTGGTACAGTTTAAAGTCTTCCTCCTTCATTCTCACAGCAGTTTCCAAAGCAGCCTTCAGAGCTTCATTCTCATCCAGCTGGATCACAAGCCTGTGAGGAAACAAAAGGAAACTTTCATGTGAACTGTGGAGGCTCAAAGCAAATGAAAACAGTGATTCTGCTGCACAGAAGAAACACTGAAACACAACCTCTCTGGTAATTTTGTGACAGGCATGAGAAAGAGCAGATACAAAAACACTTGTTCATTTCTCTTTGAGACAGAGAATATTAGAACGTAAAGACCCTTTTCAGATCTGTTTTGCTAGAGATTAAGATTTTAATTTCATTAATAAGTTTGCTATCAACTGTTAAGAAAAAAAAAAAAAGGTTTCTTTTTCTCTGTGCTTAACATATCTGGAGTATATATTATTTGTATAATTATTAGGAAGTTTGTGTAAGAGTGACATGGATAAAGAATAGCTCTCAGACATCCTGTGGTTTCTACCGAGTTGCTGTGTTCTGTCATCTGAAGATTTTGTAATATCACTGTTAGGAGGACAACAGTGAATCTTTGCTGTTGAGTTTCTGAAGAAGATGAGAGTATCACAGCACGGAGGAAGGGACATCTACCTTGTGCTCAGCTCTTGAATCTGTGATTCTAGAGGCAGCTTGGAGAGCTGGGCTGCAGAAAGCTCCTTATCTCTCACATTCCAGGTGAGTCTAGACTGACCCGTGGATTGACCTGTAAATTTAATCAAAAACACAAGTTTTAATAAAACAAAAAAGTGATCTTTTTCACTGCTGGCACAGCAAGTAAATCTCAGGAACTGGTGGGTAAATACTAAGGAGTTTGCCAAACTTTTAATATATCCATGAATATATTGTAAATATATAGGAGTCAGCATTCTCTTAACCTCCTTTCAGCAAAAGTAAAACATTGTGCTTACATTTCATGGCTAAACACACTAATATGAGTGTTTACCTACTTAAGAACGGAAAAAAATGTTTCAAAATATTAAAGTGGCCAAAACAACAGATGATTGAAATGGTTGAATTGTATTACTTTGATCTTTACCTTGTCATTGTATTTCATTTAAGCTAGTGACAACTGTTGCTTTCTGAATGACTGTGATAATATTTGTGTGGCACACACTGAAACAGCTTCCGTGAAATACTTTGTGATCCTCAGCATAAATACAGGATAGGTTCAACTCAGTAAAGCATGTATAAATGCAATTAAAAATAAACTTTCTAAATCAGGAATACTTTCCTAATTAAGAGCCTGTCAGAAGAGAAAGATCTCCATTTCTGAACCTCACTACTGGGTTTGGAGAAGTAAAACATATGAGAAGAAATAGTTACGTTGCGTAACCAAGAGGATGCCTTTATCTTGAGGTTGTATTTTATAGGATTGAGAAGCTGCTGCTGTTAATTATCTATATTGTCTTTGGATTTCTTTGGAAATTAGATTTTCTTTGGAAATTAGAAATTTGGATAAGACAAAAAAAAAAAAAAATCCCAAGCAAAAAATAAGCCTAAAACACAAGTAGGTTGTTTCTAGCCACTCAGCATCCCTATCTACTTCCCTTCAACTGAAGAGACTAAAAACATTAGACTGGTAATTAGATCAGCTCCCTCCAATTTTGTCCTTTCAGAAAGAAAAGGGAACATTATGTAAATTAGTGGGTTCTCTAGTCTCTATTACATACTCAAGTTTTTCATCTCTTATTTCCTCAACTATCTGGCATGAAAGCATTTAGATAACGTACACACTCTGCTAAAAAGGTAAATTACAGCCTTGCAGACTTGCTTCTTGGGCAGATTCTGGGGTGTTTTGCCAAGTCACTAGGTGCTGCTGCTTTTTTCAAAGAATTATATGCAGGTTTTTTTCTTACTGTTTTGGTGTTAATCCTTACTTTATTTTCTTTTAGTTTTTATGCAAAGATAAGGAATTGAATATTTAGTAAGAGGGAACCTGTCACACTGGAGTGCTGTGCAGGCTGTTTTTACAGCTTGCTTCCTCCAAGCACTCAGTTTCTCAGAGGGGATCTACCAAACCATTACTGCAGCCCAGCCTGACCAGAGCGGCTCAGGACCTGAAGTGCTGATCATTGAGTGCAATCTGAGACTGCAAGGGAGATGTACCTGTAGGATAACAGAACACTTTAAGCTATCATGTTCTTATAAAAAAAAAAAAACAAAAAAAAAACAAAAAAAAACAGTTAAGTCCTCCTCTAGAAGACAGGTTCTAAGTTCTTCTATGCTAATTTTTCTGTATTTTATGGACAGGAGTAATTTTCCAGTGTGAACAGCACCACATGAGAGATCTCATCATCAAACATGGATGCGACCAAGTGCACTAGGATAGGAGAAGCAGAGAAAGCTTAAGCAGTGTCTGGTGTTTGTCTCTTGGCATTTAAAGCCTTTCTACTTTATAAAAATATATATAAAAAGAGAAATCACTGTAAAAGTTTCTTTAAGAATATGTGCCATTTTATTGGTTTAGATATTTTATAGAATCAGAGTCCTTAAGCAATAAAAGGATCTGATCAAGGAAATAAAGGTTTTACACCTTGCCATGAATTCTTCTTCTTTAACTAGGCTAGCAAGGCTTTCATATTTATAGCAGGAGATTATCATGTTCATGGGATAATAAATTACGGCAGATCTAATTACTTCATCATGAGCAACAGTTCATCACAGGCACTGACAGGACTTAAATTGGGATGCGTCCTTTAATTCTGCTCTTAACCTTCAGACGAAGCCCCCAGGCAGGAGGGGAACACAGCAACAGGCCTGGTGTGGACACAGAGCAGCATCAAGTTCTTCCTCTAGAAGTTCATCCCATGAAAACACCATATGGCAAAAGTCCTGGGGCCACTTAAATCCATGGTAAAGGCCCCTGAATTACACAGGGCCAGGACTGCACCTTCTGCATCAGTCCACTGCTCTGAACAGGTCTGAATTACAGTGTGTGAGGCCAAGCACATGTGGAGGTTTGAGATGAGAATCCAAATATCCTTGATCTCTCTTAACTTCGGGGATGGCCTGGGGACACTCTCCTTGCTCAGGGCTCCACCTCACCTGCCTTGCTCCTTGGGGGAGGTTTCTGGGTGCCTGTGCTCTTCCCTGGATCCAGTTTTAGTTTTTCAAGCTGCTGCTCCAAAGTGACACAGCGACGTCGCTCTTCCTGGAGCTTCTTCTCAGCTTCCAAAACTCTATCACTGGTTTCCTCCACCCTGATATGCAAAAAAAACCCAACCAACCAACCGAAAAAAAAAAAAAAAGGATAAAAAAAAAAAAAACAGTAGTTCAGCCTCTTCATGTCATGACTGTGAGGAGCCCAGTACTAATCAGGCTCAGTACTGAATTCGCTTCATGCTGCACAGTTTCCCAAAGAGGGAACAGGAGAATTTTCCCTGTATCCAAAGGCAGAAATCCCAATGCAATCCTTCCAGAGGACATCCTCCAAATTTGGATGCAAAACAGAATTAACTAACGAGTACAGTTATAAATAATTCGTCCATTAATGGAGGTTGCTTAGATCCCTTAGCACTGGCTGTTTGGGTAAATCGCCCACTCAGAGAAGCTGCAGATAGTTGAGGGGAGATCATTAATTAGAGGAATAATAAATTGCATTTTTTAAACACACTGGGGAAATCTAGACGGGAAGTAGTTTCTAAAAACACTACCTAGTGTTTAGGTGTTCTGCATCGCTTATCTGAAAGTACAAAAAGCAGCTGAATATTGTTTTAATAAACCTGGCCAATAGAAAATACCATGGAGGAAGCTGAGTGGAAGAGAAAATAACGAGCCACCCTGGAATTTCATAGGGAAGAGCAAACTTCTCTGCTTACTCCATGTAACAGCTTTGAAAATTAACTACAAAAATTTGTTGTGCACCCACAAATGTAGACAATAGTGCATCTTGTTTAGGGTAGTGCCTAATACCAAATGATTTAAATGAATTTAAAGCTAGAGAGAATCCTGAATTGACTCACTGTATCACATGAATCCTGAACTGACTCACTGTCTTTGGAAATAAAAGATTTTTCTTCTTGACCCCAAGGGTGGTAGTTGCTTCCTCCCTGATTCAAGAGATTTGATTAGTCTTGTTTCCCTCCTAGCTGGCATAAGTGAAAAATAATTTAACTATAACAAAATTACACCCCTGTCTTTAAAATCTAGCTACAGGCAAGGCGCTGGCACCCTGTGCAGTGAGTTACCAGGCTAGTGGTGTGCTATGTGAAAACGTGTTTCTCTACAGGAGTTCCGAATTCAGTAAACTTGCATTTGATGAGGTGCTCCCCTACCATCCACATTAGAAAACCAGTGGAGGAAAAACGACATAACTGGTCATTTCTTATGAAAGCTTCTGTCAATACGAGTGACTTGCACTGAAATATTCCTCTGGCTCTCCCCCTTTCCTCAGGGAATTGATTCTACAAACCACTTGCTATGGTGTATTCTTCTGAAATGACTCTGCTCTGCAGGAACTGATTGCAAAAGGCAAATTCTAAATTCTGGCAGCTGTTACAGGCTCTTGCTGTAGAGGAATCCATACAGCCACTTCCAGTGAACTTCCCTGGACTTAAACATCATATATATTGCTTGAGTTTTGGTTGACCTATGCTCCAATAGAGAAGGAAAGGGGAAAAGGGCCTGTTTTTTTAACATATATTTGTGTTGAGATATGACTAGATAGTATATTATCCTGAGGTATTCCAAGAGTTCCTGAACACAGCCTCACAAGATTAACTTTACCTGAAGGAACTCTTGATAAATGGTAACGATGGAGTTGCTGAATCATCAGTTTATGGTACATTTTATTCTTAACCGTGCATTTCACTGACTTTGTGTTCTTCATTATCCCACATTCACTAGGGCCCCAATTCAGCAATTACATCTCTGTCCTTACCTAATTGCATAGCTCTATTAAAGGCACATGGAGTTACATGAATAGCATTTCCCACTGTGTATTTCCATGATTTAGCCCTTAAAAGCAACAGGGGACAATACCTTTTCAAGTATTATAAAGAAATGTATTTCTCTGACTGTGATCAGTTGTACAGAACAAAAGACAGACAAATGAGAAGCAGTAACTGGTGTAAAATAAAGAAAGCAAATTGGATGTATTGTCTTCAAAAGCACAGCGGCAAAAAGGTGTCTTCCTAGAAGTTTGAATACAGATTTGGCAATCAAATAATGCTGATTCTGTAACTGGGAAAAAAGAAACAGTAGCTGAAAGGTGTCTAAAGAGAAAAGGCTTTGCTTACTTTGTCCCCCTTAAACATAGCTGGGTTTCAACATTGTATTAAATTGAACTGAATAGGTAAAAAAATCACCACTCTACTTCAGTTAAATGAGAAGAAATTAATTGAAACCAAAAAAAGGATACAATGAAACTTGTAAGAATGCAAAAAGCTTCTGTAACAGAAGGAAGACTATAATAAGAATTACAGTATTTACTACTGATGATTAATATTGCTGCCTAAATAATACCACATGTACATAAATACACCACTTGTAGATGCAAAGGTGTGGCAGGCTTGAAGATGACTCCATTTTTTTGCCCTTTGTTCTAAAAGGATAATAAATAAAAAAAATCAACTCAGTGAAATTAAGCAGAATATTTTTTAAAGGCTCTATTTAAGGGAGTATCCAACGGCAGCGCGGGGCGTGCTGTGCTGCCTGCTGTGTCATGCGTCTGTCTGCTGCTCACCAGTTCCTTAATTACAGCATCCTGAGGATACACAGGACAGACCTTTTGTGCAGCACGGAGACCAGCTCCAGCAGCCTGTCCCGCTCCACCTGGGCCGCCTGGCAGAGTGCCCGCTGCTCTGTGACCTGTGTGTGCAGTGCCTTCCACTCTGGGCTGGCCATCCCTGCGAGCCTAAAAGCAGCAGAAGTGAAAAGAAAATGTGTCTCGTGCCATAAGGGAGAGAAAAGAAACAAAGGGAGGTTTGAAAAACGTAGCAAAACGCGCTTGTCCCAAGCCCAGGAGGCTGCAGAGCCAAGCTCACTGCCTCCCCCCAGCACCAACCAGCTCATACTGCAGCATGTGGGAAAGACAGGAGGAAATGAAGCAACTGTGAGTTTCAGTTCCCTTGCAACTCTGCACCTCCTTCCCATCACCCCTGAAAAGAACCTTTCACTGCAGATCAGTTCACAAATGCTGACTCTCCTTCTGTGGCTACTGCCAAAGCCAGAGGCGCCTGCATGTGCGTTCTCCAAAGTGCTGCACTAAGCTAGTAAATAGCAGGATATTGATTTTCCCTAACTAAAAGGCTTCAGGCAGCATCCGTACGATGATCATTCTCTTATCTAACAAGGTGATGAACAGAATGGTGCAGTTTTTCCATCTATCTGATCACTTCATTCATTTTTTCCCCCATCTCTCTGCGCAGGAATATTCAGGAATGGCTCCTTTGGAGCAAAAATAAAAACACACAGAAATATGGAGGGGCAGGAGTGAGAAAGGAGAAACAGGATTTATGAGGGCATAAAACCGGCAATAAATTGAAGCAATTAAGAGAGCAAAAAGGGAGTAGAGTCTGTGTCTGCACCCTTTGGCACTATCAGATAGGAAAGATGAGGAAAGAACCTGTCAGTGATAGGAACAAGGCAGGGCAAAGGGTTGCCAGCAGCTTGCAGAGCCTGGCAGGAGATATTTCATGTTTATGACAGACATTATATCCATACCTTCCAGGTGTGATGTTATTACAGCAGAGGGAAGGTTTGGTAGCTGGCGACTCTACGAGTGTATGACCCATCTTGGATACGGTGCTAGGAGGAAAAGAGCTTTGTTAAGCACTGGGCTCTGCACAAGGCAGCTCTCCAGGAACTCCTGTTATTTTCTGGAGTTTGTGTTTATTGCTGCTTTACAGGAGACAGACTCTCAGAGCCACCTAAATATATACCACATGCACAACAACTTAGCTTGCTCTCACACTCCAAAACATGCTGCAAAACTCTGCCCAGCTGATGTTTGATCTCTGCACTTCCGGGGACATTTTGCTGGCCCTCGAGAACAGTACCCTGGAGCTCCACACGGCTGGAAGAGCAGCCACAAAGTAACTCATGAGCAGGAACAGCTCTTGATGCTGCTCCGTTTTCCCATCCCTCTTGGATGCTGGATGTGATACTACAGCCCACAGCCTCACCCAGCAGCACGTGAGACCAGCACAACTCACTGTGCTGCTGTGAGGGAGTCTGCAAGCTGCAAGTTCTCACACCAGCTGCACCCTAGTTCCGCAGCAAGGCAGGGATTTTTGATTCCAAATGCCTCTTAAAATATACTTTAACATATTCATCCAGATATTTGCATTTTGTTTAATTCTTCTGCTGTGTGAAGATCCTCAGGAAGACTTGTCTGAGCGCTCAGCTGATAACACCAGAGTGTTTCTTCAAGTCTGGATGAGTTTTATGCTTAGTGATATATATGCCTGGGACATAAAATTCTGGTCTTTGATTTCAGATCTTGAACTCAGTTGCCTAAAGGCAAGTCCCTGTAGATTAAGCCCAAGTTTCTTTGTCTCAAAGCTGCAGCCAACAGGGCATATAAGCCTTAATATTACGGAACAGGCACAGCTGCCTTCTGGTTAATCCATCCCAAACCCAAGTTGAGGCTGGTAATGATAAAAGTGGCCCAATCTAAAAAATCAGATTTTCACTTTGACATCTCCAAGGGGATTTTTGCTCCTATTTATAGCATATATCATTTAATCTTTCCAAAAGGAAAAGATGATTCACTAAAGTAGAACGAGACAGAGGGTTCATCAGCATATTAAAGTTAATGCAGTGAGCTCTGCTTACCAAATTATTAATGGCTCTTGCAGTGCTCAGACTCATTCATTTGCCCATCTGAACTGCCAGCTATTTTCATGACAGAACCATGTGCTCCAGCAATAATTTCTGCATTGCAACTTCTACAAAGCCACTTCCCAGCCCAGATTTTCTCCCTGCCCTTTTACCTACGAGCAGCAGAAATCTGAAGTTATCAGGAACAGCAAAATGGAATAAAATACAGATTTTTCCCCTGCCACACAACTTCTGAACAACGTGGAGCCCATACAGAGCATTCTGTTCACAATAGCCACTGCCAGTTACCTTTACACCACTACAGCAAAAGCCTTTCATGGACACTAAGATCATCTCTGGCATACTCCAAGAAGACAAAATTATTAGCAGCTTGTAGAAATCAAATCTGCAGGCTGGAAATAAAATGGGAATGTGCATTTTCAAGGGCACAAAACACTTGGAATATATATATTTTTAAATTTTATAGTAATGTTGTTCTTAGGAATACACCTGCCATTTTTCTGGCCAAGCTCCATGTTGAAAGTGAACTGGTAAGGGAGTTTTTAAAAGAATATGCAAGAGAAAACAGTTGCAATTTGATCTTTCTGAAAATTCCCTCTTTCCTCCTAACACGAGTCTCAAGACCACATTCTCATTTAGACCATGAACACTTCAGGAATGAAAACAGTATTTTTTTTCTAGGAAAGGATATAATTTCTACTGGTGTCTGTGGTCCCTTTATACAGCCAGAGTGTCCCACAATAGCATCATTTTAAACAAAAATCAGATCTATGAATGTTTTTAAGATTAATGTAAATTAACAGTCCTTAGTAAGGCTTGAAAAAGTGCATGTATGAAGAACAACTAATGTGGTCATTAACCCAACAACATTTCTGCAACATCTTTATTGATTTAAATAATGCACCAGTGATTTAGCGCTTACCTCAAACATTTTTGCATTAACTTTCCACTGTGCTTTCAGAAGTTTGCTCATTAGAAGCCCTGTTTCTCATAAGATGAGAACCAAAGGCACTTACGCCAACCTTCTCCATCCATGTTGGAGAAGGAATTAGCTGCACCAAAATCATGCTGAATGCAGTGATGTCTGCAAGTCCACATACCTTCCTCTGTCTCAAGACAAATGTGCAAGAAGGAAGATTCCTATATAAGCAGGCTGCCACAGCACTTGTAAACTGTTTGATACAACTGTCTGGGAAAACGATGCTCCTGAGCAACTCATGTTATTTTAAACATTGACATTTGGGTCTTCTTACCGAGCAGATCCAGTCCTTCCAACCTGATCGCTGCCTGATGCCAGGGTCCTGAGCAGAGTAAAACTTTTGTCTTCTGAGTGCTCAAAAGGTGATAAACCAGCAACTCCTGAGCTGTCTCCTTGATGCGCAGATTTATTCTGTTAATGTTGGATTAATTATGTCAAAGTCTGTTCACAGGAGGTATTAAGGGACTTAGTTCAAAGGAACAGAGTTGCACTGTTACCTGATCAGCTGCTTAGGGTTATTGCTACATGTATATCATAACTTCTGGTTTACAGGACTTTCTCAGAAGTTTTTCTTTAGTTTCTATCCCTTGCAAGATGGAAACAAAGCCACAGAGAAAAGCACAAAGCAGTAAAAAGTGCATTTTTGTACAAAATTACAGGGCACACACTGTGTTGCTAGAAAACCCACAGTACTGCCATTGCCAGCAGGGTTTGTTTATTCTCCTTTCCTAAATTTTATCTTTTAAAAGATAAAAAGATTAAAGATAAGGGTTCAGCTCTACCGTCTCACTACTGACAGATTCACAATCTCACCATCACCCCTATGAGGAGCAGAAGTGACTTGGAGCTCACTTGGAGCTGAATCACAGGACAAAAAAAGGACCAGTATAACAGCAAAGGTCAAAAAATAAAAGTCCTAAAGCCCCTTTAAGGCATAATTTTCAATCTCTCCCATTTATATTTCTTCTTGAATTTTGATTTGTTTTATATCATTGACAGTTGGATGCCTAAATACAAAATCTGGCTGTAAGTAAGCAGGAGCCTTTGGCAGGTTTGCAGAGTAACTCTCAATCCTGACGCCTGTGCTCTAAGGACAGCATCATCTTGCAGTGGTCAGCTTGTAAGAGCAGATCATAAAGGTGGGAAACATTTGAATATACTGGTCCATAAGGAGCCCATCTTCCTGATTCTTTTAGAAAGGAATTTTTGGAAGGGCTTTCCAGGTAGGAGAAGGGAGTAACTTTTAGAGATCTCCCTGCTCCCATGATGGGATGCAGCAGGTTCCAGGGCAGTCTGGTGATGTTGGCCTCAGCTGTGCTTGCCTGCTTGCTGCAAGCAGCAGCCAAAGACACTAAAAACTGAGGAGAACCCTCTGCAGTTCAGCCCCGAAGTCAACCATATGGCATAGTCTTGGTATAGAGCCACATGTTCTGCATCCTAAAAAGCCTGAGGGGAAAAAATAAGTACAAATGGAAAAGAAACTCTGAGTTACAAGAACCCCTTCTTTATCATTCCAACAGAAGGATTCCTCTACCTGCAGTGTGAGCTGCCCAATCTCTTCTTCCAGTTCTTTAACCTTCGCCTCTCGTTCAGCCACCATCTGCTTGAGCTGCTCTATAAGGCAGTTTTGTTTCTGGGCCTCGCTGTTCAAGTGCTGTCCTAGCATCTGCTGGGATTCCTTGTTCTTCTCATCCTGTTGGCTCAGGTGCATTAAAATCTCTTGCATTTGCTTCTGCTGGCTCTGAAAAAAAATAGAAATAATGAAAGATATGTTCACTTTTGTACCCAGGGATTAAGAATACATGGGTATTTCATGCCCTCCAAGACAAACACATATTTATAAATGCTAGGACAATCTTCTGCCCTGTCAAAGCCATTTTTTCCTGGTCTAAACAAACGGATGTCCCTAGTGCTACTCCAGGGATTATTTTGGTCCATTAATGTTTTAAGCATGTGATCCCCTTGTCCTGCTCTCAGCACCTATCCACTGTAAGGACTGAGCAGCACATCCACTTTTAACATCCAGATACATCCTGCTAGGTAAGGACAAGACTTTAGTAACTGGACAGTGCAAGTGCAAAGGACATGGCCCACAGAGAGATGCAGCTTGCTGCGAGCTTGGATACAGAGTGTGTCAGGAAACAGAGTAAGAAAGACTGGCCTTGACTAAGAAGGTGGCCTTTTTTTGTCAATTGGATAACAGGAAAAGATTTCAATGTCCTTCTAGTGAAATCAGAACATGAACAGATTGTGTGACGGTGACAGTGAGAGATGAGGGCAGTATGAAAAGACAGCTATGTGGTTAGGTTGTTCTAACAGTCAGTTTTACCTGTGATTTTCTGTAATAATTGCCCTAAGCCTGAGTGTTCTCACTAAAAGTGACAACTGTTAATTTGGCTACTCTGTAATTTAACTAATCTTCTGGGCAGTACCAATATTCTTATCAAGACTGCTTGGTGTGCAGAAAGAGGAAGGCTAGTTTAGTCTTAGCATGTGTTAGCTAAACCCTAGTACAGTAAAAAGGAAATGTGTTTTAAGCTTGTCAGGAGCTGGATCAGAGAGTACAGAACTAACACAATTAATACAGTGGCATATTTTCTGTTATTTTTTCTATGTAATCGAGTTAAAAATATTTGGAATCATGAAAGAATACAGTGGGTCCGCAAGAACGTGGCTGCAGCTGTTGTGTCAACTGCATTTGAAGTCCCTGATAATACAGCTGATTTTGGAAAGGCTGAGTCCTCTCAGTTCCAGCTAGTGCAGGTGGATGTGCACAAGGTTTGGTATTTATCCTTCAGGCCTTATTTCTGGGAGCTGTGTAATACAACAAACTAAAGTGTGAAACTGCAGCCATTCCAGAAAACAAAACAAACCCCCAAACTATTGACAGGGTTGAAAGTAGAACAGGGAAGGCAGAACAGTCCAGCTTCACAAGTCAGGAATTAAGCCTTTAACTACCAGACAATCTGGTTTCTATCCTGCAAAATATTTCTTACTACAAGTACAGATTAGAGCCACTTGACTCCAACTGTGTCACCCTGGTGCTGTTCTGCAGCCTCTGCCCCACCTGATATCAAGTGCAGAAGGTCTTTAGCTGGCTATAAAAGCTCTGGTTGTCACAGTTTGATTCATCAGCCCTGTATATTCTAGGGCTGTCTGTGTCACTGTGTCACAAAATGATGCCACGTTTCATCAGTTGCAGGAAGGCCTGGGACCAGTGATAATAGTCAGACTGTACCAGCAAGGCGTCGATGAGCTCGTCGTCGTGTTTGCCCTTCTCCAGCAGGGTTACAATCTGTCCCTTCAGGGTTTTCACTTCGCTGCACAGCACTTTGTTCCTGGCTTTTGATGCATCAAGTTTTTTTTTCACCTCCTCATGACCTTTTTGTAGAGCGTCATATTCCCCAGAGAGTTTCTACAGTGATGCAAACACAGCATAAGGAATGCCAGCGATAGCTTATCACTCAGCCCTACATGCTCTGGTGAGTTCAAGGCATCACACATTGCCTGGTACAATCCAAACCAGGGAAATGGCATCCCATCTTCCCTTTCTCCATAGGAATTACACATACCGCTATTCACGACCAGCTTTAGAAGAGATCTATCTGCTTAAGAATAAAAGTGAATTATGCTGATCCAATACACGGATGGAAGCAAATTCTAATTTTGTGTAAAAAGCTAATTCACTGTATTCCTGATCTTCCATTCACCTCACCATTCAAGTGAATATTCTTCTGATAAATTTCTTGCATGGGAAAACTCTCTTTCTTACAGACTCACAGTGGCCATATCCTCACTGCCTACTAGAAAGCGTCCCTGGCACGTGGTGCCTCTTGAGCCATGTCTTGGCCCTAATTAAATAGGCCAGGGAATCTGCTAGAGATTTAGTATGAACAAGTACAGGGAAAGTTATCCTGAGTGGAACCTGAAACACTAAGTGAGAAGTGAAGCTATGCAGATTTACAGTTATCAAGGAAAATCTCCCCTGTGCTGTGTGCCTGTGGCTATAAATCTTCTCTTTCATTCTCAGTGCCAAGAGTGAAAGGTCTGTATCATCCCGATGCTCACTCTGTTGCATGGTTAAGCTGTGATGAGAAAAGCAGCAGCTAATCAACCTCTGGACAGGTGCCAAGTGGCCTTCACAGAACTGAATATAGGAAAGGAGCACAGGGAAATGAGCTTTGTTAATGTGAATATATATAGCTAGCTCAGTGCTTTCTGTGGATCCTTTCCAACTCTGGGGTTAAAATGTGCACCACCAGTGACAGCCCCTTTCAAACCCTAAGCACTGGACGCCTGTTTCTATTTTGTAACAACTGCACATGACAGATGGAGGGTAAGATCCCTTCCCAGAACACCTCTTAGAAAGGCTGTTTGGGATGAATGAAAATGTCTAAGTTATTACCACTAAATATTCCACGTAGGAGTCTGTTAAGTCACAGGTTTTACCTCCAAGGCTTCTTTCTTCTCTTTTTCCAAGCTGCGAATCTTCAACAAGCTCTTCTCTTGGACTGACAATTTCCTTAGATCAGTAAGGGCCAGCAGTTCATCATCCATTTCTGTTGCTGATGTTTTGCTTTTGTTTTGACACAGACGACTCTCCAGTTCTCGAACCTAGGGGACAATATGATGACTCAGTACACTGCTCCATCATTAAAGTACACACAGCCAAAGGGAGCTCAGTGTGTAGCATTCTGCCATTTACTTCTTGACATCATGGTTAACTAACACAGCGTCTGTTCTCTCACACTAAAATTTGTTAGCTGCTAACAAATATACAGGTGTCTAGAGCATCCAGGGCACCTTTCCTGAGAGGGGACAGGACACGAGAGCTATAGGACACCCAGGACACGTGGGAGACACAAATAAGAACCCACATGGGATCTTCCCAGCACAAAGCATCTGAAATGGCACTAGACACACGTGTAGGTAAGAGAATTGCACTCTAGATTATACTCTCATTCCCTCCTGTATATTTAAGCATCTCGATTTCTAGAAGAATCACTAGTCATGATGACCACAACATCTATGGGACAAGGTGTGAACTTCAGTTCACAAACAAAGTGAGAACTTTAAGTTTTAGATGCCCTGGGACATTGGAAACATCTGACACATATGGCACGGGACCTACAGGGCATCCATGCCTTTCTGAAGCAGCAAACAGAGGTCAGTGGGATACATGTCTCGTGCCAGCTGATGTAGTGCAGGGCACACATGGGAAACTGAATGAAGTCCCTAAATCTTAGCTGTTTACTACAGACTTCTTTTATAGTCAATGGAGGGAAGTGGGCACTGCTAAAGCAGACTTCTGCCTTGTTCTGGGGAGTCTTGCAAGTTGACCTTGCTCTGCCACTAGTGACTGTATTGACTGTATTTCCCTTTTTCCACTGACTATGGAAAAAGGGAAACATCTACAGTACAGCAGAATTCAGAACAGTACCTAAAAACTTCAGAGGAATCCCAGCCAGGGATCCTAATGGAGGGAAAATGTATTTTCTTCATGGGAAAGCAGAAGTTAACAATTTCAGTCAGTATGAGTGCAAAAATCACAGTTCATTGAAACATATTTCAACAGGAGAAAAATAGGACTCTTAGGTACCAAACTACTTGAAAGGAGTATTACTGGGCTATGTCTTAAAAACAGGTATAGATGCTAAGAATTATTTAATGAAGAATTAACAGGATGTTTACTGCAAACTGAGGTAAACATAGGTATTTATAGAGAGAGTAGCCAGGCACCCCTCACACAGCACCATGCAGAGAACTTAACTCACCTTGCCTTGCAGAACTAGAATTTGCTGGGCTCGTCCACGCCAGCTACCAGAATTGTTCAGGAGACTCTGAATATTCACGTCTTCACCAACTTCATTTGCTAAAAGCTACAATAAAGGGTTTAACAACAAAGCTAAAGCTAAAACAAAGCTAAAACACATGTGAGACAACACAAGAAAACCTCTTTTTAAGACTACAAAACACTGTATCTGTATACAATAGCCTTTAATGACTGTAACTGATATTCAGTAACCCATGTGATGTAAGCTGTTTCAGATCATTATTAGATATTAATAATGGTTGGAGGAGGTGGGCTAACATGAATCGTTTCACTTGCTGAAGTGGGTATGAAAATATTTCAGTATTTTGAAGTTCAATCTCCGTTCTGCGTAGCTTTTAAAAGGAATCGTAAAAAAAAAAAAGTTTTAGCTATCGTTTTGGCAAACACAAATCCATAATTTGCTGCCTGCCTTTAAGGAGCATTAAGCTGTACTATCTAGCAATATAGCAAGATATCAAACTACTACTTGTGTAAATAGAGGGTTTCAAATTCATCACCGATGTTTACTAAGCATTACTGATAGTTTTCAATATATGCCAATATTTTTGGGTAGCAGGAACACATAGCCAGAACTAAACAGGAAGAGTAGAGATATAAACTAATGCACTTCCTTGTAATCAGGCACAGAGCCAGTCTCTTGCACAGTTGCGAAGCATATTAAGGAGAGCTAAAGTTAGTATGAAGAGAAGTTGAATTATTTATAAAAAGGTCAGCAGCAGTTCTATTTTTAGGACCATATTCTCTACTCTAATCCGCATTGCAGGTCTCATGCAAAGCGATGAAACTAAAGCAAGCAAAGTGCAGAAGAAAGCATTAAAATCCATCACGAATCAGAGAGGAAAAGGTTACTCTGGATGTCAATCAAGCAAACTGTTTAAATTGCTTTACTTCAAGTACGGTCTCAAATCCTATTGACTTCAATGGGACATTTAAAGTAAATACATAATTAAAAGTTTTGGCAAAGAGGAATGGACTGAATGTATTCTTCAAGTCAATGACAGGCCTGTTTTGCTGGACTGTGACTTTTGAACCTTAAAGAATCTGTGTTTATGATAGCAGTAAAAATAATGGAAAGAGTCATTCCCTTATGAATGAAGAACATGCACTCTGTATCCTATGCATATATTTTTCAATGCAACCATTACTCCCACATCTTCTATTTCCTCTATACAAGTCCACTAGAACCAAAGGAAAAGAAGCCACTCTTGGCTTTAACATGTGCATTTCTCCTGCGCATGATTCTAGCCACAGATTGCATCTTGATGCAGTACCTTTTGAGTCATCTTCAGCTCTTGTTTTGTGGCTTGGAGCTGATTACGATACTCCATCACTTTAAAATTAGCTGCCGTTAGTTTTTCTTGCAATGCCTTCATCTCTGGACTTTCAGCCTTTGAAGAGAAGGACGAATTTGGTAAGGACAGAATCCTCAGTGAAAATCTGAAGTGACTAAGAAAAAGGTGAACATATAGTGATGAGGAAAATTAGGTCTCTAGGATTTGTGGATACAGAGTGGAAAGGTGCATGGTGGCCATTCAGGGAGATAGAGAGACCTCTCAACAAAGGAAATTTCAGACTAAAATGCAGCTCCTCAAAACACAGAAGATCAGATTTAACTCTTGCTCTTTGGACTAAGTGTAATACTTTCACAGCAGAGCTCTGGATCCTTCATTGTTTATGCTCCCTGCACAGCAGTAGACACAAATGATCCTCTCCACTTCCAAAGAAACACCAAACACTTTGGCAAACACTCAGGAGTTAAAGGCATAGAGCAATATGGTATCTTGCTCTACATACCCAAGGCAGCAGATGTCAGAGCTGGGAACAGGACCTGGAGCTGTCTGAACTGCACCCTCTCATCTTGAACTTAGCTTCTAAATCAGCCAGGTTTTGCAGTCACTGTTACCACTTAGTGATAGAAAGCACAGATCCACCAGGATCCCTTAATCTTTTTTTAAGATTCATGCAAATGTATTCCCTATTTTTGGAGTGACACTCAAATTAGAGCAATTTGGTTAGAAAAACCTAAAACAGTGATCCATTCTTTTAGTGAAGAAAGAGATTGCAAAATAAGAGACGATCAGCATCGCTGACATTTTTTCTTTCTTATATACAATTACAATTCATACCAAGTTTTCTTCTATCATCTTCAGAGTAGACTGTTTGATTCCTGAGTCACCGCCACCAAGAGAATGGATTTTTCCCATGGCTGCCTGTAGCTGGAAAAAAAATGTACTGTCAGTACAGTATGCATAAAGAAAATATCTCAAATGAAGGTTAATTAGCAAAAAAAAAAAAAAAAAAAAAAGCATAACGGTAATTTGGATGTGCTACTCATACTAGCAGAAAAAAAGACTTCATTTCCTCTTGTTTTTCAAATGCAATCAGAGGAAAGTGTTTCATTTTTTTCCAGAGATTTATCCCAAGGAAAGTTATGTTATTTTGCCATGGAAGAACTTCAGTGAAAATGTTTATGATTTGCTGAGATGGGATCAGTTATGAAGCCTGGATACTTCTGGGGGATTTTCTCATCTGAGATTCATAAAATAGGTAATTATAAATATAGATCATGCACAGGAGCGATCAGGACATGCGATCTAGATGCTGGATGACAGTTTATTTACTTTACAATAAAAATCACAGGCTATTAAAAAAGGCAAATAACTATTCACAAAAGAAATTTAAATGCCTATCTAATGTCCTGTAGCTGAGATTTAGTAAATGATATTAAGGTTCTGTTTCTTAGCTAGGAAAAATCTAAAGTAACATTTATGAACCTGCAACTCCTACGTCATATCCGACAGCCCCATGTGGATGCTTGGAAGGTGAATTGATATCTCTAATAGCAACTGATATCTCTAATATTTCTACTGCACTTCAGTAGTCTTAATTTTTTCTACAATCAATGGAGAAAGATGGGTCCCTCTAGATCCAACAGAGAGTAAGGTGTACTTGACAGAGGTGAATCTGTGATAGCAGGGGCCTCACATGATGTTTCATCTCTATCTCAGGTTACTTCATTTGTTTTTGATTTTGATGGTGTTAGTGTCCAGGAAACACACTGGGACAAACCCAGTATTTATATCTCTGCTTTGATCAACAACAACTGTCAGTTGCTTTGAGCATGACTGACTTCCCTGGAATGATTATGCTTCCTTTTTTTTCCTGCCAATATCTGACATTATTTTAAGTTTCTGTTTGAATACTGATCATTACGTTTCTGCCACAGAGGATTGTTATCATCAAGTTGATTTTTCTTGAAATTATTCCTAGACAGCTGCCCTATTTGTGTGACTTCAGCAAGTCCTCAGCTGCACGTGACGTTTCCTCATCAGTCTGTCAGCTTTTCAACAAGGCCCCTTTGATGAGAACACTCTGGATTTACGCAGTTCTCAAACATTTCTTTTACTACTTCCTTATCTTTTGGGTAACTGGGGTACAATCAGGATTGATGTACGATTCACGAAAATAAGTGACTGTAAAAGACTGAGTCAAAATGCATTTGTCAGTATCATAAAGTCTATTGATATATTGAAATGAGCTCTTCAAAGTGGATAAATGCAGAAAAAATACATTAAAGCAATATAAAAGTTCACCAGAGCTGTGTAAAGATGAGCAGTCCTAGCCAATGGCCAAATTATACACTGATACCAGGGCACCAAGTTTTCATTTCAGCAGTCATCTGAATAAAAATCAATCCTGTAAAAGCACATATATAAAAAAAAACTACTAAAGAATGAAAATTAATCTGCCTCAGTGAAATTTTGCCATCTTTAGTGACATAGTTTGTTACTGTTGCGGTTCCATAAGTATTCACGGCAAAAAAACAGATTTTATTAGGTGGAGGAATAAAACTCAGAACAATTCATAATGAGAACTAGTAAGGTGAGTGCGTAAGACACCATGGTATGAAGTTTGTCCTGCTCACAAAAACAATCTGAAAATATCATTGCCATACTGAAAAGCCTCTGTGCTTCACGTACAAGGGAAAAAAATTGGATTTCATACATCTTTGGCTCATTGTAACTTATTGATACGTTTCCTTAGTTCCTCCTTTCAAGGTGGAACATCTAAGGACACACATTCCTCCCTCCCAGCACAGACAGGAAAGACAAAACCTCAGAGCAAACATGGATGCAGAAGTAAATGCAGACTGGAACATCGAACTCTCAGTTTGTCAAGCTTCTCTACCCCAAAAGCTGGACTTCTATATTCTACAATAGAAGAGACAACAAAAAAGGTCTCACTTCTCGCTCCAGCTCTTTGACTCTGTTATTCAGTTGCTTCACTTTGGCCTTTTCACTCTCGGTCTCAGCAGTTATCTCCCGATTCTTTTTGGCCAATTCAACTATTTTAGTAGCTGCAATATCCCCAGCTATACCAGATGTCCCTGAAAAGTATATAAAAAAAGCAAAAGATAGATTTTACAGGCTCTGTAATGTATTCTTATTCAGAATAGATGATGTTTTGTTTTTCTGGTCAGTGCACAGCACACTTCGGTTGTCTTAATTCATTAGTCCCAGAGCTGTGCCAAGCACTTACATGAAAAGCTAAGAGGAAAGAGGCACAAGTGATTCCAGCTGGATTGCTTGGTGCACTGACTCAGCACTGCAGCTAAGAAAGCCAAATTTCACCCTTTAGCATGTCAGAAGGCCACGACAGCTGCAGTAGCAACATTACTATGCAGAAAGGCAGAGGTGTTTTCTGCCTATCACAGTAAAGAACTGTTAGGGTTAGGTTTTTGTGGCACATTAGTGAAAAATGTGCTATTTTGTGCTGGTTACTTATTGCTGTGGAGGAGCCACTGAACTAAAACTTTTCTAGATCTCCGTCCTAAAAAGTTAGACATATTTTAGCTAGGTTATGAATAAAGTTCAGGAAATTTCATTGTGCCTATTTATACGTTCTTTATAATTACACAAGGAGTCTTCCTTCACTACTGTGCTCTTTTAAACAGACTCTTTATTCAACTCATCAGAGAGGGTTTCATTAGTGTCATAGGTGAAGTGGGACTGACTTGTGTTCCCCTCACCTTTTTTAACATCACACTGTGAAAAAAAACATTCTTATGTAGGTGTACTATCAATGCAGTGCACAAAACATCCAAGGAAACCTCTAGTTCTCAATGAATACCAGCTTGCAACAACAGATCCTTGGAAGTAGACATGAAGATGGAACTGGGCTGTTACTCTTCAACCCTTTCACTCTTCCTCACTTCTCCCAGGTAATGGCTTTTCCGCCAGCACCTGTGAGGACTGTCAGTGACAAGTGACATGCATCATTCTTAAGTGAGTTCCACAGAACCCTACAGATATTAAAGAGGCTATGTGGAGTATAGTTGTGAACAGAATAGGACATGTCTCTAGATAACTAACTCGTAAAGAAAGTAATGAACTCATTTTTATGTTTCCATTATTCTTACTCCTTTATTTTATGTGCGTTTTCCTTCTCATCTAGAAGCTATTTTCCCCCCTTACTATTCGTAATTAATGGCTACTAAGGACCACAGTAAGTATTAAACAAAAACAGGCTGGTGCTTCCATGTGAGAGTCTTGCACACATTTAATTGAAGCTTCTAATTCCCCAGAAAAGTGGGTGAGGTTTTGCCACAGTGCAGATAAGGAACGGGGCAAACTGCCACAAGCCAGAAACCAAGTCAGATAAAGAAGCTAAAACAGCACTTCTGGCTCCTGGTCTTGGATCCAGAAACAGTCTGTCATCTCTCCCAAATGCAAACTATAGCTAGTTATATAGAATGAAGGTGAAATGTATGTATTATTTAGTTTTGCTTATGTGTATTACTCCCCCTTCTCTGCTAGCCCAGTCGTCAGTGCTGTCCTGAACAACAGTGGCACCCAGCGGAAGAGGCTCAGACTACACAGATCCCTTTTCAGAGTACGCACCAGGCACTTTAAAAGCTGAGCACGGACTTTGATTTTCAGCCAGCGTCCTGCATGTGCCCTATTCAGGCATTCCAACAAAAGGGGCTTGAAAAGGCAGAGTGGAGAAGGCTGCAACACTGCCCATCAGCACTAATAGAGAGTTTTCTCAAATGTGACTTCCATGACAGTAATTTTGTGACTGTAATTGCAAGTTCAGAAAAGATGTGTGAGGAACACAGACCACTGTGAACTCCAAAGGAGCACAGGGTTTCTTTTAGGGGACCTGTAATTATCAGTGATAACATTTTGTGCCTTAGGTCATCTCCTATCTGACAATTTCAGACATGCTCCAGTCCTCCCAATAACTCCCTTTCTATGATGGGGAGTATCTGGATTTTGCAGCTCATAAAACTACATATAAGACATAGATCTGTAAGCACATGTGCCATTCCATGTATAAAGGCCATCATGTCAAATCAAATCACAGTGAGGAACTTCCCACTGTCAATAAGGCAACAAGAGTCCTGCAAAAAGGAAACATTAATCTTCAGAAACTGTCAATGCTGAACAGCGTCAGCTTAAGGTCCTGCAAGTTTAGGTAGCAACTCTGAGTGTTGACTAAGTGAATACTTAGATGTCTGAGTATTTTCAAAGTTCAGATCCAAGTGATTTCAGTAGTATGAAAAATCAGGATGAGCTCAACAATGAGTCTCAGAGGACTCTCTCAGCTGAAAGATGAGTGATGAATTTGCTTCCTCCTATCAGCAGCTTATTCGGGGAGGGAAAACGGAGGCAACCACAACATGACTGAAATATTTTTAGTATAACGAGTATTCCAGTCATGTTGTCATTTTTTTTTTTAGTATGAAGCAGGTAAGGAGATGTCATATGAATATTTCATTGCAGAAGTTTTGCTCAGTTCACCGAATCCGTTGTTCTAACTCTATTGTCACCAGCATTAAGCAAACACTGGAAATAACGTAATGTGAATACAGCTATTGTGTTTACCCGACAGAGCCAGTTTGTCCTCATGGATTTTTTTCTGCAGTTGTTTTATTTCAAAATCTTTCTCTCTCACTAGCTTGTACAGTCTCCCATTTTCATCTCTGACTTCTCTAAGCTGATCCTGGAGTTGCTCATTCTCAGCCTCAAGCAACCTGAAAAAGGATAAGACAAAGACAAATATCTCTGTTAGCTTCTTCCGTCTTTGGAAATTCTGCACTTCTTTGTGTTTTTGAGGGGAAATATCACAGAACAAGCATCTTTTCAAGGCTCCTAAGGTTGCTGAATAATCTTGTTTCAGTCCTTCTTACTGGTTTGGTTCTACAGGGGAAACCAGGCAGGCTCAGCTTTAGCATGTGACATTCACACTTTACTTTCTACACTTACCAAAGCCAGTACAAACTCCCATTCCTTCTCCAAATATAGCCTTAAACTCCTTGAATGGAATTCTCACTATAAACTACAAAAGCTACTAGGGAGGTTTTCTCTTTGAAAAATGAATGTTTCATGGCAACTCACGAAAGAGCGATTTCTCGTGTCCTGGACTGATTTTCTTGGATTCCTACCAGGATGGGCTGACGTCAATTTGTATTGTTAATGTTGCTTTTTGGAAATAATTTAGAAACAATGAATACCAGAAAGCCCTCTGAAAGGGAGGAAACAACCTTGCTTCTCCTGTTCTTCATTACATTTAGTAACATTTAAGGGTTTCATCCCTCTAAGACATCCATATAATGAGAAACTTTAACCTCTTTGCTGTCCTTACAGCAAAAGGGACTACTCCTCCAAATATTCAGGATTAAAGGCTTGAGGGCCTCGATTCTGTTGCTGGCACACAGACTCCTATTTAAGATGGCCCAGGATATTTGAGCTGCCTACATGCAGGATCCTTGGAAAAACTTGTGGGGCCCAGGTAGGGAGTCCAGAGCCTTCGGACACCACTAACCACTCAATTTGTGGGCAAGTGAATAAATTCTGAGAATTATTGACAGTATCTAATTTTGGACATACAATTTAGTCAGATTTCATACCAAGAAAGCAAGATTTTTTGCTTGACGTGGACTTTAGCTTTTAAATACACACGCTGTAAACGCACGTCAGAATAAATGACAGTGCTAGAAAAAAAACAACCAGTAAACTCAATGTACAAGACACTTCACAATCTATAATTAAGCAATGCATTTCTGTTTCAAAGTCACAAATCAAAAGGAGATCAAAGGCAGCTTTTTGCAAAGATGACGACCAGAGAAAGCAGCAATCTGGGCAGAGAAAAGACAAAATTAAGTTACTCCCCCATGTACCACTCACGGAAGCAGGCAAAAACACTGTTCAGATTTAATTAGGGCACAATCACGTGCAGTAAATCATTTTCATTAGTAATTAAAAAGAATAAAAGTTCTGTGTTCTCAGAACATCTGATCAATGATGTCTACTTCAGAGCTGGCTTCCAGAACTTAATGAACGTTACTGTTATTGGGATGGATGGAAATCCGAGCTGCAAACAGCCGGAGTCTCCCCTCCATCACATCATGTCATGCTACTTTACATGTTACAAAGCCATAAAGTGGCCCAGCTCTGGAAATCCAAATAAAAGGAACAGACAATGGAAATCTAACCTATTTTTTCACTCTTTTTCAAGAAATTAAAGCCAGGGAAAGCCTGTGAGCAAGGCCAATAACTGAAATTCAGGCAAGTACCTTTCTCAGCAATGTGTGTCCACGTGATGGGGAGAATCATTTAATCCTGAAGTGCACCAAACAACCAGAGAAGATAGAGTTACAGAAAGAACAAAATTGAGGACAGAAAGGTCAGCTAACCACTTCCCTAAACAAAATTTCTGAGGTTGACAGAAGCAAGGAAGAATGAATTCCCAAAGCTCAGAAGAAGGAGACTTCTGAGATGGGAAATGTTTTTAAAGTGCTTTTATAAGCAAACATGACCTGCAGAAATCACTGTCATTGCAAAACAAACGGAGTCCTGTTATTCCGGAACAAACTCTTAACTTGCAGTCATGGGAACACTGTAAAATAACGTCAGTACATAACAACGAATCCCTTCCAGAAGCAGCTTGGTCTGTCTGGATGAGACACTCATGCCACTCTTCTGCTGAACGTAGGTATTTCACAAGCAAGCAAAGGATATCAGAGGCAGAGGATGATCTAGATGAATCAGCAATCTCTTACTCCTACAATAAATCCCACTGAAAAAGAAGTGAGAGCATCTTAAATTAATCAAACCTTCAAGCTGAGCAGGCAGTAGTCTTTAGTAACATCCTTCCTTCCTGCTCCTGTACCATGGTTTATCACCCCATCATGGTGTCAATGAAATAGTCTGTGGGGCTAAAGCTATAAATTGAATCACTGGAGTGACTTGGGCTACAAATTCCCTTGCCTCAGAAAGTGCATCCAGGCTCCAGTACGGCCCCACCACACCTCTCAGCACTACTGCAGAGGGGGAGAACAGGAAGCAGCAGCAGGAATTTCTCAAGCTGGCTTCATTCCTGAAAAGCAGTAAAACTTGCCCATCACTGCAGACACCCTTGGGATGCCTTCAACCTCAGACCTGTTCTAGCCTGTATTTATACTTACTAATTGGGTCAGAGGGACCGGTGAGGGCCTACGAGGGAGATGAAAGATATGAGGCCTGAGTTCAACGTCATGGAGCAGAAATTTGAATTATGCACAGACTCCAAAAGTGAGATTAAGAGAGTCCCACTCCAGATATACCCAGTGTCCTCACAGTTAAGGTACTGCTCGCAATGGAGGAGATCCAAACCCCTGTCCTCAGAGAAATTTAAACCCTTACCTTGTATAACCCCATTAAATGCCTTCACTGCCAGGCAACTCTATCCACCAGACTCCTCTGTGGAGTCTTTTGACCTGCTAAATCAGGTCACACTGCCTGTCAGGGCACGGGAACACTTCTTCTGGCACCCGTTAGCTGTGTGATGCTTTGAACAGATCTTTTAGTGGAAACTTGTCAGGAAACTAGTCAGGAAAACGTGTACAAATCCAAACACTCACCACCAGTTCAGCAGATATCAGCGATCCTGAGTGACAGGGCTTGTTCAGATAGTACCTTGTTACCCAGGGCACATCTCCCTCAGAGCCCCTGTCTTTCAGTTCCCCATAAAGGTAAAGAGCACATGGTAGTGGATAAATATACTAAGACAGTGAGACTTTCCTTATGGCAACAGAAGTCCAGCATATGGCTGCAGACACCAAGTGCTCTATGGACTCAACATGAATTTCCTAAAATCAGATGCTAACCATGTTTTTTTGACTTCCTAGAGAAAGTCAAAGCAGTGCTGCTCCACCTTTACCTTTTGCTGACATCATCATTCTCAGGATGCCCGATTTCAAGCAGATTTAGGTTATTCTGGGTGTCGAAAGCCCCTGCCGCGTCACCATTGCTGCCCTTCTGGCCATTCTGCTGCTTCTTCCTCGCCATCAGATTTTGCAGCCTCTTTTGGTGGTGCTCCTGAAGGGCCTTAAACTGGCTTTGAAAATGCTCGTTCATGCTGACATCCGAGGCCATTGCTTGCTGGGAGCGTAAGGAGAAGGCAAGAGGAAGCAGCAGGGATCAACCTCGCTTTCCAGATGTCCTTTTCCAGCAGTAGTTCAGTTTTCTCATGGGGAGTTGGGCCTCCTCCAGCTACCGTCGTCCATCGAGAGCCTCCAAATGTGGCAGCTTCAGACTCTCCAGCAGTGATGTTTCAATTTTATTTATTTTCTTTTAAATAATCTGATTAAGACAAACATCTTTAGAGAGGAGCAAGCCAGTGGATCCCCGAGTTCACGTGCAAACAATGGGGCTCCCACTAAAAGCCACAGAGGCCGCACAGGCCCCAAACGCACCCAGCTTTCCCCAAGCCTCAAAGAGCGGCACAACCCCCTCCTTTTATCGCAACGCGGCCCGAATACAGGACCATCTCCCTTTATGTGAGCACTCGACACCAGCGCTGCCGTTTAAGGTCTTTTTTAATATCGTTTTAACGCTGCCCCCCCCGGCCCCATACCGGGCCCTACCGCAACGGCCGCCCGCGTGGTCCCCATAGCAACGCGGCCCCGCCCCCAAGGGCGGTGCGTGACGTCACCGCCGCGGGGTGGGGCGGGGCGCGGTTCCCGCCCTTCGCGTCGGCCGCCATGTTGTTTCCCGCGCTGTGAGGGGGCGCGGCGCGGGCGGGGGGAGCCCGCGCTCGGTCCCTGTCCCGGCGGCTGAGGGAAGAGGAGCAGCCACGGGAAAACGGGAAGGAAAAACGCTGCGGTGGGCGACAGCGATGCCACCTGCTCACGCAGCCTTCCCACGCCCCGCCGGCAATGGTGAGGATGGCGCTCGGCTTAACGTCCTTCTGGACGCTTTCAGGGGCTTTTCCTTGTCTTTCTCCTGTATATTTTTTTTGGTCAGCTTTTATGGCTCACACGGTCACCCAGAGCCACCCTGCAAAAACATGCGGCCAAACACTGGTTATGCCCAGTGCTCCCAGTGTGTGAAATACAGCACAGAACAACCCCCCACCCCCCCCACTACACCAAAACACTGTTCCGCCACCATGAAATACAAGCAGTATATATTTTTTACACAAATTAACTTTACTGCATTTATTCTTGTGACTGCCATTTGAAATACAAGGGGTTTCTACACAAATTAACAAGGTTAATTTACAGAGAAGTGCTTTACATCTCACCAAGGAGGGTGGGGACCTTCCAGATTTAAGTGTTCCAAAGGTTTTTTTGTTGTTAATGGAGAACAATATTGCAAAAAAAATAATCTAAGAACTGCGCTGAGTGCCAAATCAAGATTTAAGTTCACAGCATTACATTTTTGATGTTAACCTACAAATGTTACCCAAAGTTACTCTGAAGACAGTTACAAGATTTAGCAATCCAAGAATCTCAAGATGTATCATTTAGTAAAAACAGGGAGTCTGTGCCTTGAGTCATTAACAAATAAATACAACATTTAAATAGCTGCTTCATACTAAATACTTATCTCATGCCTTAAATAAAAAAAAATAGATGTTCTAGATCTTTCAATATCTTATAAATCATTTAGCGCTACTGGAGGCTTCTAAATTACAAGGCTGGAGACTGACAAAATACACAGGATAGGAAAGGACAGATAATAGAACCACCATGACATTTCTTGTAGACATGGCCTATGTCCTGGCTGAAGCTCAAGAGAAAAATAGTTCAGACTTTGTCATTTGGGGCAGTGGCAGCAAAACAAGTCACCAGTTGTGAGCAAGTTAACACCCGAGGGGAAGATAAACGGATCATACTCTACCCTATCCCTTAAGAACTGGGATAGGGTAGCGTCAATCTAAAATACAGTCCTAGATACCCACTACTCCCATGTGCAATTGCTGAGACAAACAGCCTCAAGACAGGGTACCATACACAAGGGCAATTCTCTAACACCACTATTTTTTTTTTCCTCCCCAAAGAACCCCTCGATATGAGGTTTATAGCT
This sequence comes from Crypturellus undulatus, assembly GCA_013389825.1. NCBI lineage: Eukaryota > Metazoa > Chordata > Aves > Tinamiformes > Tinamidae > Crypturellus > Crypturellus undulatus. The sequence goes on along the minus strand of VWPW01004883.1, from coordinate 3,915 downwards.
GCAGTGCACAGGCCACCACCAGGACACAGTTTTCCCATCATCTTGCCTCTACTCCTTGGGTTTTACCATGTACTCTCGCACCATAGAATACAGCACACCTAGGAGACAGAAATACAAACCAAGTTAGAAATCTTTTTAATATGTAATGTTGAGTTATAAAACTTGGCACAGCTAAACTCTAAGAACTGCAATTCCGGGCAACAGAATTCAGTTTCCTCCATTTTCTGTTGTCTATTTTTTAGTATCTAGAAAGAACACTATTATCTACATAGAAAATTTTCCTATTCTAGAGGTATGCAGATTACCAGCAAGCTCCTGTTTGCTTTGCTGTCAAAGACAAACACATATAGGCAAACAGTGTTTCATAAGATGGGCGATTTACACATTTACACACATGTGCTGCATAAATACTCAGATGAGACCCAGGATGCACTGAATACATTTGATAACACAATTCCAGTACTGAAAATGCCACTGTCTAGGCAAGTTGCTTTCCAAAGTAATGAACTCTGGAACAGCAATTTTTCCATTTGAAATAAAAAAATAACAGCAGATATAGGCAAAAAAACATCACTTACACTGATTTTTTAATGAGAGGAGCCTGCTTTGAAACAAGAGGGAATTTAAATTCGTTCACTTTCAGCACAAGTAATTTAGAAGCCTGCTGACGAGTATTATCTTTGCAATACTGACTGCAAGATTTGTGCATTGGTCCCATTAGCGCTTCACTTCCCCCCCGCCCCCTTCCCCCTCCAATTCATACACCTTTCCTATTCCAAATAAAGTTATATTTTATACTTAGAAGATTTTTTTTAATGATTGAGATGAACCTCATATCCTCTTTATGTATAAAAACAGTCAAAACTTGTATTCTCAGGGTGCAGTTTTACATCAGAACGCAGGTTCTTGAACATCCTGTTACTTTAGAAAGGTTGAGCATATAATCAGCCAACAGCCAAGTGTTCACAAACTTGTTTAAATTTAATATCCCAAATTTCACACACTGATTTTAGGGGGTCTCCATGATTCGCTTTGCACCTACCACAAGTTATTGCTCCCACCACGAAGCCCTGGGCTGCCACTCGCATGTGAATCAGGTGCAGCGACATTTTCGTGTCCCCCCTGTGCTTCAGCTTGTACAGGCCATAACCCACCACCATGGCAAAGCCAGCCATTCCTGCAAAGCAAAGACACGGGGGACAAAGCCGCCGAGTTAGGAAAAAGCAATGAACAAGGAACCCTGGGAACAAGCACATTTTTGCCTCATCACTGTGTCTGTGCAGAGAGCAACGAACCTGGCCTTTCTTCTACTGTTTGTACTCCAGTGCTATTTCCTTTAGTGCACAAGTCAGCACAGGCAAGTTTGCATTGAGGAACCAGGTCAGAATGAAAATGCCTAAAGTCGTGGGACACCCACAAGGTATTGGGGATGGATGTTTTTCAGAAAGACCATTTTCCACACTCTTCCTTTGGCAGGTAGCTCACATCCACCAAAAACACTCAGCTCCCGTGCTCACATTCACCACCTCAACATGTGCGCTTGTTTGCTTAATTTGCTGTTTTTAGTTTTGCCCCATTTGACCTGTTTTCATGGGAACAGGGCGAGTCAGATGTTATCTGCCCTGTGCTTCCAGGAGAGCAGATCAGTAAAATCCCTTTCATGGGGATACTTTTCATTTCCACAGACCAAACAGACTCAACAAGGGCCCAGACAGTGCAAACTCCAGCCCGTGTGTCCACACTCTCCCAGAATACAGAACACTAGGGCACAAAACTTTCCAATTCCAGCCACTTTATGCCATATTTAGGACAATTATTTATGTAGTTCAAAAGCAGCTGCCAAGTTTTAAGTGTTGTGCATATCTTACTGCTGCACGCAGGACAACTCAGCTGCCCGAGCAGGATTATTACCAGCTCCACTTGAGATGCTGTAAAAACCTTTTAAAAAGGTAGACTTAGGGGGCTGTTGCTGTTAAACTGGCCCTGACATCGGTTTAAAGTAAATTTTGCTAATCTATTGGGAGGAACCTGAACTCACTCAAGTCCACAGTACGTTCTAGTGAGCAGAGGGAGCAAAGTCCTGCGGCTGCAGAAACTGGTGACATATCTGCTGGCAAAAGCTTAGAATACTTCACCCAAGGGACCTGTCCTCAGTTTAAGGCGGCTATAAATCAAAACCCATGGCCTGGAGAAGGAGTTCCTGACCAGAGAGAGCCTCTCGGGTCACACAGCCAATCTCTCCTCGGAGGCTACATAGGACTTTTCAGGGTCTCCACAGAGAAAGTGAGACCTTTAACCACCTCCTCAATTTGGGCTGTCTCAAAATGTAATAGGAAAACATATTTTAGACCAAAGGATGGCAGCAAAGAAAGGTCAAACCTTCTCCAGGCAAACTGCATTTTAGACGCTTTTGTATTTTGTTAGCTCAAAAGACCACAAACAGCTCCACTCTGACAGGCAAGACACCCTCCTTACCACATACAGGCTCTGTCACTGATTAACAGCCTTTTTAGTATTTTTCTAACAGTAGGTTCTATGTATTCCATTTAGGATAACAAAGCACTTATTAATTACACTTTCTAGCCAAGTACCACTTCAGACTGACTCTATATTGGTGTCAGCAGCAAACCAGCCTGCATGAGGAAGTCATTTAGAAGCCATTTCCCCTTCACGGTAGGTGACTGTGTTTATCTTGTGCATTGCTTATGAGAGCAGAGAGGGAAGAAAAAGCCCACATAACCACATTTCTTCATATTTAAACTTACCAATGGGCACAAATGGTGTCTCTTTAAATTTCTTTACCAGCTTAGATGTCTGGCTGGTTTCAGTCTCATACTCGGGAAAAACAGGCTCCTGCCCAGACGACATGATGAAGGCTGCAAAGAGAAAGAGCTTTTTTTTTTTTTTTTTTTCCAGAAACCAAGAGATTCTTTCTTTTTTCACAAAAAAGAGAATTCCTTCCCTGTGCTGGGGGTAACAGAGCTGCACAGGCTTGAATACAAACACAAGAACCAGCAAGGCTTGACTCGGGCTGAGGAGCTCTGTGTAGTTTAATTCAAGTTAGATCTTGAAGTAAGATTGTGACATACTGAAACAGATAGTGACAACAAAAATAAAATAATAAGAAGAATAATAAAACCTCTTTCTGCACCATCAGACTCCCAACACAAACTCACAGGCAGCTCCGGGCCGCTAGATGCCTAAATCACTGTCTGCGCTTCCAAGCTCCATCCCAGCCCTTGGCTTTCCCACAAGCTCTTCCTCTACGGCCGCTCCGACCCCAGGGAGGCTCCTTCGGGAGCAAGGGCGGGCAGCGGGGCGCAGGGAAGGTCAGTGATGCCAGCCCTTCCCACTCCGGCGTCGTTCCGGAGGGAGGGCCGCAATGCCGCGTCCTCGCCACCCCGACCGTCATGGGGATATCTCGGGTATCGCGGGGTAGAGACCCCTTAAAAGGTTAAAAAAAAAAAAAAAAAAAAAAAAGGGACCGAGCTCACGGGTCCTGCCCTCCGCTCGCTCCTCAGCTCCCGGCTACGGGCGCGAGCGGTGCCGGACGGACTCCCGTTCTCGCCCCCGCCGCCGCCGAGCGCCCGTTGGTCGGTAACGGGCGCCTCATTCAAACGCCCCCCAAAAGCGCCCGGAAAGCGCGGCCCGCGCGGTGACAATAACGACGCCCCGGACACCCCCAACGCACGGGCCACTTTCAACGACCGGCAACGGCCCGGGTGACCTTGCCCGGTCCGCGGGAGGTCCCGACCGACGGCCACGTCCCGCGCGGGGGCGCCGGCCCCGCCGTAAGCGGCCCCCAGTGACACCCCCCGGGACGGGGGTCCCCTCCCACGTGGCCCCCGCCCGCCCACGTGACCCAGCACCACTCACCCCTCCGCGAAACCCCGGTGCCGGCCGGCTTCTGGTGCG